>CM029535.1:19139197-19739197 GCA_017141395.1 Laodelphax striatellus
AAATGATAATCAAATGGGATCAGCTGAATCAAAATGGTTGACAATTTTTTCTTTCTATCACTATTTATTAATTTATCTATTTTTTTATTGCTGTAATGTACGTATTTTATGAAGAAATAAAATTCAATTTCTTTTTACCTTTGGTGGCCTGACCGGCCTCTGCCGCCAGTTCATTTCGATGGTGTGATGCCGCATGAAGGCGGCCTTCCACGGCGAGCCGCCCCGTCCCGCCCCCGCGGCTGGAGCGGAGACGGCACTGATGCTGTGCCGCTTTGGCACCCGCTTTGACGCCGCCCCTGTCGCTGTCGCGTCGCAGCCGCGGTCCACTCCCGCTTCGCGACACTTCTCGCGCCACAACAGGTTGTCCTCGGCCAGAAATCGCCAGCTGCGACACGTCTGTGCCGCTCGCAACAGGTCGCGCGGCTCCAGGTACGATAGCACGTACAGAGCCAACTAAAACAAATACAAATTCAATTCATTTATTGACAAAAAACGAACATTTAAAACATATTATGTATACCTGTAAAAATAAAATAACATTAAAAGGAAAAGCAAAACTTACAACTGTAAATAAATCAGTGATAAATTATTTGGATTTATAAGTTTATAAATTTAGATAGATAAGTTACTTCATTTTTCCATTACGTACATTACATAAGTGCTGTGGGCGAAGTTGGCACATAAGAGGATACCACTTAACCAGCTCCTCTTCCTTTTATCGTACACTAAAAAGGTTTTAGATAAAAGTACAGTTTTTACAGGGTGTTTCAGAACTCCCTACCAATACTCTAGGGCATTGTTCCTGGGTAGAAACCATATCTAAATATCATATTCAAATTGTCCAGAAGTCCTTAGTTACTCACACAGCTGCCATTTTGTTTTTTCACTTAATATTTTTTCTCTCAATAATGGTGAAACATATGGAATTGAAACTTTGCACCAACATTTATGACAACTAGACAAAACTACAAAAAAATTATGACAATTTTTCAAATCCATAAAACAAAATGGCGGCCATTTAAAATGTTGTTTCTTGAATAACTCGAAAACAGTTGATATTACGAAAATTTTTCAAGAATAACGTTTTTTTAGTAAATTCAATTACAAATCGATTGAAACCTTATTTGTTAAGATTGGACCAATATTGACTGAGATAAGGCAGCTTTAGTGATAGGTGACCGCTAGAGGTTACTTGCACTCCTGTCTTCACACAAAATAAAAAATCGCTCACAAATTGCAGCAACAGACTGTTGCATTGTTGTAGACAATCAGGATCCTGCAACTATGTCAACTATCACTAAAACTGCATATCTCACTATATTGGTCCAATCGATTTGTACATTATTTTTCGAATATTAATCAAAATGAAATCTATTCTATTTTATGTTCTTTCTGTTCTCTAGAGCACTATAGTTGTTTGTAAATTTCATTGTTAGAAATAAATAGTCGGCTATCTTTGAATGTTAGAAATAAATAGTCGGCTATCTTTGAACCAAAATACAAGAACTCACCTCTTTGGGAAGTAAAGAGATGAAATCGCGTTGGAATTGCGGCTCAATAAGGCTCATCATGTACCGCACCTGCGTCGGCTCACAAAGCTCTACTAATCCACCTATGGCAAGCATTCTTTCGGCATTCAACCACCTCTGCAACAAATAGAGATTTAGTGAATTATACAATTGAAACAATATTAAAACAACAGAATCGATGATTGATTAGATTTTCGAACAAAAATATGATGACTTATAACAATAAGTATATACTGGGTGGCGCAAAAGAACGGATGGATTTGAGTAGGATAGTATCAGTGGACTAGAGCTGTCTGTGACCGCAGAGGGACACCATTTTGTAGCTTAAAGTATCCAGTTTTAGTATCAATGGCGCAATTGACCTTGCAAAATCGCGTATTTGCTGTTGAACAATATTTCCAATAGAATGAATCTGCAATCGTCGTTCAACGGAGCTTCAGTCGAAAGTTTCAAGTCGTGCTTATTGGCATGAGATTCTTCTTTAAGCGAAATTCAAGTTTACTATCGTAAATAATCGTTACATTGAAGATTTGAATAGTGCAATAATGGATGAATTGCTGCTGTATCAAAGGTTAGAAAGATCAATTTGAGGCTTTTGTGAGCATTAACGCATTAAAGGCGCCATCTTTCCTATGTAATTTTTGAAATATACCCAAATGTTTTGGAGTTTTTCATAAAAATTCTCAAATTAGTTTATTTACTTATTATTTTAGTGTTAGGAAGATAAATGTATGATTCAAATAAACTTTTTATGACGCTACGAAAAAACATCCGTTCTTTATGCGCCAGCCTATATAACTAAGAAATAACTATATATAAGCTAACTATAATATAAGAAATATAACAACTTGACTGATACAAAACAAAAGCTATGGTCAATTACTAACTGTTTTTGAAACTTTCCGATTCAAAGAAAAAATAAGTGATAAGGTAAGACATAACATAGATTGTAGGCTTCAATGTGAAAATTGGAAGAGGAACAATTTTCGCATAAGCCAGTTGTACCTTCCTTTGTAAATGATCAATAAATGTTCAAATTGTTGGGCACTAACAAAGCTACAACACACTTTAAATAAGGATTAAGGTGAAATGTAATTTTTCATTCAATTACACAAATTGGTAACTTAATATTTGAAAGATTGATATTCCAGGCCAATATTTAAAAAATGTGTTTTAATTTTAATTAGATTGGTACGTTTTTCTAATGACACAAAAAAAGTAACAATAATTGAGGTTTCATATATATTCTCTAATATTGTAAAAATTCCCTCCATTGATTTTCTATACAGCCTGACAGCAAAAAGCCTGGCTCCTACACCAAGCACACGTATATCTGCCTTATTTTTCCAACATCAATCAAGAAGAATGCATTCTCTGGTTCAGATCCGCTATCACAATTGGGGTTCGCAAAGACCTACAAGATGCATAGAAGACATTTTTTCCAATCTAATTGAATGGAAGGTAATGAGACATTGCAACCATACAGTTGCTGTAACTTATACCATACAGTTCCAATTATATGGCATTAATTAGGAATTTCGTTCCACTAATTAAAATGGTGGCTAATTATATGGTCCACAAGATGCATGTATAATATGCAACGAGTATCCGCACCCTTACTGAGATCTTTCATGATAAATTATCAGTATTGACTGATAGCTTGTTCTTTCTCTATATTTATTACCATTTGAAAATATTTAAGCATTATTATTATTATTATGTAAATTTTATAGCATATTATATGATCACTGAGGGCAGAAACGAGGGAGAATGTTCAAGCAATTAACAAAATTATTCAAAATGAGTATATAAATAGGTGATTGACTAAAACTAACCTGGAATTGTAGACAGCCATTCAGTGATATCTCTCCTGGGGGATTGTCCTTGATTGGTATTACAATCGCGAGGAAGTCGAACCTTTTCCACACAATTACTGCTTTCCCCAGATTTCTTCTTCAAGCTGACGAAAGAAAAACAAAACTCAGTTCAAAAATGGAAATAATTGAAAATCTTACACTGTTATACATATTGTAACATACAGAGTGTTTCTAAAATAGACCGACAAACTTCGTGAGCGGTTACCTGTCATTGAAATTAAGAAAAACGATCCAGTAAACATGGGTCCTAAAATGCTTTATTTCCCCCCTAGTCGCAATTTGGTTTCTCACTTTTCATTTTTTTCCCCCAGAATGGTTATTATGACTAATTTTTTTTTAATTTGGTCAAGGCCATGACCAAAGGCCATGGTCAACGCCAAGATGAAGGTCTGCTGTAAGAAAATTAAGCAACCTTATCTGACGAAATATTTCAAAATGGGGCCATTTTTAATTGAAATAGCTCGGGAACTTGTTGCCCGCCATTTTTAAATATTTCGTCAGATAAGGTTGCTTCATTTTCTTACAGCAGACCTTTATCTTGGCCTTGAACAATTTCAACAAAATTAATCAAACCATTCTGGAGAAAAAAATTAAAAGTTATAGAACAAAATGGAGACTAGGAGAAAAACAAAGCATTTTAGGACCCATGTTTACTGGAACTTTTTTCTTAATTTCAATGTCAGGAAACCCCTCATGAAGTTTGTAGGTCTATTTTAAAAACACTCTGTATAAGAACGTGATAAAGAACTTACAGCCAATTACAGTAATTAATCCTTGATTACATGAAGGTTTTGATGTAATAGCATCTAAAGAAATAGAGCTTTGAAGAATGTGGACTGAACTACTGGGTTATTACAAATGGACCCATTTTCAAAACGTTGTATCTATTAGATTAAAAATGCAAAATGAACAATATTTATACCATTGGAAAGAGGAAGTTTCAAAGTTATTTTTAATACCTTACAAGCGTTCAATGTGGCTTCTGTCTGCTGCTCGGCAAACATCTACGGGGTAGCCAAACTCGTCCCACACGCGAGAAAGCGTATCTGGTGTCAGTTAGAGCACTACAGCAGTGATACTGTTCCGCAGATCATCCAGCAGCCGGAAGCCACATTGAACACTTGTAAGGTATTAAAAAAACTTTTAAACTTCCTCTTTCCATTGATATAAAGATTGTTCATTTTTACTTTAATAAATACAACTTTATAGACAAGTTACTAAAATTGGAAAGGAAATTGGTCAGAACGTGTATCAACAAAAGTTACCAAAAAGATGGAGTTTGGAGAATAGCTACCAATGAAGCAGTCTATAAAGAAATAGAACCAGTCACAAATGTAATAAAAAAGAAACGGATATCTTTTTTTGGCCATTTAATACGGACATCACAAAATAGAACCAGCAGGAAAATCATTGAAAAGTTATGGAATACTAAATGCGGTATTGGATGGATCACGGAAATTAAGGAGGATATGCAAGAACTACACATTACAATACAGGATTTGAAAGACAAAACACATGCACTCAAAATACTTAGAGACAAACACAGTATCTTACCTGTAAAAGTAAATAAACAGAGAGTGGGAAGAGGTGGTTTCGCGGAGGGAGGAGGAGGCGATCTGGGGAGAATGAAAAGCATACTGGGATATCGAAAAGAAAAAGAGAAAGAAAAGAAACTGATCTTGGTAATGACTAAAGTGGTCCAATGTGGCATGGCCATAAAAGGCTGCATCTAACTTTTACGAAGGTGGTTCGCGGCATCATTTTGTCAATAACTCTGTATGATTTTTAAGATTCTGGAACAGTATCTTTGAATCTGACTGACGCCTATTTATCTGCTGCCTCTCTATTGTTCTGTTAGTTGATTAGCAGCATAAGTATGATTATTGCTAATGTCTATCAGATCATGTTCCCGATATAGAAAAGAAATTATTTCGCTGCCCCTTTACGCTACGTACTAAATTATTTCGCTTCTTTACTTCTCTTCTTTCCTAACCTTCTGCCCCTCTCAGCGTCAAGGACGGGCTTCTTTACTACTGCAAATAATGCGTTTAACAATTCAACCCATTTAGAATTGTTTATAGCTGTTCCAGTGGGCTCCGTCTAAGTTTGCCAGCAGGAATATCAAGTTTTATTCATACTAAAATTTCTTGGATTGAACCATTCTGTACACGAGCACTTGGCTGCATGATTGCCCCACCTCTGATAATAAATACAGTCTTATCTTCACCAGGAAAAGTAGACTCTTCTTGCAAGGCAGTCCATTTGGATTATCTTTTTCGCTTTTTCTTTTTCTCTGAAAACAAAATTGGCCACGTGAATGGAAAACAGTAAAGACAAAGACTAAGGGGTTTTGGCAATTTTACTAAATTTTGAATGAATGAAAATTCAATAATCATTCAATATTCAATATTGTACTGAATATTGATCAAATTGTACATTTTTCTTTATAATACCGTATCGATTTTCCTTAACGTTTGACAAATAGAATGACTCATTATTTATTCAATGACATACAATCTATAATAGGCCTATTAACATTTCATGGATAATTTCAAGACAAATACTGTAATTTCTATGTCATCAGAGATTTCTCAGCTAATTCCTATTCATCCTATCAACTTTTAAAAAAGCTGAAGCTAGATAGGAAGAGAAGTTGTTACTTTATTAGCATTTAAAAAATTCACATTCATAGTTTGAATAAAAATATAGTTTGAACGGTTTTTGTCAAAAACGACCGATCATCTGAAATGCTAACATTGAATAAAATGGTCAACTGTTCGGACATCAGACGCTTTCTGACAAAAACGGTTCTAGTGAGTGGTTCTTGAGCACCAGGCCAAGTGTAAACTTGTTTTATTCAAACTGTAAATAAGCAAGTATTTCAGCTATCAACTATTAGAGCATTAACCCTTTCAGTTTAGTTATTAATCAGGAGTACCAGACTGAAATTGATAGTTGGGATGTTTCTGAACAGTTTGTACAAGCCTAATTTGTCAGTGTAGTCATAAAACATAGGCTAAATCCTATCTACAAGTTGAGTAGAAATAGAACAAAAGAATACCTTTTCTTTCAGCCTTCTAAAAATTGTTATGACAGAGGTAATTCACCTACTGACGTTTCTCTACTTGGCATGAAAGCAATAAACCGAATGAAGTGAAAAAGTGATACTTCAAGTTATAGGTAGGCCTATTGAGAATATGGGTTATTCATTCCAGAGAAATTCGACTTTAATCTTTAGCCTATTCACTGTGAGACATTTCTATTACGAACATAATTTTTCTATAATTAAAGAGTAAATTACTTAATAAAATAGAATTATTATTAGTCCGCCAAGACTCACCCCTAGTGTACAGCCTCCATTTGTAGTAAACTTGACCTCCTCTTCCTTAACATCCTCCTCCTCCTTGACCTCCTCCTCCTTAAGATCCTCCTTCTCCTTGACCTCCTCCTTAACCTCCTTTTTAATTGAGTCTTCTTCAATTCCTCCATCTCTCGTTTCTTTTATGTGATCGGTATCTTCTTCGGCCTTCATCTGACAATCTTCCATTCCATCAACATCCGCTACTACTTCCTCTTCCTTTTAATGTTCTTCTCTCCTCCGCATCTTTCATCTATCTCCCCTCACTCCCACCTTCTTGCAATTCGTCGGGGGTCCCCCCATTAGTCGTTTCCCCACTCATCTCTTGTTCCTGTCGTTGTGACCGGTTCTAATTCCTCCTCTTTGTCTTTATCTCCTCCCCTCCACCTTCATTCCTCTTTCTTCTTCCTCTTCCTCCTCTTCGTCTCCTTCTTCGCTTTCCGCTACTTCTATACTCCCGAGCCTCCCTCCATCATAAGCCTCCCCTCCACCACCATCAGTCTTCTCTCCCTCCCTACATTCATTTCTCCTTATTGGATGACGCCATTGTTGCCATCATTTTAAAATAGTAGCCGACTGAAGACTCTTTTCCTGAAACAAAAAAAAAAAACATTCAAACTAGTAAAGAAAAGCTATTAGGCCTAATAATCTTTCAATATCATACAAAGACGTTTGGCATTAAAACGGCACTAAATGACTCAGGTTCCCTGTGGGTTTTGTGACATATCAATTTACAACCACATTATTCAATTACAATTACAACCACATACATCCAAATTTCCAATTGATAAATTGTACATATTTGTGACTTCTGAAAATACATTTATTAAATTCAGGGAGTTGAAATAAATAATATTGGTGGCCTACTGGCTTGATGTTAATAGCTATGTCTGTTATACTTCTTTGGTTTTCGTTTTTTGTTGCGCCTCACGAACTCCTAATGAAAATTGACGGAAAACGGATGATGCACCGCATGCATCATGTGCTGCACAACATGCGCTACGGACAAAATCGAAAAGCAGACTAAAATCGACAGAAGTGTGGACATAGAAAATGAAGAAAGGATCCCTTCTGACGAACTGTCAGGCAACTTATAAAGATTTACATCCTTAACACCAAACTTGTAGATCTTCTTACCATTGTTTAAAAACAACAAGTGAGCTACCTGAGACCATATAAAGTTATCAGCATCTAAATGTTTTGAATTAGATAGAATACCTCGTGGGAAAATATGAATCAATCAACTGGAGGAATAAAAAAAAAGTAAGGTCTGACAGGTATCAATGGATGGAAATACTTGTGATATGATAACTTCTATTCATTCAATTTCAAAGGAATGAGCCTCAAATAGAGCTGCTTTTGAATAAAATAATCTAGCTCATAATTACAATCCTGGCAGTCTATAAAAATATAAAAATAAACCAGAAATTTAACCATACGGTACCAATGCAAATATGGGATATACAGGAAGGCCACCATGTCCAATCACGTTCTGCATTATGGTTAATTACTAGTCTTTAGGCCTAGAACACGTGCAACAGAACCCTGTCAAATAATTCAGCATGTATTCCGGGTTAAATTATAAAACACACAAAACAATTCCACAAACACTAAATACAAAACATTCAGACGAGAAAATTACATATCCTCGACAGTAAAATAACCTTTCCTACCATTATTTTACAAGATTGACAACTTTTTACTCTTGTTCTTCTTCCACCACTTACCATTAGAAATATTTGCATTTTGAAATGGTCTATCGTCGAATATAAGAAGAAATGATTATTTTATAGTTAATTTAACATAATTATATGTGAATTGCAAGTTTCATCAGCATAATATTGGTTTTTTGTCGATATAGAAAAACGACATCGGGAAGAAATTGCTTCAAAGTCTGATAAAATTCAACTTGAATATTATTTTTAACATAAATGGAATAAAATCTTTGATAACTAACGATAAAATTGGTTTTTATATTGAAAAAAAGTGATATTATGCATATGTTACAGAAGTACCAACATGATACACAACCGCGCGATACAAAATTCAAAAGTCGAATAGCATAACCTAAAAAACCGTTTTGCTCGATGCTACTCCTATGACATTTCTTGTTAATATCTTGAAGTTTGATCATATTATTGAGCTGATATAATGGATAACATCATCATATTCTTACTTATTTCTAAGGTACATCAACTTGATTTCCAATATTCGTACAGTACTTATTATTTGTACTTTATAATACAGTTACATGAAGTAACTCGGCCAGTAAAGTCGCATACAGATCGAGAGTGACTATACACTCTCTGTAAAGTCGCATTTAGCTTTCAAAGAAAGGTGCCGTACAGTAACAACTTTTTAGATTTCAGATAAATAGAGTATAATATGTACTCGCTAAAGAAACTGGACTGGCGTGCAAGGGCTTTGTATAAAGCGGCAGTGATTGATATCTCTATAAATTAGGTAAGGGTGCCCAAGCTTTATTAATCAAGGGCCAAGGTGTCAACATTTAAAAGAGAAAGGAAGGCTAGCCAGGGAGAAAGAAATCAGTAATCCATAACAAACCATACAGACCATCTGAAACCTGGAGATCAAAAATATAGCCGCCTCTTTTATCCAATGTTTTGTGTGTATTTTTTCGGTTGGGGAGTTTGAAATTTGGTGCATGCTGCATGGCCCTCTCTAGGCGTCAGCCCACACCACACACAAGTAATATTTATACAAAGTTTTTATTATAATGAATGCACAGAGTTCAGTTAGAGTATTGAGTAAAATGACTGGGCTTCCGCTAACCAACGGGACATCTTGATCACTTTAAATCCAACTTTGAACATCTGGGCATCTTCACAGTCTTCAATCCAGTAAGTTAAGTTATATATTTTCAGTCTATTGTATGTCGAAGGATGCACAGGGCAGGTATTTTCTGAGGATGGACCTCCATGCCTTTTAAAAACAAGGAGGAGACATATGATTGACATCCCACATTTGCCAGAACAAGCAAGAACAAGGACTTCCTCCCCCCATCTTTTGCTGGCGCCTCTTAAATTTCCTGCCTGAGAGTGGGCTAGAGATCTACAGGGAAGTTTTCAAGATCTAAGTTACTGTCTGGCTGAAGGAATAATCCCATCTTCTACTCAATGGATGAATATTTTCACGCACACACAGGACAATAGGCCTATAGTATGACTGACATTACTGAGATCTTTATAACATACGTCTATTCAGTTCACTGGTCACGGATGTAGAAGAAGGAATTATTCAAACTTAGCTTGTGATATTGACATCACTCTCACTGAGAAAAGTAATCGTGACCTGCTGCACAGAGCAGAATATCCTATGTGGTTTTTGTCCACGCATCCAGATAAGAAAAACATCGTGATGCGAGTAGAATAAAAAACTGCCCCCACAACCTAGCTGTTCATCTAGTAGGTTAGATTTTACAGAACTACATCCACCGCTCCGCATAGCTCTAACTATGACGTATGATGCAAATTTCGTTCATTTGAGATAATTTCTTTGTCGCATAATGATGGGGGTTATATTCCAGCAAGATGTTGCAAGTTACATAGAGCTTTTAATGTTATCATTCATGAACTCTATGGTACAGAAATGTAACATATTCAGGAAGTCAATAATTCTTATTTTTTCCAATAAGACTTAATCCAATTCCAAACTTATTTATTGCAAAATGTCGTTTTTATTATTTGGCAAGCGTTGCATAGCCTTATTATAATAACATTGTTTTTCTAAAATGATGATTAATTTTAAATTACATATGAGTTGATCCAACCCAAGGTTACTATATTATTATTATTGTATAACCTTGGATCCAAACCACTTATTATTTAAAGTGGGGTGTATATTTTTCCTCAGATGATCTATATTTAAAATGTAATAAATAATTTTTTTTTAATTATTGTATTTCATGTCTTAAATTTTTACTTTGTATGTGCCTATTGTATTGTATTTCACTTTGTAATATAACATCAATAACTTTATAAGTTAATATTATAATAATTTATAATTATATATAATCATATTTTCTGATTTTTTTTTTTTTTTTAATTTCAGGCTTGCATGATCTTGAGCGATGAGGATAATAAAATCATCCGACCTCCTTGATGTTCGTAAACCATAACTAACCTAACCTTCAATGACTATAGATTTATGACTATAGTAAGTCAACGGAGTCCTGTAAAATGATCCCAGTAACTTAATGAACCGAACTGAAGAGGTTCTTCTGTTGTGGCAGTTGAACTTGGCAAACAAGCTCCAAAAAGAATTCAGAAGAACTCCAATATGAAGGTATTATTTCAACCACAAATTAAATTACAAATAGTAGGCTATAATTATCACAAAAAATATGCATATTTTTAAAAGACACCATTCTACGTGGAAGGCTGTTTCAGTCATACCATTGTTATCAAGCATCAGATATCAAGACAAACTTGAGACACTCATTTTAATCCCTAGAGTCACACTTACTAGACTTAAGTAAGTCTTAGATCATTATTTACATGATTCTACTGGACCTTGCACAGGGGCGTCATTTGGGGAGGGCAGGGCAGGCATTTGCCCCCCCTCCCCTGATTCCTGGGTTACAGAAAATATTATGTACTAGCTAATGTACAAATGAGCATTATATCCGGCAAACAGCCCCCCCCCCAAGGTTTTGGTGAAATGACGCTACTGACCTTGCATGAGTTTCAGAAAATTTTCTGCAGAATATAAGCCTTAAGTGAGGCTTAGAATAATCCCTTACAATGTTTTATATATGTTTCAAGTATAAGCCTTCAAGTGTATTCTTAAAATATTTTACTAGTTCTACTCAAGTCATGTTATTTGACTTGGGTAGGGTTAAAATCACGTTAATGAAAATAAGATGAAGAGATGCTTCGAGTTTTTCTATTCTATAGAATTTACAAAACTTCTACCGGTGAGAACCTCTTTCACTGAATCCACAAAGACTCATTGACACAAAAAACATTGTAAGTGTGAACGTTTCCTTAGTTCATTCTTTGCATTATTTCTCCTATGAAGAGAGTGAAGTCAGCGCATGCGCTCTGAAGATAATTCAGATGATACGACAATAATCCGTTTTTTCTTAGAACTTAGTTTTAGTACGGCTACTGTGACTGCAACTCTGGAAACACACTTGAAGGCTTAGTACGCGTAAACTTGGGTAACTTATATTCTTTATGTTGAAAAATTAAATTACACAATTTTGTCTATCTGAATAATGTGTCGACTACATAATATTGCTACTTATTTCATGGAAACTGAAAGGCCTACAGTATTTCTTCTGAGATGTTAATTTTATTTATGCAATATTTTTATTTTATAATAATTTCAAAGTATTTGAGTAGGCCATTTCAGTTTCACAAAAGCTTCAATAGATATCGTAATACAAAAACAGTTTACTCTCATTACCTACATATTTCTCATTAGGGAAAACTGAATAATTCGGCGAGGTGGAACACCCGAAAGGGTCTCTCCGCCAAAAAAAAGCCATAAGCTTGATAATAATAATAACCTACATAATTATCATGATAGGCAGCAGTGTACTGAAACCCTTGTTTTCATTTCCATTTTTTTAGTAAATTTTAATGGAGATATTCATAAGTCTTTGTAGGCCTAATACTAATAGCCTGATAAAAAATGTTCTTTAAAAACATCCAGATTATAGTGCACTGAGATTGATCTTGTTCGTTAGCAATATACTCGTATTAAAACACTTGGAAAGTTTGAAAACTGATAGAATGGTGTAAATCAATAACAATGGAGTTCATCCCTTTTTTTTTTACTGGTTAATACTGTTTAATAATAGACACAAATTTTGAAAGAAATCCTATTATCAACTCATTTTATTGTGATGACCACTTCTTCCTGTTGTTGAACGAGTAATATGTTTTTTTGGTCAAATAATAAATAATAGGCCAATTTAAAATGTCAGCTCTCTCATATGCCCCACAAAATAAGCGTAGCACACGAATTTAGATAATAATATTGATTTAGTTAATGATCTAATTTGATAAAAATTATTGAAGTGAAAAAATTCATATTTGCAACTACTACTCATGAAAGAAATGAATTTTCGCTATGAAATTGAATCTCGAATGGTAGTTACTAGTGAAGATTCCTAGGCTAAGAAGAATCTTAAGTCTACGAGTATCAGACCGGTTTTTTTTTATTAATAATTGAGAAGAAAATTCAAAATATTTTTATTGACAATCTATTGGATTTATTTTATTATGCAGGCGCCATAATTTCCAACACATAGATAACTAAAGATAATAAAGGTGTATAGAGAGCACACGCGTCATCCAAACTAGGTCTCGAAAACAAAGAAAATCAGGCGAATAATGGCAACAATAATCGTTTCATTATAATTTGTATTGCAGTGCTTTACGCACTTTGATGGAAAACAATAGCAACATCTGCTGTGGTATATAAGCTCTCAGATTGAAAAAAAAAACAAGAAAGAAGATTTTTTGTTAATCCGTAGATTGAAGTACTCTACTGTTTGTGAATAAACTTCTAAAATTGAATTTAAGGGACTTTTGAATATAGTAGATGGACCACATTTTCGGGAATGATTTCAGAATTCAAGTGTTTTCTTGTTGTGAACTAATTTATTGATATGTTTATTACAGTTTTGATAAAGGTGTAATGTGGTATTTTATAAATACAGTACAATAAATTATTACATAATATTAATACTCCTCAGTTTAAAATGTGTGACTATAATAATTCATAGACAGGATAGTTTAATAAATTGGAATTTCGGATATCTGATAATTTTTCCTCCATGAATTTTTATGTACAAAAGCTATTATAAATTTTTGTAAGAAGTACTAATTATTGTTTGAATTTTTCTTTAAAACATTGAACTATACCAGGCGGTATTGGAATTTCGAATAGACATTCCGAATAAGTTTAGTTTCATAGCAGTCTAGTTATGAAAAAATTCTTGACCCATTTAGTATTAATATGTTTTAATAGAATACCTCTTTAAAAACCACTAAAATCTATCAATGCCTGTGAACTGATATGATTTCCTGATTTCAATCAACTTGGAAATATTATAAAAACTTTTAGTTCCACATAGCATTGGTAGGCTATAAGGTGAAGTGGATTTACCCGTAAGGGTCTCCTCATAACTAATTCAAGTCATATAAATATCATTTTTGAATAACTTCATTATGGAAATTTATAAAATGATAATATTGATAATCGTATATCGTTTGTCATTTCTTCAATAGATAAAATTATGTAAATTTCAATTTATTTATTCATCTTAGTAAATAAACGGTGACATCTCTTATCAAGTTTCATATGAGTGGTTTTCAACTGGTTTTCTTAGTTTCGCGGTGATGGGCGTTTCTTAAACTGGTTACAACCTGAGCTTATCAACAGATTGCTGGTGTTACATTTCTCTATTTCAAGGCTGTTCCTCTTTTTAACCACCTGCTCAACCTGACAAGATGAGAAGATGAGATCAGATCCCAAAACAACTCACGAAGTCTTTAATTTTCAACCTTAGAAACGAATAATCATAATAAGATAGATTATTATAAAAGGACCCTATACCAGATTGATTAATCAATTAAAAGTAAACTAGATTATTGAAATGCTTTCATTCATAAAACTAATTAGAGTTACTTACTTTAAAGTTGTTGGAGTTTACTTACCCTGTACACTACTATTGTATACTTTACTATAAATAATATTCTATTTTTTAATTATTTTATCAGCCTGTATAGGATATATAGTCTACTTTTAATATTATCATACTGTAATTTCACTATTTCTACTGTAGAATTGAAGTGCTTGTTACGTTACGAAGAATGAATTAGTGGATGATTTAAGCTTTTGAATAACAATAATCCCTCACTCGATGATTTGATGGTGAACAAATCGTTTCAATTAGTCGACATGGCAGGTCATCTCTGAGCTTCAACATATACACAAGGTCGTTAGAAGAGGAGAGATTGTGTTGAGAAGTTGCTAGGAAATAGAGGAAATTACCGAGTTTTTTATCAAATTCCAAATAATAGTGAAAATTATAAATTTAATAAAGGCACGATGGTTCCTTTAGGTTATTAAAGAAATTATATAAGTTTCTAGACTCTTTTCAACTGCAGGGAATGATGGATGGAGATTAATTATTCAATGAGAGTGATTCAATACATTTCATGATATACACAGTCTATCAATTTCCTAATGAGTAAATTTGACCCCTCCATGCATTCTACTGAGATATAAATTTAATAATAGTAAAACTCAAATTACATGAAGGATGTGGTTTATGACCCATTATTTACTTGGAAAAATATATTCCTAAATTTACTAATATATGTTAATCTTACCTTCTCCTCCTTTTTTAATCTTTGAATTATTATTCCCAATTGTTAGAATCAACAATCGATATCACAATAAAGATCTATTTAAAAAATAATAATAATTACATTTTCATTTATTACTACACAATAATATTTCAGGCTTGTTTTACAGTATTTTCAAGTTCACCAAAAATTATCTCGTTTGTAATTTATGGTACATATATGCTATTGATCTTTTAATTTTCTGAACAAAGTATCTTCCACAAATTAGCTATAATAGGTACTCTGATATGTGTCTGAAGAAGTAGACTGTTCTCTTTCCACACGCTCCAATAACATTATCAACCAATCCGATTGGAGAAATCATATGTCTGTGCCTCCTCTTCCAACCCACATTACTTTACAGTAATTTCGTTCATAGGCCTATATTCTTTAATATTGAGTTTTAAACAGTAACCTTTAACCCATACTTCGAACTTAGTTTTTAAACTGAAACTCCTTTCTCTTCCAAAATACTGCAGAATAAAAAATTATCAAAAATATCTCCGAATTTAATTCATCAACATAACTTATAATCAATCATACATATTTTATCATGAATGATAACCGATTACTTTATTTCATTCACGTTCTAAATTGCCTGCTACACAGTTAATGAAAAATTATTCTGTTTTCGCCGACTCACGTTTCATGGTACATATTGACCTTGATAGTTTTGTCTTCTTCTAAATCTTATAGCTTCAACCTTTTACGTCAAATTTATTCTTGTTCTACCGTTTGCATACCGCTCTACTGATCTAGAAATCAGAGGAGTTCAGAAAATGAACCAGGCTCATTTCCATGAGAAGCATAAGTACAACCATTTTACAAAGGAATATAAATATATTTTCCAACAAAAGCCAAAGGTTGTCCAACTTACTCATCTATGATGCCATTTTACTCATCGAACAAGGCAGAAGTTCAACCACATAATAGTGGTTTTGCTGTTTGATGTCATAGAGTGGGAATATACCAGTTAGTAGCTCTACAATACTAACAATGAGTAATAACAACTTTCTTGATATGACCTCGTATATCATACTAAATACTGTAAAAAAATAAAAATATCTCATAACAAATACTGTATTACAAAAAATACTGTACTGATTAGAATGCGTTTGTTGCCATCTAAGAATAACATTTCTCCTCATCTCAACTGCAGGAGGCATTGGAGTTTCTTTTTGTTTCTGGTAGAATTTATTATTCAATTCATAGATATATAGTATTTGAATGAAGTTATAAATCATTTTTTTATTTCATCTAGTGACAGGTGGAAGTATTGCAATACTAGGTGCTTGCCCGGGACAAACCGGAGTTTGGGAATGGCTATCTGGAATGTGGCTGGAATGCTCCTCGGATGGCTATTAAATCTCAGTGTGGTGGGACTTGGTCCGACTGCTGAATAAAATTTGGAAAAATTCTTGTCAGTAGAATAATAGGTAATTCATATGTCATTAAGATGATTTTTGCCGAGGGTATTGTCCACCTAATATTATTTATTGAACCATGTAGGTATATATCTGTTCCCTTCCAACCATACTTTTACAGTAATTCATAGGCCATATTCATAATGAGTGTTTTAAACAGTCAACCTTAACTCATATTACTTGGTTTAAACTAGTTTGTCTTCATAAAATGCAGAATATTAGCCAAAAATATTCTCAATTGATTCATAAAATAATTATAATAAGACCGTTCTAACTTTTTATCATACAATGACCAGTCACTTTGCTTTTGGATTTCATTCACGTTCTAGGTACCAACAAATGAAAAATATTTCATTTCTTTTCATCATTTCATGAAATGATTTTTAAGCGCTTCAGCAATCATGCTTCAACTGTCAAATTTATTATTAGTCTGTTGCCAGCTCTAGGCATAGGATTCGAAATAATTCAGAGCAACATTGGGTTTTCATAAAGCAATACAACCATTTTACAAAGGAATAAATATATTTTCAACGTAAAATAAAACTCCAACTTCTCTGTCGGTGTTTATATTGAAAATGACAGAGTTCATCCACAAATTGGTTTTTATTGATGAATAAAGTGAAATATACCAGTTAGTAGCCTACAATAATAATAGTAATGCTAACTTTCTTGTTATGATATCGTTATATCTGTTACTAAATACTGGCAAAATAAAAATAAACAAATACTGTAATACAAAATACTGTACTGTAGAATGCAGTCCTTCATAACATTTTCTATTACTGCAGAATTTGGCATTGAGTTTCTTTGTTGTTTCGGTAGAATTTATTTTCATGAATGTAGTATTTGAATGAAGTTATAAATCATTTATTTTCTGGTATTTTCAGGATGGAAATGAACCACACAATGCTAGGTGCTGCCGACAAACCGGACCCAGGAGTGGCTAGACAAGTGAATGCCTCGGATGGCTAGCCAAATTCAGTGTGAGGTGGGACTTTGAATCTGAGCTACTTGAATAAAAATTTGGGTTTGTCGTGAAATACAGCCAATTCATAACATTAGTATTATAAATGATTTTTGCCAATTGTCCGTATATTATTGTTATTGAACCATGTAGGTATATAGAATCAACAATTAAATATTTTCAGTATTACCATGTTCTATATGTAACTGTTCAAACAGTCCATATTTTTCATCCTAGTCCTGCCCCCGGAGTATAGATGTTTACTCTAGTTTTTTTTTTATTTTGTAGTATTTTGCTCATTCATACTGTAAGTATTAACTTATTTAATTATTAGTCAAAGTTCCAGATTGATCAATTGATTTTCTAATAATTCATTATGATAATTTCATAATTATATTAAGACTGTTCTAACAAATTTGCTGTTACTCCCATACGCACTCAACTTATGACAGAATCACTTTCAGTAGCTAATTTAATGTTGGGCTATTTAGATGCAGTTTCATTGCCAAAGAAAGTTATTAGTCCTAGATGTGCAGGTTTTCTTTGAATTTTGGAAAATATCGTTTAGCGCCCACTAAGCAATTGCTATCTGATTTCAGTCAGCAATTCCAGCGTTGCCAGATGACTTTGGCTGATAGGTTAGATTACCCGAACATAATGTCAACGCAGGGGCTAATTAAAACGGAAAATAAACTCAGAGCTATCTCTCGGTGTTTGGAGAAACTACGTCCACACCGTAGTACTGAACTATGGAGTATATTTGGTTAGTCTATTTAATAAATGAAAAGATGTTGTCAAACCACTGATTTATTAAAAAATCGAGATAGTTTCGTTGTTACACCATTATCAATCCTCTTGCGCAGATTTTTTATTAGTGAAGGTGTTTTTAACTGTAGATGTTTGTAGTATTATTATTTTCAAATAAATCATTTATTCATTTATCATCTTTTATCATTGTTTCAACTGAGAGAGAGTAAACTATTTTCATTTGTTGTATGCCCGACCAGGTAGGTGACTCTCAGTCTACCCGCCAGACGTGACTGTGCCGACGGGCGAGACTACGATTTCATAGTGGTGGGGGCAGGATCGGCCGGAGCCGTGGTAGCCAGTCGTCTGAGTGAAGTGGCCAGCTGGAGAAGTCTATTGGTAGAGGCCGGCGGAGACCCCACGCCCACTTCCGACGTTCCCGCACTGGCTTACTTCATGGACAAGGACCGGCTCGACTGGGGCTATCGCACTCAAGCGCAGCCTGGCATCTGTCAAGGGTACGTGTTGCATACACAATGTCCAAAGAAAGATATGAAGATTTAATGGCGAATGGTGTTGTTTAAGTTTCTATGGTAACTGGGTTCAGAGCTACGTCAATTCAGCAAAAATGTAGTGCACATGCTACTCATATTCCTACCGTGTATTCTAGTATCCTCGGGTTGCACCAACCGGGATCAACTATTTTGAAACAGCTAATCGTACCTACTTATTAGCATTGTGATAATCCTGATCTTGCTTGGTGCAACTCTGTAATAATAATATTTCATAAATTCTATTTCAAATTAGCTAAAAATTCGATTTGTCAAGTTCATTCTTTCTCTAACATTTATTGTTATATTTTTTGATGCAGCATTAAGCAGAAAATTCTGGGAACAGGGTTTTCAATATTGAAAGTGTGTTATCTTGTTTGGTTTACTAATGAATAATCTTTTTACGAGTGGAGCTTGTATAGAATGAAAGAGATGAACGAAAAATCTTGAAAAGATTTCAAATTCTGTATAGAACTTATTTGGGAATAGATGAAAAATAGAGTGGATCAATAAATCGTAACATTTGATAAATGTTTCATGTCCACAGGTATATAAACAAAACGTGTAACTGGATCAGAGGCAAAGTTCTGGGCGGCACAAGCACACTAAACTTCTTGATTTACGCTAGGGGACACAAACTCGACTACGACCAATGGCAAAGTATGGGAAACGAAGGCTGGAGCTACGACCACGTGCTTCCCTATTTCAAGAAATCACAAGACATCCGAGTGGCGAAACTTTTGGACAGCGAGTACCACGGTAGAGGAGGCTACCTGGGCGTTGAGGACATGGAGGATCCCGAATTCAGTGAAGTTAGTGAAATGGTATTAAAAGCGGCAAAACAGATGGGATTCGAAACAGGTCATGATCTAAATGCTGAACGACCGTCAGGCTTTTCAACCAATCCTGGATTCGTATGTGGTGGGGCTCGATGTAATACAGCTAAGGCGTTTCTGGGGCCAGCAAAAGACAGACCCAATCTCCACGTAATGAAAAACGCTCATGTTAGAAAGTTGTTAGTTGATAAAGCAGGAGTACATGGTGTGGAAGTGAGTAAAAATGGTAAAAAGTATTTGATAAAATCTAAAAAGGAGGTGATATTGTCGGCGGGAGTGATAAATAGTCCCCAGATACTGATGTTATCCGGTATTGGGCCAAAGGAGCATTTGAAGAAACTAAATATAAACCTGGTGAAAGATTTAAGAACTGGTGAGAATCTACAAGATCATCTCCTGCATTTGGGGACAATAATTGCTATGAAACCATTCCACGGTACACATCCGAAACCTCCTCCCGAGCTACTCAATGATGTTTACAAATACTTGACCAAACGAGAAGGTTCATTAGCCAAAGTCCGTTTATCAACCCTGGTCGGATTTGTTGATACTAGAGGAGCTCCAGAAAATTGGCCCGATCTACAATTTTTAAACGCCTATTTTCCAGCGAATGATACAATAGGTTTGGCGGAGATTCTGAAACGTTTGAATTTGGATTGTGAGATAACTGAAACGATGCTAGAAGCTAACAAAGTTTACGATTTGATGTTTTTCACGCCAGTTTTGTTGCGCCCTGAAAGTAGGGGAAAGATATTGCTGAAAAACAAAGATCCATTGTCACATCCGTTGATCTATTCAGGGTACATGAGCAACAACGAAGATGTGAAGTCACTGATGCGTGGTGTGAAATTTGTCGAGAAGTTTCTAGTGACTGATGCATTGAAAGAAAGGGACGCGTTCATGTTGGAAGTGAAGTATGACAAATGTAAACAACATGAGTTCGGTACAGAGGGATACTGGGAGTGTGCCTTGAGACTTGTGGGAAGCACTTGTTATCATCCGGTGGGAACGTGTAAAATGGGACCATCGAGTGATGCGCAAGCAGTGGTTGATGCTAGGTTGAGAGTGCATGGCGTAAAAGGCCTCAGGGTGGCCGATGCTTCTATAATGCCCACAATCGTTAGCAGTAATACTAACGCGCCTACTATTATGATTGGTGAAAAGGCGTCTGATCTGATCAAAGAAGACTGGCTTCAGGAGAATAAAGATGAACTCTGATTCAATTTAGCCCATGTGCGTGAATGAATCCAATCAGTGTCTTGGAAGATAGGAACAGAGAATTTCTGAATGTATTAAATTCAATTATATTCAGAAAAATAAAATGAACTTTAATTCAATTCATCACATGTAGGCTACACTAATGAATTCAATCCCTTTCTTGGAAAATAGAAAAAGATTATTTCCTTAAAATTGAAATTTATGCTACATTATTTATGGATAAAGGATTTTTAAATTCAGATACCAGTTTGATTAATTGTACCCTTTGAAATTCATTTTGGTTTCTAGGACAAACTAATCATACATTATTTTATTAATCCATAGTAGAATGTTAGGTTATCTAGTGAGTAATGAGAAAGACTGGCTTGATGAAAGGATAAACTGTTGCCCTGATTCCCTTCTTGAAGACAAAGAACATTTTAATATAATTTCAAATGATTTACTTTTATTAATTGACTGAATAATGTTGTATGTTGTAATATTTCTATTGTCACACTATCGCACTTCAAACAATTGAAGTCTTATATTAACAAGAGTATGTGGCACGTAACTTATGCAAATTTGTAATTTGTGAATTCGAATTATACAAGTTTTAATTGTACAATAATAATGATTATGCATTTGTATACTTTAGTGAAAGCAAAATAAATAATAATTATGACGCTACTATTCATATGCCTTTTTTAATATAAATGTTACTTATGCGATAGTGTTTCATCTCCACCCTACCCTGCTTTTGATTAGAGAAAGCTTCATGATTTACATCAATAATTTTTTTGCTGTTATTAAATAAAATATTACATTTTTTTAGATAATGTATATGTTTCGAGAAAAAATAAATTATTTCGTTGAACTCCTTGTTTTATTTCATAATTAAGATCATAATCAATATAATTAATTTTCCTCTTATTTATCATAGCTTTTTGTATACATGATGATATTATAGGATTATCATGATGATATACCACGGATCATTGAGGATTATACCTGGAGTGAACTTTGTAGCAGATAACGATACAAACTCGTATTAACAATGTATTAATTTTTACGTATTAGAAAACAATAAAAGTTCTTTGTGTTGAATGAAAATGGATGAAGGGTGCGTAGAATAACAACAAAGTAAAGAGATAGAATATTTTTATTGCAGTTTTCAAAATCTTTTATTCAATCCAACTTGTGATGCATTGTGGACATCACACTCCACAGTTCCCTTATTCAACATAATTCTAAAGTTGTTGAGTTCAAATGTACATGTCATTCCATTTCAAAAAAATAAATTTATTAAAAATATCAATCTTGTTAATTATCATAATAATATTATCAAGATGAAACACAATAAAACAATTAGACTATTGGAAGAATTGTCAAATAATTCTTAAATTACCTGAATTATGACATCAATAAATACGAATAATAATTATAATAAGATCAGTAAAAAACATGTAACAACATTTTCAAACAAGTTATCACCAGTTTCATTAAAATCACAAATTTATAATAATCTATAATAAATAGTCAATCAATAACCAATTTAACATACATGATACTCATATAATATGTACAGAATTATATATATTTTTATTAAAAGTTGCGGATTTAATTTATTATAATAATGCGCTTAGTAAAGTAAATCTATAAGAAATTATTGTATTTTATTCAATTATTAATTTATTTATTGAGGAACGTGTCTAACTCCGCGCACCCTCACCGAGTTACCTGAATTATTATTTATATAATATCTACATGGCTGACCTAGATTATATTTATATGTATATATATACTTTTATATATAATTATGATAACTAGAGTGGTTTATTTTCAATGACACACATTACAGTTTTCAACCTCGACTTCAAAATATTAGAAAAGAAAAACAACGTAAAAACTTTCTTAAAATGAAATCGATCATCATTATATTATAATGTATATTATATCAATATCGATTAATTGCCTAATTAACCTTAAGTAATTAACAATATTTACATTTAGAATAACTTTTCGCTCAGCAGTCGGACTTTTTAAACCTAGACCGATAGCAGTATATTCTCCTCCATCCTCAGTATCAGCTTTTCTGCACATGCGCACATTAATAACTCACACCCAGGCAGAAGAAAACAAAGAAGACGTAGTGAATTGTATGAAAGCACTACAGTACTTGCCCAAGTATTGATTATAATATATATGATACAGATTTAAACAATAATTAAACAGCATACAGTATTGATTACAATACTATCAAGATATACAATAATATTCACACAAAATGTCAAGTGTCTCTACAAGCTATGTAGAGAAATCAACATTTAGATGATTAATTAATTTCCTAGAGTCACTAGCAAGACTTATAGTTACATTTATTGCTTTCAGAGATTACAAATTGATCGATCTATGATAAAAGGCAAACTTGAAAGTTTATTGGACTATAATGCGTGTGCTTTTTATATATTAATAAAAAAGGAAAGTATCCTCAAACTAGAGAAACACTAAGTAATAAAATGAAGTAATTTTTTATAATTCAATTAAATTAACATAAGTTTCTCAACACTATCAAATTAAGGTGAGGAAAAATGTATGTAGGTCAACAATAATATTATTTTTCAATCAAAACTAGTAGGTATTGAAAGTATAAAATAAATTGTCAAATAAGATGCCGTGAATACTTATTTCATAAATTTGTGCAAATTTGATAAGTTTTCCAATAATAAATATATTATTTGTTTTCATTGGCTCTCACAATTATTACCTTCATTCATCCATGAGAGCTCCAAGTTTAAAATGGCCTATTTTTTATAATAATAAAACTTGAACATTAGAATTATGGAGTGCAATGCTGGGACGTTATTCAAAATACAGTAAAATCGTTTTATTATGGAATGATATGTGAAGAAAATAAAATGCCACAATTGAGCAAACAAATATTATTTGATGAGCTGTTTTCAGAATGGACCCAATAGATGAAAGTTACAAGTTAATCTGTTTTCAGTTGAACAACCAAAAAGAGAAAATTTAATTGGAAATGCTATTTTTCGCATTTAAAATATTGAATGCAACAGTCAATGAGGTCCAAGTCTTATATTTCACTTGGATATTGATGAGTTCATTCATCGGTACATGAATATTCTAAGCTTTAATATTGAATGTCATGTTTTTCTCAGATATATAAATCTCGAATGCCTATAATGAACTGCAAAAATTCATACAAACGCAGTTCATCACATGAGACATAGCATGATGAACCGACTAAAATGTGTACCTTATTTCAAGATACTCCATGAATTGGAATTCCGATAAGGCTACGATGAAAGTTGGCTATTTGTAATTTGATAAATAGGTACCAACTTCATTTTCGTCATTTCTAGGATGAACTCTACCCGAGCTTAATTTAGAAAAATCTGTTCCTATATATAACTTGGATTCCATTACTTTTGACAATTTTATAACAACGGATCGAAAGACAATAGATCTCATTATTTGAAGGTACATAAAATAGAAACAATAATTTTTAAAGGACAAAAAGCAATTTCGCTTCCAAGTTCATAGTCTCTGGTCCCATAAAGGTATGTTTAAAAAAATGCTACAGTTTTGAATTAATACGATAAAGATTTTCTATGTTTTTCAATGTTTCTAATGGTAATCTCATTTAGGACAATCTCATCGATCTAAACAATTTTAAAATGGGGGCCTTTTATTAAGAGATGGAAAGTGGGTTTCTTATATTGTAGCATATGAGACCATTAAAATTTTTCCTCAAAATACAACCATTCAATTTAATGTGCAAAGATAGTTGAATATATTATATATTCGACAAAGATCAATTCAACACGTACATTTATGATTTAGAGAGTTCATCACTTCAAGGACGTTCTTCTTACATAGTTGAACTACTACAGTACATTCAAAATAAAACACAAATCCTGAGAAAGATGTGAGAAATATTTCATAAAAAAATTAAGTTACCCAATCTATTAAAATGATGCACTTCAACACTTTTGATAAAACACTTCTATGATCTAAAATATAACATTATCATGAAGTACGGTATGGTAGTCTACTCTTGGAGATTGCATAATTAATTAAAGCTTTAAGAGAATTATAGCCTTTAGATAGAAGTATGCAGTCATAAAAAGTATACACTACCTACCTTACAGTCATTTATAACATCTAAAATAATGTTGAAATCTGAATTTACAACTCGATTTGTTTGAATTTGTTGTAAAAATTTAACATTAAATTAACTTTTAATTCTACATTCAAGAAAATTCAACGATGCCAATTATAGGGAAGACAAATGATTTCATCAAAAATTTGAATTAGATAATATCAATATTTCGTGCTCATTAGAGTTTAAAATAAGAAGTCAGATCAAATGTCAACACATCCAATGATCCAATAGAATTTCCACACAGTCGAAAGTAATCACAAATAGGAATTTAATGCATTTTTAAAAGACATGAATTATATTTAAACTATTCAATAGGCTCACATTATAGTAGGAGTATGTTATAATAATAAGTACCGTTTATGATTGTGACATAAATTTGTGTACTGTAATATGAAGACAGAATTATCTAGCCTTGATATACTTTCAAAGTAGTATTTGGGGAAAGAGAATATCCCAGAAACAATGATGGGATAAGCTCAAACTAATCAAACTGTATATATTCTGTAGAAATACCTTAAATAGCAGATACCGGTACCTTTTATATAATTCTTGTACAGCATTGACAAAGGTAGTTTGAATATTATGTGAATATGTTTTGAGAATTATAACAATAAAAATTTGTGTCAAAGATACATTCCTATTTATGTGTGATGCCTTGTATGAGTTACGCAAGTTATAAGCTTACTACTATTTCGAAAATCAAAATCAAGGATCTGTAAATATTATTTAAGATAAATAGCGACTGAAAAGCAGTTGAATCTGTCTGATAACAGAAGATGAAACACAAAAATATTTCGGGAAAGATAGCTTGCTCCATTACCAAATTTCATGTGATAGAAGATTTTGACAATAATTGCTTATCAGATACATTGTACAGTACAATATGTATTACTGGTATTTTAAATACAGTATTTCAAACAGTTCTGCTATCGTTATAATTTATTTTTTTAATTATAACAACTCACTAGAAAAAAATGAGACAAGCTTCATATATTTATTTCATATAACAACTCATTGTTATTAAATAAATATAAAAGTTAATTTATTCAATTCACTTATAATCTGATTTTAGAAATTGAATAAAATTATTTTAGAATTTATCATATTTGTTTGAAAAGCTTCAGTGGATGGCCCAATTATTCAATAAATGTAAAGTTATTCCATTGAACCTATTAGAAGTAAATTTTTAAATCGTATAAATCATCAAGTTTTGTGATGAAAATTCTAGATTTATTGTTAGGCAAATAATACATTTTTTGGAAAACCCCTTCATTGGAGAAATTTGTTATAGCTGAGTTTATTACAAAAGTTTTCGCAAGAAAGAATTATTGAAAACCGTGATTTTCCAAAATTATAGAGGTTTAACTAAATTATTTGACTAATGATCTAGTGTTATCGTTCGGAATTAGAACTAGTGAAGAGAATTCAAATCTAAAGAAAAAGAGCAGGCTAGGCAGTAGGCAAGCTTGTAATCACCATCAAATGAAATGGTTTTTGATAGTTGATATTGACTATAACTCTTTTACTGATGAGGGTGTCAATCAATTATTATCACTTCCAGGTCGTGCTCAAAAGTTTCTTGTATTTTATTACAAACTAGGCCTATATGATTTCAGTATATAAGTTTTCAGCAAAGTTGAATGTTTAATGTTTTGAGTGGAAAATGCGTTTTATCTAGCTACAGACAGATCCACCGCTTATTTTATTGACCTAAATCATACAGACAACCCAAACTGACCCACACAAACTCATACGATACGCATGCGCAGAAAACGTACTGACATGAGGCAAATACTAGTCCTTATAATATCATTATTAGTTTTATTATATAAATCGTAGTAATTAATCAATTAATTATAGCCTATACTAGCAATTAGTTCATAATTAAGGTCCGTTGTTTTATTTAGTGAGCAAATCCTGGAGAATGAGTGAGTGAACGAGAGAGAAAGAGTGCGAGTGAGTGAGAGGGAGTGAGGGAGGGGAACGAGGCTAGCTAGTAGGTTGGCGAGCGACGGTGGTCGTTGGCGAGGGGGGGAGGCAGTGGGGGGGCCGTAGGGGGGCCCCCGCCCCCCTCATCGCGCGGGAACCGCCATCTTGCGCGCGCCGAATAGTCTCCCTCTCCGTTCGGCTCTCTTCCGGTTCCGGCAATGCTGCAACCACAGAGCCAAAAACCACTCCTACTCTTACTGCACCCCAACTTACACCCATCAACATCATCATCAACATCACAAAGTCCTCTCAATCATAATCATCACAATCATAATTAAATATGTTATAGTTATTAATATTTTTCAAATAGTTTGTAATGATCATAATATTGTAGTAGTAGTAGTAGTTATTATTCTTTGATAATACTAGTGGCAGTGCACCAACTACAAATAATACATTATAGTAATTTGATTTGGTTATTCTAGTTTTTGTCTTTTTTCAATATTATTAAAAGTCATTCTTAATACCAATAAGTAATTAACTTTTGTGTGTCCGTATATATGTGTTGTATTATTGTGTGAAAGAGATAGGTAATATGATTTGTAGTAAGTAATAGTATTAAACAACACACACACACACCATCGTTGTCACACTCCTAAATAGTGATAGTATTTATATTTTCTGATAAAGCGTAGTAGAATTCCAACAATGTGGTAATTGAAAGAGTTTATTGATTTAATAAAGTTGACAAGTTTTTGGCTGATTAACACAGTGTCACATGGCTGTTGACTGATGACTGAACGGTCACTTGGATGAGGTTCTGTACAAGTTTAGTGGGGGCAGCGGTGTCAATGTGTCAAGGTAAGGCAAGGAAAAGATTAGAAGTTGAGGTCAAGAAGGAACAGAGATAATTTCAAGTTATCAGAGAGAAAGACAAAAATTATTAGTGGAATTGGAATACAGATGTGAAATTGATTGGTACAGGAAAAAAATAATTATTATGGATGAATAAAGAGAATGATCTTACAGGATCTAAAAATAAATTGAAGTAGAAAATAAATAGTGAGAATAATGAATATAAAATGTCACATGGTACTCTAGAAATATTTCAATAATTCTCTGTAGTAGAGAGGATGAATGAAAAATATAATTTTCATTACAGGAGAAAAGTAAACAGCAAAGAAGAAATTTATTGCATATACAAGAGATATGAGATACATTACTGATCAAGGAGTTAGTGAAAGTAGATAAACAACTGGTAGTGAATAGTAGACAAAGGTCTGGGTGTGAAGAGAAGGAATAATGAATAAGTTTTGTGACAGGAGGTAAGATATTATGGGGAAATGTTAGACTGATGGAAGAAATGAGGAAGAAGTGTGTGGAAGTAATTTCATAGGTGGGTTCCAACAGGATAAGGAAAATGAATGAACCAAAATGGTGCCAGAAATGGGATGGGAGAACAAAACTGGTGTCAGAAGTGGGATTGGAGAACAAAACTGGTGTCAGAAGTGGGATTGGAGAACAAAACTGGTGTCAGAAGTGTGATTGGAGAACAAAACAGGTGTCAGAAGTGGGATTGGAGAACAAAACTGGTGTCAGAAGTTGGACTGGAGAACAAAACTTGTGTCAGCAGAGGGATTGGAAAACAAAACTGGTGTCGAAGTGGATTGGAGAACAAAACTGGTGTCAGAAGTGAGATTGGAGAACAAAACTGGTGTCAGAAGTGGGATTGGAGAACAAAACAGGTGGCAGAAGTGGGATTGGAGAACAAAACTGGTGTCAGGAGTGGGATTGGATAACAAAACTGGTGTCAGAAGTGGGATTGGAGAACAAAACTGGTGTCAGAAGTGGGATTGGAGAACAAAACTGGTGTCAGAAGTGGGATTGGAGAACAAAACTGGTGTCAGAAGTGGGATTGGAGAACAAAACTGGTGTCAGAAGTGGGATTGAAGAACAAAACTGGTGTCAGAAGTGGGATTGGAAGAACAAAACTTGAGTCAAGTGGGATTGGAGACTCACTGGTGTCATGCGCTGATGTTCAGTCATGGTCAGAGTTGTTGTCGCGTTTAGGCGGCGGTGGCGGTGGCAGTGGCGCAGGGATGACTCGCAGGTGGCGGGGAGGTGACCTTGAGGCGCACCTTTGGTGGGTGCCGACTGCAGGATGCCGACCAGCCGACCATGCGCCAACAGTTTCGGCCAGAACATGTGGTCTGCGCCGACGTTAAGGACTTGCCATTGTCAGACAGCACTGTTTGGGGGGAAGCCCCTCGGAGGAGGCAGGGGAGGCGGGGGGCGATGCGGCTCGCGCTGCGAACACGGGGGCAGCTCGGAAGCAGCTGCAACAGCCCCCGCCGCCGCTCCGACCGCCGCTGCAACACACACCCCAACAACAACCTCAACAAAAACCACGTTTCCTGGGCTTCATTCCAGCCAAGCTATACAGTTTGATGATGCTGTCATGTTTGTGAGGTACACACTGATCATGTCAAAATAGGTTTTCATTGTAAATCAATAATCAATATTAAATGAACCACGGTCATTTATTTTTTGTGATTAAAAATTGAATAACATAATCAAACAAAACAAATATTAGGCTAAAAGTTACGGTAATACATTTGCAACTTTTTATACTGCCACTAATTCGTAGCTTATTATTCAACTGTGAGGCCATTTCATGAGCTCGGGATTTAACCAATCCTAGACTAAAATGGTGGCTACCGTAGCATCGACAAACGTTTGTCTCGACAGGTTAAGTGGGTTAGCAGCATTAGAGAGCTTTAGTACATAGAGTTAGGCTAACGTTTGTCGATGCTACGGTGGCCACCCATTTTAGTCTAGACTTGGCTAAATCCTGAGCTTCATGAACCTGTAAATGTTTGTGAATTTGATTTTGTATTAGGCTTAGAGGAAAATCAGTTCTTGATCTGGGGCTCGCTTCATATCAAATCGAAGTCCTGTAATACAGAAAAAATGCAGCTATACACTAACAGACATTGATAGAACGGCATAGTATGTGATCAGTTCATAAGTCTATTGTTTGTACCTTTTTCCTGCTTTACAGGGCTTCTAAAAAATTGATGAAACTTACCTCAGTTCCTGATCTGGTTTGTGGAAGGAGATTTGACTATTTTTGTACATTTTATCTTATTGAATGTAGTAGTACACCTATTATATTATCCAGAATAGGAAAAGCTATTACCAAACTAGTATATTAATATGTTGGAAGGGAAACAAGACTAGTGTAAGAGCCTCACAAACATTTGACACTATGGCACTGTAAAACCTAGCTGGTTCACGTCTAGGAAAACGCAGTCCATGATGAAGCCCAGGTCACAACAACAAAACCATCTCACAGATACCTAATGCACTTGTAAATTCATTTCATTTTCAATGAAAAAATTTATCAAACAAACACTGTGACAGCTAGTTTGAGTTTTGTTTTAAAACATATTTAATATGACTTATTTAGGCCAACATGGAAATTATTTTACAAAGTAATTTATTTTGGTGTTAGCATAACTATAGCACAATATACAAGTGTACCACTTTTGTGATACCTAACAACTTTTTCCCATTGCAACCGGCTCTGCCTGATATTGTAGGCCTACTAGACCACTGACAATAACAACTTGCAATTGTTAAAATTTCAAAATTGTTCTTGCAAGAGCTGTAGATTATTACTATTGTACGACGTAATTATCAATAGATTAAAAGAATCTTATTAAATGATTATTATCCCAGTCACAAAGCATTTTATATATCGACTTCTGTACTGAATTTTCACTAATTTGCCAAGAATGAATTCTGTGGCAGTGAAAATATTTATTTATTCAGCTTTTATTTGTATTATTCCTTTACATTTAGTTGAAAAGTTAAGCATAAAAATTGAACTAATAATAACTCGTGGACTAATAACTAACAACATTAATAAATGTTAGTTTCAACTGAAAAACGTAATCAATTATCCTTTTTGCAGTCACATGGTTTTATTTGAAAAATATTTCAATAAAATGTAAAGTAATTTACAAGCAGCATAAAGAATCTTTGGAGATATTTTGTTGCAATAAATAATTGATCAAGACACACAGACACATACAAACAGATATACCTCACCTTACATGTTTTTGCCACACTCTTGCCTGTTCCGGGCCTTGTCTTTATAGGTTTTGAGAACGAAATGTCAGACAAAAGTGTGCATTATTAAACGACCTCTGCATTTATTTTTTGCAACAATACAACTTGTCTGGCTCAATCTGATGTAATACGTTGATGATGAATAATTAAAAAATTATTGACAACAATTAGGCCTAATATAATGTAATACGGTATATTTCAATTACGTCCAATTCAACTGAATTGAATGAACTGTTTTGTAACAATTGAAAGCACTATACCGTAACGGTTTCTATATTCACTTCAAATATTATCGTTTTCTAGTCATTATTTTCATTGACAACTTACATTTGGGAATTTAGGGAAGAGAACAAATAATATGATCCAATTTCATTCATTGGTGAAAATTTCTCCTCTCATCGATTTATTAGAATAAAATTAAAGATAGGCATAATGCGTTTGTGCATGTGTTTAGTATGATACATAGTCATTAGAAACAATTGTTAGGTAATTCTTTGACATTCAAGACTCAAACAAGATATAATCTTGTGGTAAGATACTGTTACCAGTGAAAACCACAATTTATTCGATAAAAAGAAAAGATACAATACAGATATTTTTTTTACATAGCAAATATATTCCTCTAGCTGATAGCTATTTGAGGGATTACAATATCGTTATCTGATTACAATATTCTTGTCTCACTCCACAGATCTATATTTTATAGATCTAATTGAACGTATATCAATAATTTAAATGACAAATTGCATGAACAGTAGATTAAATTTTTATTAACTAAAATAAAACAAGACATTTTTCCAAAAATCTCAAGTCCCTACAAGCCTGTTCAAGTGAATCTATTATTATATTGATATAGAATACACATACCCTGTAAATCAAATTCAATTACTGTGCATGACAATATGAAATAATTTATGTAGGCCTACTTCTTTGAAAACTTGAATAAATTATTTCTGAATTTAAACCGAGAAACTGATAATCGACTTCTCAATTACACAATTTTGCATGATCGTTACAAGTACGAATCACAGAAATTACCAATGAAAGTTTCTTCGGTGATTACAGCTTTGTAAGTTAGCAATAATGACATATCAATTGGAATAAAATTATTCTGAAAATTGTCGTACAAAAAAACAGAGAATTACTACATGTGGTTCTATTTTCTATCCAAATATTGCCTTCTTAGATACTGTACTAAAATTCAATAATTTTTACATTTTCATAATGTTACTGTGAGGAAGCAAGTGAACGTGAATTTTTGCTACTACAAAAACACTTGTATGTGTATATGCAAGGTTGATAATGTATTTCTATAATCAACCTTGAGGTGCATTTTCTTAAACATAGTAATTTTTTTGTTTCTAAAGATTTCTTATTTTTGTGAATTTACAACAGATTTTGCCACAGACACGTTGTACTGTTTGAATGCGTGAGAATCGACAACCACAAAATAGCTCTCTAATTTTAGTCTAGTTTTTGAGTGTTTTCAAAGCAATCAAGTAGCACCAAAAATATACAGTCAATTTTTTCCTTGAACAATGCATACAACCAACAAATCTGTTATTTCAAGCAGTGTGAATCATCCTGTTTTGTCTAGAACAAGTCAAGCTACAATTGGAGCTAAATACAGTATAATTTGTGATCAGTTCCGGTGTTAGATTTTCAAGTTTGTTTCGGGTAATTTATGTACAAACAGTTGGTGATGGTGACGTAAAACAAAAGTTGAAACAGAAAAGCAGCTGAGTGGTTCTTACTTGAGGACAAGCGTGCTCGAGTGATGTGATTGGTCAATTGGAATTTAGATTTGAGCCAATGCCCTCCCTACCTGTAGGTATGCTCGCATAGGCCGAATGACGTCTCGGATTATGTTTGCTAGATAGGAGTGCTCTTCGCTCCTGGGATCTTGTAACTGTAGCCAGACACACAATCCATTTTAATAAGTAGAATAAATCAATTAACGTATACTTATTAAGAAAGTAACTACTATATCTTTAATATAAATGGGATTTAAAATGGACTTCTAGTATATAGTATACCGTATTATTTGATCTCTCTACGCTGCTCAAGATTTGACAAAAATCTTATTGAATTCGTTCAAAAATAAAAATCTTCAAGAATGAAAAACTAAAAATTAATAATCATCTATTATTAAATAATTGACAGAAATGTAAAAAAATATCTTTCACTGAAAGAATTAAAAGTACTACAGTATAAATATTCAAGTGCGGATGATCTATCAGTACAATCATCATTAAGAAGGCTACCTACACAAAAAAACAATTATTTTTTTACGTTTATCAGTTGAGAAACAGAGAATGTTTATCAATTTACTGTTATTAATAAAATGAACGAAATAAAAAAAATGAAAAAACATGATGAAATCAAGTTAACAAATGTTGGAGTTTTTGTGGTCATTGTGGGGTAAAAGAGTTCGATTGAAGTCATTTATTGAAAGAATTGGATGATGTTAATAAATGATTGAGATTGAGAAATGGAAAGAAGGGAAGTAGGAGCCTAAATCTATATTAATATATACTACTTGATAAAAAAAGAACCAAACATAGAATGGTAATGATATCGAGATGTCAAGAAAAAGGACAAATAAAAGGGGTAAAAGAATATAGGAACTCCAAAAGAGTTAGATGGAATATTAAATATTAGTGGGATTCAATATGATGTTAGATGAAAAAATAATTTTTTTATTGGTGGAAGGGAAATTTTTTCAATGCCAATCTCGGTTTGAAATTTTCTGATAAAAATTTAATACAAAATAGTTCATAATTCTCTTCGAATGATTGATTATCTACATTTGGAATGTTTAATTTTCAAGAGTTAGCAATAAAGGAGTATTACATAGTTTTCTGTTTTATTTTTGATCGAGGATGAGAAAGAGACTTGAAGATGTTCCAGAAACTTTATTACATTAGGAAATAATTTTTCGGGTTTGAAAAAATACGAAATTTAGGTATTATGTAAATAATATTGAGGGATACAATATACTTTTAATAGTTAATAGTATTATATATAATTGTTAAAAGACCTAGAGAATGTGATGAAAAAAGTCAACAGTATTACGAACTGGTGTGACATCTACAAGATTTTGATGAATAGCAGATTTAAATGGTTGATATACAATGCTATCAGAAACTTTTACTCCAAGTATAATAACAACTAATCAGTAGTCTTACAGGCTAATCAACTAATATTATCAATTTAAAAGATACATAAACAAATACTAGTAAACAAAATGCACAGACAGAAATTGATAAAACAATTATAAAAAGCAATCAATGAAGCAATATTGTATCTTATTTTAATCAAGTAACAAGTCAGTGAAGCGTATTATTCAATGGAATGAGTGATAGAATAATTACATTGTTTGCCTTTCGATGGCTTGGCATGCTGACATAACGGCTGGTCCCCTCTTATGAGTTGTCTTCACAAGTCTCTTGTGAGACATGAGTACTGCCTCACCAAGCCAATAAGTTAGATTTTCAAAATTATTACCTAGGGTCTATGTAAATTGAATTTCTAATAATGGGGAAATTAAGAAATGAAAATGTGATTTGTAAAACAAAATTTTTTTAAATAAAAAGTAAGTTAATAACTGATGTAGATTCGCTGATTTTTTTTTCATCTTAAAATCAATATGGTTATTATGTAGGAGAGTTTCATTTTCCAATCCTACTATATACGGAATTTATATGGAATTATTTGTGGATTTATTCCCTTTAGAATAATGTGATTGTGTGTCATTACCGAGAACAAGCTATTTTGGGATAATTAGAGTATTTTTGTTCTCAAATTACATAACTAACAAGATTTTATTCAGGGAGTTTTGATGAACAATCAAAGTTTTTAGAATGTCTACAGGCTCTTTATTGGAGATCCTTATTGAATATTTCTACAGGATTAGACTCTCTCAAATGAAAGCTTGAAACGAACACTTATCGGCTGTATCAATATGAATACATAACAAAGCTCTTATCACATAGATTTAAAGATAAAATTGAAAACGCAAATATGGATAGATTTGGAAGATAGGAAACTAGATTATAACTGAGATTAAATGGAGAAAATAGCGAAAGGAATGGAAGCAATGAGTAGGGATGAAAAAAATAGTCAGATTTTAAGGAAATAATAGATAACGGTGATTCAAAAATTAAGCAATAACTGAACAATGACAGGTTTTGAAAATAGTGGGAAATTCATCCAAAATTTCTTTAAAGTATTTTGAAGTCAATACTGTACATACAGAAAGTTTTATTCTTATTAAACAATGATTATCTCATCAATTCAATTATTTTCAAAGTATATTGGTGTATACGTACAGGGAATTTGATTTCATAAAACAATGTTTATCAAAGCAAGGCTTCAATGCACATCTGGAATTTAAATAATTAAAAAAAAATCCTAGGTTTGGAATTATGTTAAATTTGTGAATAGGTAGCCAACAAAAAAGCGTACTAAGCAATCGAAACTAAAAATTTCCAATTATGAACGATTTAATCTGTGGTTCAAATGAGAACAATCAATTATGAACGGATTGCTGAGTTGAAATAATATTTCTTAAAAATAAATAAAAATCTGATTCTAGTACTTATCTAACTTGGGAAGGCCATAAGATTAAGGGATAATGAAATTTTCAAAGTAATTAGAAATTAATCAAGCAAATAATAGTTGTCATGTTTTGGCTTCAGAGTTAGGTTCAATTTTATTTCTAGAAATTATTTCAATTAATTTTATGAGTTGATTTATATGAATACTATCAATCCCCATTTATCACTTGAAACTTATTTTTATGGGTCAGATAAATTGATGCATGAGGTAAAAATTGAATGAAAATGTTCAGTTCCTGAAATTAATGGAGAGAAATTGAAAAATAAATGGTATTAGGTCTAGTTCAAATAATTTATGCTCCATTATATTGAAAATAATATTTATGATTAATAGTGGAATTATGGTTGATTAAAGTAAATAAATGGTTAATTTCTATGGAACCTGCTATTCTACATCGAATAGGGAGAATAAGGGTTATTGATTCAGGATCAACTGGAATTTAAGAAAAACTCAGAAAATGATGGTTGAAATAAATCAAATCAACAAGAATACCAGTATTATAATTATGATACACCATCATTAATTCTATTCACTTCTAAAATCACAAATGACACCAAAACTAATGTCTATTGATTGTAGCTTGACTTGAGAACTTTATAAATATATGTTGATTGAACTTGGGTCATTAGGCTATTGTAAATGTACTGAAATTTACTAATAAAAAATTAGCGATGAAAACATTGAAACAGATTTGGATTGATCGATAAATGCTTCATACCTAGAGACACTGTTGAATCAATGATAATAGGCCTATCCACAGATCTGTGATACAGTATTTTATTTTGAAAATAGATATAAGTTCAGGTACTCTTTCCACGTGTTACTGAAAATATATTCAAATAATAAAAAACCATTAAATTATGCGAAACTTAACATCTCAGATTAGAATTCGTCATCACTGATCAATTATTATGAACTAAGTGTTCATAAAAATTCAAGTTATCATCTTCAAAATGTTGAATAGCAAAATTGTGATGAAGAAATTGTCATAATTGAATCTGCATCATGAAATAAGTAGAAGCTGGTGGTATCAGCACTGGCTCAACTTGAATACCACGAATAACGCATTGATCAAAATCAATTGTGATAATAATTTTCCACAAAATGATTTTTCTTGTAAAACATCTTTGTCACAAATTCATTGATTATGATGCCTACTAAAGTACCTACCTACTTCAATTTTCACATACTTAACATTTCTTTCATATTTGATTGATTGTGAAAATTGTTTTTCTTTGTAAATCCGTTTTCAAACAGATCGATAAGATATTGATTAATACATACACAGTAATCACTGGACAATGAGTAATTATTCACAAGAATAAATTGGCATGGTGACATTTCAATTTCAATAATTTACCAGAATACATTGGCATAGAGGCATTTGAGTATGACTCTAATTACTATTGGCATAGTGTGGCATTTTTAAGGTGAGGTAGTCTCAATGTTGGTCTGTAGAAGAAACAAAAAGGGGGGAAACAGAAAACAAAAGAGGGGCCCAGCCGTCTGTAGAGTGGGGGTGGTGGGTGGAGCGGAGGAGCTAGAGAAGAAATGAAAGTGATGTTGAGCATCAGTTGTTGCTTTGCTTACATGAGTCAGCGGGTATGGGCTTTTCCTCGGCTACCATCAGAGATGCAAGCTCAGAAGGGGCAATCCGTGGTTCTAGCGCGTTGGGACAGTTAAGCAAGCTCCTGCAAAAGATTTCACCAACTATCTGTGTCTGTCTTGTGGCAAGGACGGGCGGTTTTCAACTGAAAACCCACCCTTCATACCACCTGTCCGTCAAACAGCTCTAGAACACTTGTCAACAAAATTTGAAAATCAAATTATCATCATTTCCGCAGCAGACAGCTACATATCATTCTTAGATAAACCATTCTAAAAAAATTGTTACCTGATGTTGATGGTGATGTGTATGTTGAAGTACAATCCAAGTCAACAATTTAAGATTATTACAATCTAAAGTCTAGAGCAAATATCAGCAATAATTTTGTGGCTGAGGCTATAATGAATGATTTCTGAGGAAGTAAAGCAATCCAATTACTCGTACTGGATTAATGAGTGAAATGAACAAATAGTGCAGATTTCAGCAATTTGTTTTTGTTGATGGGAATAGTTTACTGTTCAGTCTTAATTTAATTATTGTAGTAATAGTTAAATTATTATCAATGGTATTGAGTTAAGATGTGAAATGATGGCAAATATCAGCGACGATTTTTCGTTGATAAATGATTGCTGATCATTTCAATAATAAACCGTAATGAAATCCAATTATTTGAATTGAATTTATATATGAAATGATAGTCTAAGCAAATATCAACGATTATTTTAATAAGTGAGGTAGCACATTCATTGTATTGTGTTGATAGGCCTGTATTCAATTTGAATCTAAATTCGATCAATAATAATTTTTGATCAGAAGAAGTGGCGATTTTTTATTACCTTCATTATTTTGTATTGGATTGATAGATATATTGTAAAATAATAATTTAGATAAAATGTCAGCACTAATTTGTTGTTAATAAATGATTGCTGATGAAGAGATATAGTCTAAAAATTAGTATTTGATCAACTAATTGGTATTTGTAAAATGATCATCTGTAGAACAAGGATCAGCAAACATTATTTCTCGAGATTATAAAATCGTTTTAGTTTGATTACAAAGAGGTTGCTTAGAACAATAGTGTATATGTATATGTGAATAAGTAATAGTGTAAGTTACGTGTATATGTTTTCTCAAGAGTTTTACACAACCTATTTTATTGATTAATCCTTGATTATATTTGTGATCAGCAAATAGTTTTCAATAAATTTCATTTATTGCTTTCAAAGCAGCATTTTCTTATCTGGGATGAGGTGTGTTGATGTTGATGAGTTAAGCATACTGTGCAGTGCAGCATATTGGGCTGAATGTTGTCACTATCCCTTCAATTGAAATCTAAGGAATTTCTTGACTTTTCATGAATTTCCAAAAAAATAAGCTTAAACAAGTGCTACAATTGTTACTTCTTTGAATTAAAAATTGTACTAAAGGATGCATGAATTTTCTCAAGAATTTCAAAGTACTGTACAGAATTGGCGTTTAGTTGTAGGCAAGGTATTTTCGTTACCCTATTTCAAGTTGAACTGATTATAGAGACTTCTAAGACTCTTAATTGGCAAATTTTAAATGAAATTGGACACTGCCATTGAGAAATTTATAGTGAACGACTAATCCTGATGAGCATTTGATAATAAGTTGAATGTTGAATATACATAACATGTACAGAGTGTTTCAATAAGGACTATAAAAACTTTGAAAATACATATAATTTTATCAAAAAGAGATAAAGAACTGGATTTGGTGTTATTTTAAAGGAAATGTCAGTTCCTTTGAAAATGGAAATGAAGCGTGGAAAACACTTCAAGTTTTGACTGGCATATTATGGAAGTGCATAATCTCGCCCTAGCAAGCGCTTGCTGCTATTACGTTGAATATGACTGTCTTCACTGGACTCGTGCTAACTGGCTTGAAGAATTCAAGTTGGCAAGAACCGTTCAACATAATTTTTTTACAAAGTACGTCAAATGATACTCATAGTAGGCCTACAACCTACAATTTATGATTGGCATAAATTTGTCTAGTAACTGGGTGCCCAATAAACCATAAGAAATCATAATACCCATATTATTGACGCAGGCGTCAATTTTTCTGCATTTGCGTTGATGACGTCAGAACAATTACAGAGCACTAAGAGCGCTTCCTTAATATGCTAATCAAAAATTGATGTGTTTTCCTTCAAAGCAACACCAAATCCAGTTCTATATCTTCTTTTTTTTAATTATATACATTTTCAAATTTGTGAAGTCCTTTTTGAAACGTACATATGTTTACTAATAAGAAGCTCAACAACTTAAATTTTACAACTCATTTGATTTCAATAAAAACAGAAGTAAAAATGTAGTACGCATATACAATAAAATTAATGCTGACAGTGACAATAATCAGCTCATCAATTTGAAATACCGTGAGTGGAAAACTTTTAAAATACTTTTGTGGACGTAAATTTGTATACGTTAGCTATCATTAGTAACCTATTATTCAATTTTGTTCTTATTCAATCTAAGCAGATAAAAGATGGAGCCAGCATATTTCGGAATGAAAATTTTAGAAATAAAAATCTCAATGGTCTATTGAGTGGCAGATTTTCATGGAACATTTGTTCAATGAGCATTTTAGCAAAAATACAATCTAAACTTGAAAACACCAACATAACTGTTAATTTTCTGCAACTATCACTGTGGTATACGTCAGCTTATAGTGCGATGAGTATGAATGAGAAGATCGTATGAATATTCAATCCCACCAAAATGTTCAAATACGTAATATGAATCAAAATAATATCTCAAGTAAAAATAAGATTTTGAAACATGCATTAAAACCTAATTTGGATGTGAATTATATCAATTCACATAAGTAAATAATTACTGGAGTGAATAAAAACAAAAAAATGAAGCAACTCAAAAAAACTTTATTGCTTTTCACCTATTAGACTATAGATAATCAACTTTAAAATCTAGGTTCATCAACTATAACAAATTTAAATACATAATCAATAATACATAGAGGATCACAATAAATTGAGGTGATGTATTGTAATAAGGTATATTGAAAGGATCTTATAGAGAGCTAGATGTTATTGTTTGGCTAGTACAGATAATTTATTAGGATTATCAGATGTAAGGCTATTGAAAATGAACTAGAATAGAAAAGTGATGAGATAATAAAAAAAGGATGAAAGGAAAAATTTCAATGGAAAAACAATTATTGAGAATCTGATGATTATTTGGAATAGAATTATTAAGAGTTTTAGAAGATTGATGAAAATTGGAAAAAAGGAATTCAAAGTTATTATAAAGTATTAGCACTATAAAATTACAAACGTAAAAGGATTTCAAAAACTTAATATCAGGTCTTAATTGATACTTATCAGGCTAATTGAGTCTTAATATTTTATCATTATGATTCAGGTTGAGGTTGAAACAAATTGTAATGTTTCAGCTCAAATTTTTTTCATTCTTTATGTTATAGTGGAAAATATCAAGATATACTATCCAAATATATATCAATGGATTATCTCTGATATAACTATTTACAATCAATATGTGAATATCCATGAGTTCTACTACTTAAAAGGCTTGGAAGATATTTTTTAAGTCTAATCAGTAATAAAATATGGGAGACAACTAAGATAAAGATAATGCTATATTTAGAGTAAGTGATATAAAATAAACAATAAAATGATAAACTAAACTATAAAATGATTAACTGAACAATAAAATAATCAAATAAACTAAGAAATAGAAAAGTATATGACAAAATAATGAATTAAACAATAGAAATAACACAAAATATACGATCACAGAGTGATCAAGCAGAGCTTTGATATTTCTTTCCAATTTGAAAAGCTGCCAGTCTATTAGAATTGCGGTTTACAGGTGGGGTTCTTTCTTGTTTTCCTCCTTCTCCTCATCAGCAGTTCTGAAATGATCAGAATAATATTCATCTTCACTCATTTTTTATCAGTTTTCTTCAACTTTCAACCTTTTTCACCTCCACCAAAAACGTAGCCATTCAGTCATTCACCACCACCAAAACAGAAATTGCTCACACTTTTAGCATGTGTCTAGCCGACACTTTTATCAAGTGATTAAAGACTCCTCTAGGAGAGTGTTATTGCAACAAGTGTTTTTGTTTAAGCGTGCGCCTACAAAGATCACCTGTTTCCCTCTCAAAGCAGCAAATATTCCACCAAGTATTATTCAAATTGGAATATAATGGCTAATTTAAAATGTATTAATTATTATGATCATTCAGAGTAAGTATTCGTCGAATCATCCAATATCATCCATAAAAGCCCCGTGTAGGCTACTAGTGAGTACTATAGTGTCCTCAATGATAAATCATTGACATCCATTTCAAACTATTTAATATTAGTAGTGTAAATGGTTAGTGCTTGCAATTTTGATTAGTCTTAGCAATACTCCAGTCCTGAGCACGATTCCAATTTAGTCTAGCCTTAAAACCATCATCTAGGCACAAGTCATGGACTTATTTGGAAATCACGAGCAAAGAATCAGCTTTCAAATAATCTTTTCAAATGATACAGCCAGAGTCTGAGTGAAGGGATTTCGTTACATGCATTTAAAGAGTTTCATTAGCTATTATTAAAAGAAAAGAAACCAAGTATGAAAACAAAAATTTGTAGAAAAATAAAAATATAGAAATTGAAGAAGAAATATTGATAGAAGAATAAGGATAGGAATATGAAAGGAGAGAAAAGATAGGAAGAAATGAGATACGAAAATTATAAATTAGCCAATCACCGAAGACGGAAAACTTTTTCATTCTAGCCAAGTTTTAATAATGATGAGAGAAGATGAAGTGATAAGATGAAGACGTGAACTTGCGGAGACATTGGAAGATGAATAATGGTCTATTAGAATCACTAATAGCGAAGATGACGTTAAACCACGTTCAGAAATAAATATTTATTTTATTTGAATGAAGTAATAAAAATTATTTTATCAAGAAATTAAATTCTTATCCCATTCATATTTTACATTTTTTCAAGGCTGAATGAAGTACAGCAGTTTAGCCTGTAGGCTTTATAAGGAGAGATTTAAAAAAATTGAAGTCAAAGTTCAAATAATCCAATTTCAATAGCTGTAGCTCGTACTAGGGTATTTTCAATGAAAAGAGTTGTCATATTAAAAGCCACAAAAGTATAGACTGATGAAAATGTATTTCAAGGATCCAGAAAAAAAGAGGAAAATTAATTTCAAACTGTAAATTATATTCGTTGAACATACAGGCCTATTCTCAAAAAATACAATTTTGAGATAGGCTACTTTTTTAAAAAGAAACTTTTTCATGAAATTTACAATATTTTCAAAAAACTCAAGCACACCTTCCTTTCAATTAATATCGCCAAACAAGAGGCTATCCGTTTCGTGAAAGTGCATGCTGGTTATATACAGCCTATAAAGGTCAATTGTCATGATCCGACGCGACGCCGATCCGACGTCAGCTTTTTCGTTCTGCTCATGCGTCACGAGCCCTATGCTCTGATTGGTCCATGTCCATCGTTGTTCGACGAATGCTCGGCTTCCTTCTGTAATTTCAGATTCTGTGACGCATGCGCAGAACGAAAATGCTGCCGTCGGATCGACGTCGGTTAATGTGTGAATTGACCTTTATACTGTTAGTAGGTCGTTTATTTCACAAATTGGAGAGATAGAAAAGAAGGGAGAAAGAATAAGCAGTGGAAATTCGAGAGGATATTCACTTACCCGTAGAGCCTGCTATCCCTTAGACTGCCCCTAAAACGCCGAGAATAGCAAAAAATGAACATAACGCGTTAGCAGCCGTGCTGGTTATGGTTAGGTTAGCTCAGCTAGCATAGGCCTAAATTCAACGCAAATCTAGTACAGTACCTAGTAACTCAAATAGAGAATAATCATCTACCACTACAGAGTGTTACCTTTTTCTGCATTGAAATTGTCCACTTTTCTCCATTTTTCTAAAATACTGTACCTGCTTTTTCACTATGTGTTATTATTTTAATACAGTCTATGAATACGGTAAATAGCAAAGGACCTATAATCATGATTCTAATTGCAAAGTAGTGCAATAGAACAATCACAATCCTACATACAGCCCAAAAGCCTGACTAAGTCAAACTTCTTATTTTGATGGGTGGGAAGAATTATTAAATCATTTTCCCTATATGCAACCTTCAAAGCTTGAATAAATATTGAATTACTTGTACCATTTCATTTCGATTCATGCAACAAAAGCCCAACATTAGATTGGTTCTCTATTATAAGGAAAACCATTGAGTATTATTATAGCTTCTTCCTAGAAATATGTATATCGGTCAAATTTAGAGCAATGGCTAGCATACCCCCTTTAGACTTTGTAATATTTTTTTAAAGATCGTCTAGACATTTTCAAGAATATTAGTTATTTTTGTATTAGCCCAAGTTGAATTAAAAGTATGAGTTAGCTTCATAATATGTGTATAGTCACCAGAGGTCTAATTCTTATGATTCATACCACCCACTTACTGCTTTATTATGCCCCGAAATTTTTGTAGGTATGTCTTATTTTCTCAGTTCTAGAAAAAGGAAATCCCTAATAACATATAGATCAATGTACTATTAAAATCCATAGGATATATTCTGTCAATAATGAAATATTAGTTAATTTTTAATTCAAATATTTTTCCCATTATGAGAAAAGTATAGAATCATTCTTACACCTTGCATTCAGATAAGAGGAAGAACCTGACAGTTGTTAAGTTATTTGGAGAATAGTTGAGTTTGAAAAGCATTGGAATTGAGGATTACCTATAGATTTTTTCTTAATTGAAGATTAGATCTTGGAGATTAAATAAATTCTGTAAATAATATAATTCTTAGCAAGAGGTTGTGAATCATAATACAACAACAGATTTAAAGATTTATAAGTTTTACTAATCAATTATGTTCATATTGTTCAGTAATTTCGAGAAATGTTGCAATGAAAATGCAAATTTCCATACAAAATTGCCAATGTTCATTGTTTCTTCAAGTTATGACTGTCTTGAGTTGTAACTAAAGCTCTAAACAATCACCATTGCTGATATTGAAATTTGAACGCTTAAAAGACTCCATAACAGGAATGACTTTTTGGTTCTCACATTTTCGAGTTACATTCAACCCGTTGTGGGAGAACCAGCAAAACCATTAGCAAAAGCAGAAGAGTTATCTAAACTCACGAATCGTAATAAGCACCCAAAAACAGCAGCCAAATTATGAATAATTATATCAATCACATGCATTTAAAGTCACATTTTTGGAATACAAATTAAGGTGGATGGATATTTAAAAAAATATTATTTAAAAAAGCGAAAGGCTGTTTTCAATCAATATATATTTGGATTTTGTTTTCAAAAATTGGACAACACTCTTAAGACGAAATCCTATCAAGTATGATATCATTTTTCTTGTTAAGTTCATCAAAATTAATTTTTCTAAATTTTTTGAAATATGAATTGATTGAAATTTTTTGAGTGATGGTCGTACGTTATGCAGAATCGTTGTGCAATTTCTTGAAAAAATAGATTTTTTATAATTTTTTTGAGAAACTCAATAAAATTCACATCACAAGCTATTATCTGCCACGTATATGAAGATTTTGATACATTTAACAATGATTTCAATGATGTTATAGGGATGCTTAATTGTACAACAGCAAAAAATTCTGGTATTTTTACACTAAATTCTCTCGAAAAGTTTCAATCATAAAACCTGACAACAAGGTTATTGCAGTTCACAATAATTGGCACAAAAACAGTGATCTAAAACCGAGTGTCTTGTAACTCTTTGGTATTAGAACAAAAGGATAACAATCTTTCATCTAGGTTACTTGCATTCAAATGAAATCGGTTCACACAAAATAAAGTACAATTTCAAAAGAAGAATACCATAGAGAAATGTTACAATAGCTTGGACGGATGATATTATTTATGGGATTTTATCTTGCTCAAAGACCTTGTGAGAAGATTTTCACATTGTGTGGGTTGAAATCAGTTATAAGATGAGATTTGGAACGGAAATATTTTGAAGATATAATTTATAATATTCTATTATCAGGCACTAAGAACACTCAAAATTAATTCTCAACACAGCTTAAATTGTTTCCAGTTCAAATGAGCATTAAGATTGGAACCAAATAGAATCATAAAAACATTTCCTTGTTTAGGAGAGATTTCAGGCCTAGAAGGGTTTGAAAATTCGACAATATAATCAAGGATAGAATAGCAAAGAGATATTGAAAAATCAGTTTTTGGAAGCAATAATTTTCAAACTGGATTGAGAAGCAGAAAACACTGGTAATGTGAATTTCCAGCTGATATTAGACAAGGCTCACATCCTTCATGGATACGTTTTCAGTAGTGTTGGAAGGAGGCCAATTTTGAAAAATCTGACAAAAATTTGAGACTAAACATCTCAAAGAACAGAGGAGAAGAATCATAATAATTGATGAAAATTAGGAAGTAACAACGCGATTCTAGAACAGACACAGTAAAAGAAACCTAGACACACAAAGATACTTTTAATAAAAACTCTATTTCGTTTTTGAATGGCTACTTACAAGATAATAAGATCTTGGTGAGATCAGGTTCCAGGTATTTGGGGCTTAACGTTACGAGTGATCATCCCAACAATTTCTGTAAAAGGGCGCATTTCGACACTGCATTAGACGCTACATGTATTCAAATCGGGCTTTTGAAAACCAAACATAGTTTTTCACTGATTACCTCGAATCACGACTTGCAATAATTGAACGGAATAGAGGAACACCTCATTGCATTCGACTTTTGGGGATTGGGATAATATGTTCGGAATTACGTTTCAAATTATGTTTGGGATTATGTTTTAAATTGTTAAAATAACAAAGAGTTATAACAATTTCCAAACAAAGTGGTAATAAGACTCATTAAAAGTTTTGAAACTGTTTTGAAAGCCTATGTTTCCAATTTTATAACTTACTGTTTTCTTCTTTATGCTAAACAATTGAGAATTGATAAAAATAAGTTTCAAGAGAATATTTATGTATCAACTAGTCTACATATATTATACTTTAGCATTTCATTGTTCTCAAAACCTCAGAGTCGGCAGGTCACTTCTATAAGGGGTTTTTATTCCTATTGTCTCATAGTTTGCGAGTTCACTAGGTTTTGGATAGATGCCTAGAGGAGTAAAATTCTTCGATGGAATAGGTTTGTAGCCAAATTAACAAACAAATCACGATCTCTTAAGACAGAAAGTCAAGAATGTCTAATATTCCTAGAACACTAGATTGAAATGTTTGTCTAATAAGAATAAGGCAGACGAGATCCGATAAAGATAAGAATTCCTTCAAGAAAACAAGGTGTTTCTCTGAAGTTTAGCTTGTACAAGGAGTGTCTGAAGTCCAAACAAGGTTTACAATTAATAACAATCACAAATATCTAGAACTTCCAGCTCTTAATTTATTGATTGGAAATATTAATTTTAGACAAACTTCGTTGGGCATATAAACTTTATTTGATTGTGTTTTCAAAATAGCCTACTGTTTGTGAAATGTAAACATTAATATATCAAGCTTCAAAATTTCATAGAATTTTATAACTTACTTTCATATTAAACATTTTTCTAATCCTATCAGGATAGTGATTCATTTGATAATTAGAATTGATCAATTTCATGAGGTTTTATACCAGTAGAAATTTTAATAATTCGGTGCTACCGTCATAATTTTCCTACAGTATTATTCAATTTAAATATGCCGGAAAATCAATTCCTCCGCTTTACCATGATGTTTTAAGCAAAATGCACCCTCTTACATGGCATTGTACCGAAATTTGATATACTAAACAGAAAATTTGTTAAATAAAAATCATGATCCATAATATCATTTCTGAATCGATATTTGTATATTTTTTAAATAAAGAATTTGCCTGTACCAGGAGCAGAGGAGCGCAGAAGTAGAGTTAATTACTGGCCAATTACAAATTATTTTGAAACAAAACCGATCAGCTGAGATGTAATACCAGGATAATTATCATTTTGTGAGCGAAAAGTATTCTACGTGAATTATTATGAAGTAATCATGCGCTTAATGTGAATTTATCTACAGTGTTATATTAATAATATTGTAGCCAGCAGCTCCAGTACACTATTATTAACCTAAGCAACATTCTAAATGTTAGATTCAGTAAAACTAATAGCAAGTGACTTCATATGACTAGTTCAAGTGCTATATATCATTGAAGATAGCAGTTCATGAGCAGCCCTTATTCCATGATGTTTTGCAATATTAATTAAATGTTTGTCTACTTTCAAGGAAGCCTAATTCATAGAAACTGGTATTCAAGTTTCCCATCCAACTTCAGAGTTGATAAAAGATTTTAATTGCTTGATATTCTTATAGTCAAAGAACGTTTGGTTGTTGAAACCAAGTCTCATCAAGGCCCAAAGAAATACTGTATCAGAACTAGAAGTTGAAAAATTTAATACGAATAATTATGAAAAAATTGAATATAATATTATTGGTAATTATAAAGCATCTATGGTAATGATGAGACTATACTTAGAGCTTTCCAAGCAATAAGAGACATTTCTTCACCAACAATAGAGAGAAGGTAAATGATGATCAGGATAATATTTCTGATTTGGTAAATAATAAAACAACAGTTTTCTTTGGAGGAAAAAAATATAATTTAGTCATGGATTTAACAAGAGAGGCCAATATGAATGTTGAACACCATAACCATCTATCTGATATCTTATTCAACCAACGCATTTTTTTAATTTTTTCATCTTTACTATAGAAACTAGTTGGGGCTAATAAGCTATTCTGTTTCAACTTAGATTGCTAATGGTTGTTAAAGAAGGTATGCCCCATTAGTTTATCCTTCTATATTGTGTAAGAACTATCTAAAGGTTTAACCGCACATGAGAAATAAATTTATATTAAAACGAAAAATATATTTCTCTGACCAACTCAACAGGTTGCGAATCAAGAAGTGCAAATGATCACCTAGTGCTCCTGGCATAGCTTTACTGGTGTGTATCTAAGATAACACATCAGCTAAAGAAGAAAAGATGGATGTATAATGCTGTTTGAAGCTATAAAAAAAAGAAATCAATCTTACCGTTCGTTACCATGCCTGAAAAGCGCTAGTATCTCTTCGAAGGTTTTGTTTTTCGTTTCGGGCACCTTCTTATACGTGAAGATCCAGAATATCGCTAAGAAGACGCTGAACGGAAGAAACGTATAGTTCTCCAAGGAGTTCTGTCGAAAAAGAAACGATATCATATAGTACATATATTCATTTAATTGATAAAAAATACAATATCCAGGTGAGAAAAAAACATGATAAAAAATTTAAAATTTTAAAACAACATGAAGCTCTAGATTTCATTAGTTTTGAAAAATTTTAAAGCTAATTGAAATCAACTTAAACAGAATTTTTTTCAAAAACTAATCAATATTGTTTCTTGCATCCTCATCTTCGAAGAGTGCAGTTCGAAACTTTTTAGTTAAAATTGCCTTTATGATGAATCTCTAGGTTAAGCAAGGTCCTCTAGTTTCAAGTTGATAACAAATGATTTATAATATTGATAATGGTATTTCGATTGATAATAGATTTTTGATCCACAACATTTTACTATTTATTGCTACATAGCCTAAAAACAAATTTATGGCTTTTGTTCAACTGGATTTTTGATCCACTAAATTATACAACACATTGATAATTTATCTATTTATGTTCCATCCATTTTTGATCCACCACATTATATTGCATCTAACGTTACTTGAAGTTGAATATAATATTGAGGCAAGCTTTTTCGTCGTTGTTTTGTGACTGATGTCCAACGCACACCGATTGAAACAAAAGTTTCGTTTTGACTAAAGTTATTTGCTTCAAACCAGTGGAACGGTTTAGCATTGAAGTAGGGGAGACCAATGTTCAACGCATCACTTCTTGCTTGTCTCAGTTGGTTTGGAAGACTTTCTATTCTAAAGATTTGATATTACAGTCAAGCTGACCCGTGTAGTTACGAAACTATGGTCCTTGTACCAGAAATAAATAGTAGAATTGTGTTTTCATTTTAATTATTAAGACTTTCTATGTTCAAGTCGAAATAAAGCAGTTTCATTTCATTTGGTGTGCATTGGACATTGAGAGGTTAATAAATTATACATCAATTCATGAACAGATTTATAATTCTTCAAATTCATAAACACATAATATACATTCAAGGTCAATTCACACATGAGCGACACGACGCTTATCCGGCGGCAGCATTTTCGTTCTGCGCTTGCCTCAGGAGCCCAACGCTCTGATTGGTCAATGTCCATCGTTGTTGACGAATGCTCGGCTTCCTTCTGTAATTTCACTGAATCTGAATTTACAGAAGCCGAGCATACGTCGACAACGATGGACATGGAATCAGGCATTTATCTCCTGAGGCATGCGCAGAACGAAAATGCTGCCGCCGGATCAGAGTCACATCGGTCATGTGTGAATTGACCTTAAATCGTCATTGATTAATGCATTGTAGTAAACAAAAAGTTTTGTTCATCTCTGTCAGTTTGGAATACATTCTATGTTTGAGTTGAAACAAAACATTCACTCAACAATCACTCAATTTGATTACATTACAAGAGTGACAATAATAAATTGCTTTCGTTTAATTTGGTGGCATTAGACCTTACGAGGTTGATCAACTATCCATTAATTCATGAACGGATTCATAATTTTTTATTATTCACAACACATAATATACATTAATTCAATACATTTTAGTACATTTATGCCGGGTTTCACCAACGTTGGTCAAATAGAATTTCACTCTTTGAGTAGTTGTGAAGGTGATATTGTGGTAGTTATCCATAATAAATGAAAAGACAAGATGTTGTCAAACCACTGATTTATTATAAAATCGAGATACCGGTTTCGGTTGTTACACCATTCAACAATCACTCAATTTGATTACATTACAAGAGTAACAATAATAAATTGCTTTTGTTTAATTTGGTGGCATTAGACCTTACGAGGTTGATCAACTATCCATTAATTCATGAACGGATTCATAATTTTTTATTATTCACAACACATAATATACATTAATTGAATACATTGAGTACATTTATGCCGGGTTTCACCAACGTTGATCAAATAAATTTCACTCTTTGAGTAGTTGTGAAGGTGATATTGTTATCCATAATAAATGAAAAGGACAAGATGTTGTCAAACCACTGATTTATTATAAAATCGAGATACCGGTTTCGGTTGTTACACCAATCTCTGGAAACTCCAGAGTTTACCAGAGATTGATAATGGTGTAACAACCGAAACCGGTATCTCGATTTTATAATAAATCAGTGGTTTGACAACATCTTGTCTTTTCATTTATTACAAACTAGCTGTCCCGGCGAACTTCGTATCGCACTCTTCAACCACCCCCAAATGTCCCCCTCTTCTCCCCACAAATGTCCCCCTTCATGCCACCCCTAAAAATGTCATCCCACAAATGTCCCCTCCATTCCCAAATGTCACCCCCCATATCCTCTTCATGTCAACCCCTCTTTCCCATCAAATGTCACCCCCCTCCTCCCACCAATTATTTTTTCATATTTATTTATTTATTTCTTTTTAATTTTTTATTTTAATTTATTTTATTGTTTTTTAATTTATCATTTTAATTTATATTTTTAATTTTATTTCCGTTCTTCAATTTTTATCAGTTCTATTCTAATTAAAATAATTATTTTCATATTTATTTCTTTCTTTTTAATTTTTTTTATTTATTTATTTTTTATTCCCGTTCTTCAATTTTATTATTAGAAACAATAAAAAATGCATAATACGAACGATAACTCATTCTTAATAATAATTGATGATTGTAGCGTAGCGTAAAAAATAATTAGAGTAGAAAACCTAGAGCAAAAAAAAACGGTCCAGAGCGGGGTTTGAACCCGCAACCTCTAGGTTATCACGCAGAGACTCTTGCACTGAGCCACGGAGACTTAGGATATTTTTGCTAATATATCTGATCTTAAATTGCGATCATCTTTCCGTTGTAGGTACACGTTCGTGCCGGCAAGTTTGAACGTAGCTTTGTGAAATATTTGATAGGTTATGTCATTAATGTAATAACTATTTATTAATTATAAAAGGATTTTCTTATATTTTAATACATATTATGTTAACCAGTGCTTTAAAAATTCAAACGAATCCAAAATCATCTAAATCGGTTCAGCCGTTCTCGAGTTATAAGCGAGCGTACAGACACCAACTCTAGCTCTTTTATTAATATAGATAGAATTTGACCATGTTCAAAAAAGGCCAAGGCGCACACGGTAAAAAATTGTTGCAAAGAAGCAGAAACTCCAGCTGATCTTTTATAATGAATTTCAAGTAATTGGAATTCTCATACATAAACGGCCGAATAAATTTCTAATATAGCAATGCACCAATGTACACGGATCAATTTTTCACATAGTGTGATAATAACCTCTTCACCTGTTGATGCAATGAACATCGTTAAATATTTGACCAATGTTGGTGAAACCCGGCAATAAAGGTTAAATAGGTTATTAGTGACTGACCTGCAAAGTCGGAAATCCGATACCGACAACAAAGTTGGCGAGCCAGTTGACTAGAACGGCAATAGACATGGCGGCCGGGCGGGGACCCTGCGAGAACAGTTCGGCGGTGATCATCCACGGAATGGAGCCGGGGCCCAGCGCAAAGAACACCACAAAGCTCAGCGTGGACACCACGCTCAGGTAGGACATCCAGTCTATCATCTCCTGCACATAGCCGAAAAACTCCTATCAACGGCGTAGCACACAGTTCCAAGCCAGGCGATCGTCCAATCACAGGCCGGCAATGGTTCAGAGTAAGGAGGGGGGAGGGGGCAAGGTGGCCAAAATAAAAGGGGTACTCTGTAACCATCAGTGGCCTGCCCGATCGCCTGGACTTCATGGATGAAAATAAAAAATAAAAAGCGAACAGAAAATAATTGTAAATAAAAAATAAATAATCTGGAATATTTGAAAAGGGGTTCATTTCATTATGAGGAGATTGATGAGAATGTGGAACGGTTCACATGAGAGGTAAATGTGCGTGCTTGGTGAGAAGTGAAGAAGACTACCATTAATAATGGATTAGTGTGAGAAATAGGGAATTCCAGATAATCTTATGGAAAAACATAAGACAGGATTAAAAAACTTGCAAATTAAATAAAAATGTCAGTACCAGTTAGCAAAAATCGCAGTACTTACCATATTGGAGAGATGCAAGTGAAAGAATGTTTTATTAGTTTCAACAAAATAGTTATGATATTATTATTATTATCATCATCATCACCACACTTTTACAAGAGCTTAATATGAAGCAAAAATCAATAACTTTCTAATTTTTGTCCATACTAATATTATTATTGGAATAACTTTATTCCAGTTGAATATAAAAATATTTGTCAATCAACAGCTACAGTGAGATGGAATCACGGATACTAGAATGCAATTACTCTAGTTTCCGTGGATGGAATCAGATAGTTCATAGGCAAATGAATTATTTGAATAAAATTATATTGTCTTTACGAAATTTATCACCTCAAACTCAATGGTACAAAGTATTGTTTTACTTGACTCAGTTTTAGGCACGAGTTGAATTCTTATCTACACTGGATTTGAGTTGGAACTCCTATCCACTCGCATCCAGTATAACCGCGGCCTAATACCAGCTAGCATGAAGCACATGTTTGTCGCTGTGAATTGGTTTTGGTAATATGCATTTGTGCATTTGTAACAGGTCAACACATCAATAATAGTAATCATAAAGTTAATTTTTTAGATATTACTGTCTGCATTTGAAAAAGTATTTTATATTAAAAAATAAGTTTTCTTAGAAAAAAGCCAATGTACCTACAGACCTACAGCATTCATGCATTTTCTTGAAACATGGAACATAGACTGGCAGAGAAAATAGTTAATTGAAATAAGACTGAAAAATAGAATGATACTTATTAGCATTATTATCCATAATATATAATGTACATTTTTTTAGTATCTTTGCTCTTTTCTAAGTTACCAAATAGGTATAACAACCTTGAAGAATATGTAGTACAGAATATTGAATATTAAAAAATCGAATAAGTTTGTTGATAATTGGTAATGACTGTACTCGTACATTAATCGTTATGTACGCCTACACATAGATTTCACCTTCTTTTCGTGGATAGAGTAGTTTGGTTGTAAACTCTTCAAACTTCAACCAATTCTACCAGATTGCGTCTAGACTTTACCAGTTTACACTCTTAAACTATTATGAAGAGTTACAACTTTTTCAGCCAGCTGCTCAAGAATTCAATTCAATTTAACCGCCGTTAAATGATGACATCTAACTTGACTCACACAACGAATCCCTTTCTAGCTTCGTAAATGACGTCATGTCACACCGGTCAAATTTAATTAGCTCACGTACAATGAGATTTGGAGTTTTAGCAAATTTCCCATAATTTTTTTGTTTAGTTTGTTGTGGTGTGGTTCACTTACTTTGATGAGAAACGAAATGGTGATGAAAATGGAGAATATGAACATGCCGCCGAGGCCATAGAGATGCAGCGTGCGCCGCCCCATGCGGTCCATGAGAGGCATCACGACCAGCGTCATTGCCACCATGATGGCACCGATGCCAATCGTCATGAACTTGGCCGTCTCCTCATTCAGACCCGAACTCATGAACAGGTTCGTCGAGTAGTACAGCACCTGAAACACAAACACAACTCACATTTGAATTTGATAATGAACATACAATATTTTGAATGAAACAATTATGAAATTGTGATTTGAACACAGATTGTTTGCAACACAGCTGCATGACTTTTGTACAAAATATTTAGTCATTGAAGTATTAAAAAATAATTGAATTAGTGCTTTAATTGAAAACTGCTTTCAGAATTCGAAATCATTCTGAAAAATGGATAAAACTTCAACCTAAGTGGAATTAGGTTAAACACGGCGAGGTGGAACAACCTTCGGGTCTCCCCACCGACAAAAGCCATACGCTAAATAAATAAATAAATTGAATTAGTCATTGACATACTCAATAATAATTGAAAATTATTATTGCAAAATGATTCATCTGAATTAATTTAGAACAAGGTATGTGCAAAAAGTGGCAAGACTCACCGTATTGATATCAAAGAGCACAACGACTTCTGCACAAAGTTTTCAGTTTATAATTAATTATAAATTGATCATATTATTTTTAGTTATTGATTATAAATTGATCAGATCACATTGATATATTCAGCACAACCATTTATCTATACGGTATTAATTTAGTACGAGGTGTATCCCAACAGCAGCGAGCAAGCCAGCTCATCGCATTGATGCCCAACATTTATACACATTTAAAATTTATACAAAGTTTTTAGATAATAATTAATTGGATTACATTGATATATTGAGCACAATAATTTATCTAGATTAATTTGGTACGAGGTATGATCGAAAAGTAGCGAGCAAGCCAAACAGCTCCTAAGCTCCAAGCTAAACAGCTCAGCAAGCTAAACACCGCAAAGATGCCAAACAGCTCCACGACTTCCGCACTAAGTTTTTAGTTCATTATTACTAATCGATCAGATTAGATTTGTAGATCCATTATTTTATTTTAATTAATTTAGTACAAGGTGTGTCCCAAAAGTAGCGAGACTCACCGCATTGATGCCGGACAGCTGTTGCGATAGTTGCATGACGATGCCGATGATGAGTGGCGATCGCAGCGTGGGCGAGCAGATGAGCTCGGTCATCGAGATGGTCGCCTCTGTCTGCTGCGCCCGTTGCTCCGCCCTCATCTCCTCAATGTCCTCCTCCACCTGGTTCGACGCCCTCAGTCTTCGCAGAGCTACAACAGCACTCATTCATTCAAATTCACTGATCCACAAATAATAATCGCAGTGGTTGGAGAGAAGCAATGGTCTAAAACTGAATGAAATCACAAATTTAATAACGTGTTTTTCAAAAAGTACGCACTCCAAAGTTTGAGTGCCACAAGACACGATGAAAGATGGCACAATAGTGCCGAAACATGTTTGTAATTGTGCTTGATAAATAAGTGATATTTGATTATACATTAGTGTTTTCATTATGTTTAGACATCACAACATCTCACCAGACACTGTGTCAGTGGTATAAAACTGTTTGTTCGATGCCCTCAGTCTTTGCAGAGCTGCAAAACACCCACTCAATATTCTACTCTATGAAAGTTATTCTTCTTCATTGTTTCACAAGTAATAATCCTAGTGGTTGGAGAAAATAATGGGGAAAAACTGTTAGTTCAACGCCCTCAGTCTTTGCAGAGCTGCAACACACACAATATCAATCAATCATCTAGACAAGGCATTCATTATTCCACAAAATTATAATTTTATTGCAATAGTTGGAGAGAAACAATAGTCGAGAATCGTTAAGCTATGTGTCCACGATCAAATTATCCATCGAATTCCAATAAATAACATAACCTTGAATTTGATTGGGTAAGGTAACCCACAAAGTAGAAAGAAACAGTTTCTACAGTTCCTTTCTTGTCTGTGGTAACCCTACATTGAACAGAATGGGATCAAAAAATTGATCGTGGGCACACAGCTTTACTTAAACACCCCCTCCCATCACCTCTAAGATTTAAATTATTTCTGGCCCGGAAGTTTCTCTGTTGAAGTGGTTTAATCCATATAAAATGGACTAAATTACTCTCAAAAAATTCAATAAAGGAACAATTCAATAAAGGTTTTGGACTGAGCCAGTTGTTTCTCTCTCAAATCTTCATTTTTATTTAAATTTAATTTAAAGTTTTCCTTATTATTTTTAATTCATTTCTATGATTCATGTCTGTATCGGTGGATGAATAAATGATTGAATATTAAACAACTCCAGAAATTGCCCGTGTTCTGAAAAAATGTTGGTTACGTCAAGTTCGAGAAGATTAGTGAGAAAGTTTGCTAATAAATATCATTGTAAACAAAATATTGAAAGAACAAAATCCAGTTAATGAATTCGTATGATGACGGGTGTTTCAAAAAGTACGCACTTCAAAGTTTGAGGGAGAATATTCACTGCATAGGGAATATTTTCTCCTCAAAATATAATGTATTACCACTACTGTACTCTTTATTAACCCATTGTACATCGCTAACATGTACCAAAGCTTTCTCAGTATTCATTTGTATCTGTAGTGTCAGATCATGTTCGGCTAAGGTCTTTCCCAAATTATAAACGTCTTAAAGCGTTAATAAAGAGTACAGTAGAGCAAATACATTTTATTTTATAATTCAAAAATATTTTAAGGAAAAAATATTCCCAATGCAGAAATTATTTTCCCTCAAACTTGGAGTGCGTCCTTTCTGAAACACCCAGTAGAAATACACTGATCAGCAATACAAGATCATTCAATTTTATCTGCACATATCACAATGGGTTCATAGATATAGGATAGAACAATATATAGTAATATTTTTTTGATTTGGCGGATGGCGAATAAATTTCATTTAACGTTTCCATGGTAACGGGTGATGTTCTGTTGATTTCTTTTTTAAATATGTTTTTTACATGTTATATACAGTATTCATGTGAAAAAATTCACATAAATACTGTATATAACATGTTGAAAACATATTTAAAAAAGAATTCAACAGAACATCACCCGTTAACATAGAAACGTTAAATATGAAAGTCATTCGCCATCTGCCAAATTAAAAAAATAGAACTATACTTGCCTTTCCTGGCCTCTTCCTCCCATTGCTTAGTTATGAGCAGGTACCGAGGAGACTCGGGGCACACTGGCAGTAGTATCAGCTGGAGGATGGCCGGACATATTGCTAGACCTAGAAAATACAAACAAACACGTCTTATTATTGAAAAATTTCAAAAGTGTACATTTACTTCATTGTTAATAAATAGCCCACAACAATAATAAAAATATCGAGTTATAATGAGGTCAATTTTAATACATATATTGATAATATACTTGTTTCTACTTTTGAAGTAAGATATACAGACAAGCGTCTGTGCGCATAGCCACAGAACATTCTCTGTTTCTGTATTTGTATTCTCTCCCAACTCCCATATATATTAATATACTTATTCTAGTATTTTATATACTCTAGTATAATACAGTATCTGTAGTTGATAATATCCCAGCATCAAGCTATAGTTTGGAGAAAATATATTCATATATACTAGAGTATATAGTATGCTAGAATATTATATTAATATATAGAGACTGTATAATACAGTCTCTGTGATATCAACTAAGAATGAAAATTGCAATAAATCAACACGAAAAGATTGGTTTGGATACATGAATTTCAAACATAATCGATTAATTATAAAGTTGATTAAAAGTGTTATAAAGTCAAAGGAGAGTATATTTCGGAGATTTAAGAAAAGAGTGGCTTACCTAATAGAAGAGGCCAGCCATCATCGGTGCCTAGAATTTGCTCTATGCCTAGAATCTGTGAGATGAGAAGTCCTATTGTAACAGCCAGCTGGTTGACCGTACCGAGGCCCCCTCGCAAGTTCAGCGGCGCTATTTCAGATATGTACATTGGCACTAATGACGTATTTAAACCTGAAAACACACACAATATTTTATTATTATCATTAATGTATTTTTCATCTGAACCCAATCAATTCTAGTTACTAATATAATTTATAATGTGCTAATTATTGAGCGGAGCGGGACGAAGTCAAGCGAAGCTCAAATCTCAGGCCACTTGTGTAAATCGGTTGTGATCATACTCCTCCTAGACTACTCGGCCGATTTCCATGAATCACAAATCAAGTTTAATATTAAAAAGGTTTCCATGAAAATAAGATCGCACTGATGTGATACATAAATAGAATCTTATTCTTATAATACCACAATCAACACCTAAAAGTTAATTTAAAAAAAGGTAATTATCTCACGTGAATATTATTTTTATTGCATTGATCACAAATCAAGTTTAATATTAAAAAGGTTTTCATGAAAATAAGAGAACTAGAACGATTTCAATTACAGTAGAGTCTCGCTTATCCGTCATTCCGTATTATCCGGCATACTAATCAGAGACGATTGTTCAAATTCTATAAAAACCTCTCACAACGAACCTCAACTGGAATGATAGAAGTTGTGTACAAACGTTTCATTGCACAATGACTTATATTAACTTAATACAAACTAGTTTGAACTTATATTGAACCGGCCCTTAATGTTACAACGCTTTCAATCAAACATATTTTTTGAAATATTCCCTATTATCCGTCATTTTCGATTATCTGGCACTACTCTGCCCGCTCGTTTATGACGGAAAAGCGAGACTCCACTGTATTCAAAATTTTCTCACAAAATTCCATTGCAGTATACTTTAGATGATGAATTGTTCAATGTATTCTATCCAATTCAAATAAACTATCAATAGTAATAATGTAAAGTTTCATGAAAAAAACTAATCCACATGTTATAAAAATGTTACTACAACTATTATAACATGACAGAAAGTTATAAAAGTTGAAAAAATATGTTTTAAAAATCTAGAGTACCGGTAGCCCAAAATATTTTATTCATATACGGTATTTTAAAATATTTTTACAACATTCCATTTCATGAGATAATATTTGGATGCGTTTGAAAGTGTGTTATGTAAGATTGAAGAGTAAAGAGATCTTATTGATGAGTTCAACATCTTCTTTGTCACTAGTAAATTGTTACACAATGATTGAATCTATAGAACAACTTGAAACAATAGAAGTAAATTGCAACAATTGTATTTTTCTTCATCTTCTCATTTAAAACAGTCATCTCTTTTTTATGGAACGTTTTTTGATTTAGTTCTTCATGTCAATAGTAATTGAATTAAATGAATCAATAGAAAATAATTGTCGTTCTATAACTTTTTCCATCATTTTATTATTTTCACATTCACAATTATTCATTACCTACACTACTAGAGTGGAAATAAATGAGCTTTCAGCCTGAAAAAGTTTCTTTTCTAACAACAAAGCTCTTTTGATATGCTCTTCCCATGAACAATCGAAACAAGATGATTTTTAATCTCGGTTCAAAAAATCCCAGTTCAATTAATACAGATGATTATTATGAATTGGGATTGATTTCAATATGTCATTTCTTTTCTTTTTCACGAGCTTAGAATGGCAACCAGTCAAAAATATTGATAAATTTATATTGAACTTGAATCGTAACTTACCATAAGTTTTCATATTTCCTACTTTCAAAGTGAATTATGAATTACTACTTTATAGTTTGAATTGATTAGTTAGATCTAAATTCTAGATTGTGTTGATTCAACATTATTATCTAATCATTTTAAAATGATTAGATTGATCTATGAGTATAACTCAATTAAATGTAAAAAATCGTACAATAGTTAAAAACTTACCACAATTAACTCCTATAATAAAGCGACCAACGAATAGCATTTCGTAGGAGTGGGACACTTTAGTGAAGCCCATTAAGCAGGCTCCGGTTATGCCTAGCACATTATTGAGCAGTAATCCTCCCTTCCTGTAAAACAAACGAAATTAATGAAATTTTAGAAAAAAAACATCAACTAAATCAGTAGTCCTTAATCATTAGATCAATAGGTCAAGTGAACAATAGGAATTGCACACGGTACAGTTCCTATCCAATTACATCACGATAATATCCCAACAAATCAATTTTTACCAATTTCACAAAACTGAAGGGAAGAATAACATAGACTAAATAAATACGTGATATTTTGACAGTTGCATTTTAAATAACGATTATACTGTATATAGCTCTCCAGTCATTTAGCATTCAGTATTTGAACAGTTGCATTTCAAATAACGATTATAAAATATAGCTCTCTAGTCATTTAGCATTCAGTATTTGAGCACTTGCATTTAGAATAATCATTATAATATTCTAAATTTTACATCAAATCATTTATTATTTTTACCGCATTACTCATTAAAGAGTGGACCTGTGAACAAGTTGATCCCCTATACAAGGTACTTACATCTGTGTAAAGGAGATTTGTCATATTTATGACAAGGCAGGTAGCATTCTAGACTCATCATTTTATTGGTTATTATTATTTTAACAATTTTATGACACGTTACATCTTTGGCTTTGCCAAGCAAATCATGGTCTGTCATGTTGTACTATCAGTACTTACAAAAAGACACTTTTTTACTATACTCTTGTGATTCAATTCAACCACTTCTAGTATTTTTTCGTGTTAATGATATTGTTGTTGATTTTCTCACCTGCCAAACTTGTTGGCAATCATTCCGCCACTGAATCCACCGAGCATGCCTCCAATGGCGAATATCGACACGGCCACCGAATAGAGCAGCTTCACCGATTCCTCCTGAATGTCCTCCCCGTATCTGTCCTTGTACACATCTTTCATAAAGTTCTCTATATTCTGCAACAGACAAATCGAATCACAACAGTCAATTGGTTTGAAATTTAGTGAAAAACTAGTCTACATATACACTCAACTAAATAAATAAAAGTGATCAATGAAACTAAATAGATCAAGTGACTTTCAATGAAGTTTACATTAAAATTGCAATTCAGAATCAATTTTGAAGTTAAAATAAAGTTAGTACAGTAAAAATTTAACGTGATGATGATCCTTATTTTTTTTTTAAATACCTATCTACCCTTATATACTAACAACTATTTATTCGTTCGAAAGTATACTACTTATGAAGCCAGAATAAAGAAGCTGATTTTATTTGATATATTCGGCATAAATGTGAAGAATCTAAGTATTACTGAAGTAATAGTATACTTAATTAGTATATACTAATTAAGTATTACTGAGGAATGAGTAATACTTAAATAGACGTTTATCTAAAACAATGTGAATATTCATTTGTAATTCAATTTTTAAAAGTCAGCTTTTAGTCACAGGTAGATAGGTATTTTTCAAATAAAAGAACAAGAAAGGATCATAATCACGTTTAATTTTAAATTCGAAATTCATTCTGAATAGCAATTTTAATGTATTTTTTTTTTTTAAATAAAAATTGTTTCAATTATTGTTTTTAACAAAAATCGCGTCGATCACATTTCTAGATAACTTTTGTAATCAATAATTGAGTTTGAAATACAAAATGTATTTATTAATGGAATAGAAATCGAGTAATTAATTTGGAATGGTGAATCAATGTTGTAAATAAGTACTTCAAATGGAAGATTCCTAGTAATCTACAGTTTTAGGTTCAATTCCTTTTTCAAGCCTAGTATTTTTGAATCATTATCCACCTCTCATCGTCCTCCAAACATTCTCATCAATACCTTGTACTACAACAATTTCAAGTTTTATTTCTTTCATGGGTCTGGTGGCATTTTTGAATAATTGTTCTCAATTATGCAAAAAATATTACTCATCAACAATGTAAAACTGATTGAAAAAATGATCATGTCGTCATTATACTTACAACTTCTGGAGCATTGATGACGCCGGTATTGTAACCAAACTGGAGCATTCCAAGCATGGAAGCCAGAATGGTGTACGACAGGAAGAATGTTAGGCCCTGCAACAAAAACAATCAAATTAATACATACAATTAAATTTCTAAACGATTTATTTGAAAAAAGAATACTGTCCTAACTGGAAAAGATCACACAACTATTTATCATATCACCATGTCTTAAGGAAACTAAATTTGAAGCCAGATGTAATTTGAAGCTAAACGACCTGGTATATTAATAAAGTCGGCATAAGTACAATAATAAAATTGAGTACCTATTACAAATGTCACTGGCAGCACCTATAGAAAATTGCTGCTAGGATAATTCTGAGATTAATTGTATATTGTATTTTTTGTTATGTAATTATTGTAAAGGGAGAATAATTTTGATTTTCATTTTCAAGTGTGAAAGTTACATCAAAGTTTCATAGACGGACTTTCAAAATGAGTAAGATTCATAAGATTAATGTTAAATATTATTATAGGCCATTAATTATATCATAGGAATTATTAATGACAAAAGAAAAATTGAAAGAGAAGACAATATCACTTTGTGAAATTTCAATCAGTACCGATCCCAGTTAGTTCGGAGTCTGAAAATGCAGTAATGATTTTGTGAATCGAAAAATAATCTCTACTGTAGAATATAGTAGTCTGAATACTAAGTAGTTTTGGACATAATTGAAATATTGCTGGGGGCAGCAGTGAGTGTAAATCTGGAAGTTAGCAATCTATGAGTAGCCTACGGTGGTTATCATAAATATTTCAATGCATGGAAAAATGCCATTTGGATGTAATTATAGGAACACATAAGCAAGTATGTTTGCGTATGTTTTCTCTACGATATAAGTATACAGAATAGATCCACAAAATAGATGCAATTGCATATCTATTGTGCTGGACTGTAAGTTCTCAAGATTCTTAATGTGTAACTTATATGTTCTTGTAATATTTATTCATTTTCTGTTTCTTCAATTTCTGTTAATAAGTTGTAAGCTACTAGGATGATTTTGTTGTACTCAAATTACTTATGACAAATACTTCTCAGCCTAACTCAAATTATAGAAAATTTTTATCAAGTAAAAAATTATAAAGATCAATATTCGTCGAATATGGAATATTGATCATTTTAAAGCTGAGGGAAGAATCTCTACACACCTAGCTTACAACATACAATGTTGGTAAAAACTTCAACCATAAAACATGATTTTTCATTCAGTCAATACAAGATACCGGTACTAATGAACATCCACATCCTATCTATGAATAATAAAGCACTCACAAGAAAACATTGTTACTGTCACATGAATAAAAGTAACATGCAAAATAAATATAATTTTCAAAATTATACAATGTATACTTTACATGCATTCCACAGTTAGAAGCAAGGTGAACTTAAATATAGCATAAAACCCAGAAAACACTAGATCACGCACAAGCAAAGCTGAACAACACAAACACACAAAAAACTTAATACACAATAATATAGAAAAGCAAAATGTTATAGCATCCATTACCCAGTTTGAAAAACATCGTGCACAAAAATAACTGGAAACTGAAACAAAAAAATGTAAAAACGAAATTAAAACAAGTAGTGTAATAACGACATAAAATAATATTGTTGACTTGTATTCTTTACGAATATAATATTTACCTCACACAATTGTAAGCTGCAGCATTTGATAATTATCTGTAAAACCAAAGTAAACTATATATGTTTACTATTAAACTCGATTTGATTTTCAAGTTTGTGGAAGAGCAGCATTGAATTGATTGAAAGTAATAAATTATTGGTAATCATCAATTAGATTGCATGGATCTAATTCAATGTTATTGAATGTGAGGAGTAGATTATAGTGAAGACAATCATTCTTGCTCAACTGACTCCTATACAACTTCAAGTGACATTGGAATAACTCAACATTTACAACGGCAATTACTGATCATAAAATTACGTAAAATGTCTTAGAACATTTTATTGTTCCCAAAACATAAGTAGGTCGGTTCAATTTATTTCAAGGTTCAACAACTAGGAAGTGAGATGACAGTTCACAATTTATTCTGAAGCAAGTTATTTTGCTCAAATAATACTTGACAAACTAAACAATAGTCTAATCTCATGTGAAATTTGTTTCATTTTTTCCTTGTTTGTGAAGATAATTCAATTTGAGTTTTTGGAATCGACGTTGGAAATCAATAACCAGTTTGAACTTGGAAAATGAAAATAATATTTTGAGCAACTTAAATTTGAAAAATTGGCTTTTATGGAACTTTTGCATTTTTCAAATAAACCAAACGAATCATCTCAATGATAATAATTAGCCTCTATCAAACTTACGCAAGAGCCTTCAACATATTTCCAATACTAATTATCACATTAAGAAATCTAGCAAATTGATAAATAGAAATCAAATACTTTCAAAGATCACAATCGTTGAAATAAATAAGAAAAGAGCAGGCAACAAACTACTATGAAATCGATATGCAGCGGTTATTCAGAAATTAATGTATTTGCAAAGTTGAAATCCAAAATTATTAAAAAGTTAATAAGTTATCAGTTATAATTTCATCGGCTCGTGTTTGGGGAAAATATCCCATTTAAGCACTTCTCAAATTTATTGGGAGAGAGCTTAGAGCATTCAAAGACCTCCTCATTTGATAATGGCGTTGTATTAACTGGAAACAGTACTTGACATTATATAGATGCATGATAGCATCCAACCAACTGGTTTACTATTTTATCAAAGTACATATGAATCTTCATTTATTATATTTGTAAAGTATGAAATAAAGTAATAATGATATATTTTTATATTATCTATCTGTTCCATTCAATATTCGTTTTAGTGTGTCTATCATAGACATGGAAATCAGAAAGTCCCTCGAAAGTCGAGGATAAACGATGAGAAATATGGATTAAATGTATTGCCAATAATTAAATTTCTGGATAGCCGCTAATATAAATATAAACCATCCCGAAATTTTTTCTCGGATTATCATGGATCGTACATTACAAAATCAATGGTAACAATTATTGAGAAATCCAAGACAAAAACAAAAAAGTAGAAAAATAAAGAATACACTGCAATAAAAAAGTTCTTTCAATTTTAATGGTCGCATATCATTTATCACATGCATTCTTGTTTAATTTGGCTTGTATAGTAATTTTTCTCAAATTTAACCATGCTTCAATACTACTTGGTCTTTGACTGAGGAGCGCTCAAGTTTATCCAGATTCCAACATAAAATACAAATTTACATTTTTTTGTAATATTTTGCTGTAGTTATAAAAAAATATAAATGAATTTCTATTTTCTAGCATACCTAGCTAGGTTTTTGTCAGTGAATGTTCATTACATTGCAATTGCACAAGAAAAAATGATTAGTAAAAACCTCCCCATAAAATAGATTCTATTCATTATTTTTACAGAACAGTCATTATTTTAAATCTCCCTTTCAAAACGTTTTTATTTCGATTGAATTCTACGTTTCACTATTCAATAGTTTCATTGGAGTTTATGATTTTCAGTTGTGGTCCATTCTCTAAACGTTCAATGTGAATATCCATAGATGTTACAAGTTATTTAATTTTGTAATTTGATTCACTTTCAACTACGGTTGAAAGTCTACGGTCAAACGGTCTAGTAACCATAAAATTTCAACTTTTCAATGTGGTTATAGAGATGAAATCACAGTCCAAACTTTGCCAAATCAGAAAAATAAGGCATCATATCCTATTCTATGTAACTAACTCATTCTAGTCTATTTTAATTACAAAATATTTTTACATACTTAAAAATTTTTATGATTGTTTCTTCTTCTTTGTTTGTAAAGTGTATTACGTTTATGGAAAATAAAATTTCATTTTCATCGGCTCGTGCCGACGAAATAGGTGAAGTGTTTGTACAGTATAAGATACGGGCACTTCACCTCACGAGCCGCCAGTGATTTTATATTTATTTCAAATGTTATTCTATAGTTTGTGCAATCAAGTGAAAATTATGTATGTGATGAAAAGATTTTGAACATAACCTGGATATTTCTCAAGAAGTTTTGGGCTAGCGTCTTTCTTTCTTCACTTGATATTGTCCTTATATTCTTTCTGATAATCTGATGATTCTTGATATCTGCACAAAATCTGCACAATATCTGCACAATCTGCACAATATCTGCACTTGTTATCTCCTCAGTCAAACGGCACCGATAATGTATACAGCTATACAGCGTGTGGAAGAAGTTAAACAATAAAACACTAGTAAACCAATGATCGTTAGGATATAACAAATAATACAATGCTAGTCAACCAATGACAGTTTGGAGAACAAATAATAAAATGCTAGACAACCAATGATGGAATAATTGATTTTGGTAGGAAGGTAGTTGTAGGCAAACAACGATTGGTAGTCAAACCTGTTCAAGCAGCCGGAGCTTCCTGCGATGCGTCTGCTCCTCGAGCCGATCGACATACTCGCGAAGCTCCTCGATCTCCTCCTTCACCTGTTGCACGGTGTCGAGTTCGCTGCGGATGGCGACCATGTCGCGCTTCACCTCGCTCACCTCGCTCTGACAGCTCTCGACGCTGCGCGTCAGCTGCTGCAGCTGGCTGCGAATCTCGCACAGCGCCACCGTCGTCTCCAGCTGCACGCCCGAGTGCCGGTCGCTGCGCTGCAGCTCGTCCAGCTTGGCGCTCAGATTCATGCTCATCACGCTCACCTGTCTCTGTAGACTGCCACCGAGCATCACCCTACTAGGTATCGTATTAACAACCACCAACTCACTTATCTAGCAATGGCGCCTTGTCTTACATGGCTAGGGCTCCCCTTTTACCCCCCAAACAACACATAATATGCCACCGCGTTTACATGTTGCAAGTGGACAGGCATTTTGACTTGCATCAACAGTGCGAGTTTAGTACAAGAAGAATACAAGAAGTTTAGTACGGCGAGGTGGAACCTACCCGTAAGGGTCTCCCCACCAATAAAATAAAGTCATACGACAAAAAAAAACAAGAAGAATTGCATCAAAATTTACAATTCTGTACAATTGTCCAAGTTGAGGGCAAGTAGAAAAATAACAGTAGTCCTACAGTTTTCTTTAAATGACTGTAATGTCTTTTTTGGAGGTGCAAGTCAAAGAAGAGACTACAGTGAAATGACTGTAATGTCCTTTTTAGAGGTGCAAGTCAAATAATAGACTACAGTGAAATGGCTGTAATGCCCGTTTAGGAGGTGCGAAAGACTGTGAAATGTTTGTAATGTCCTTTTTGGAGGTGCAAAACATTGTGAAATGTTTGTAATGTCCTTTTTGGAGGTGCAAGTCAAAGAAGAGACTGTTTACATCTTACAAGTGCTTCACAGTACAGATTGGTCTATATTGTTGTATAAGATGTTTCAACAACTTCAAACAACATCAATATGTAGGTAATAATTAGTACCCAAAGCTACACAATTGAATTATAGAGCACAAATACTGAACTACAGATGAGACAGAAGTTCTTGTTCAGTTTATGTTTTGCTTATTAAAAAAAAATTGTATAGCCTGAATAGTAATGTTGGGGGTCAATATCAGCTACCAATGAAATAAATAGTAAATAAGAATTTATGATGGTCATTTTTATAGTGTATGGAAAGAGAGAGTTCTTATAAAATTTAAAAATTGCAAGAATTTGTAATGAGGTACATTTGTGAATTTGTAATTCATTGTCAATGCAGATGCCCTATTAAAATGAACCAGTTATAGCTGAAGCTAGCCCACTTGAACAAGTCAAATTGCCTGTCCACTTGCAATGTGTAAACGCGGCATTAAGGTGAGTTGTCCTAGTTGCGTTGTGACGCCCGTGCGGTGCACCACTTCTATGCACGAGAGCTTCACAACACTTGCTAGGACAACACACCATTAAGTTCGGTTGCACCAACTGCAATCAACATTAATCACGGATCAGCACAGCATGTTCAGCTGATTCGAGATTAAAGTTGATTTCAGTTGATGCAACCCAAAATATCAATTTTTGAACCTTTAGAGCCTCATAATGATGGTGTGCACTCATTAAGGTCATTGGTTCCACTCTGCTCAACGATGAAAGCCCTGCTCAAAGACTAAAGTATTGGAGGAGGAATATAGGCTACATTCAATGAAATTCAATACTTCACCATTCAATGAATTTATATGTATACAATTCATAAGACTTGGGGGTTAATTCATGAGACTTGACAAACTATAAGTGTTTGGGGGTTATAACTGCTTAGAGAACTCCATTCCCATACAAAAGCAAGTTCTACAAAATTTTGTCAGTTTATGACAAAAACTCCGAATCAGGAGGAAACTAATCATGACCTTAATTCAAGTGCACAGCCTTCGGTTAATGTGTAAAGTGTTTCTCGCTCATTGCAAACGAATTCTAGAAGCCTATAGAAAATTACTAAACAATTATGATAAGTAATATAGATATACAACATGCACTAAATATACTCGTATATAATGGTTATAGTATGGTATTTGATAGAGGTTTTTCTCCGTTTTTAAAAGAGGGATATTTTCAATGGGCGAGAAACACAAGGCTCAAATGAGTAATGAACTGGAGGAGCCCTTTCAATAGCATGGCGCAACTTTATCATTTGGGCAGCTCCACATTTTATCAATGCACAGCTTTGCATTTTGGCAACACTCGCAAATGCACAAAGTTGTCAGTATATAGTGGGACCTCTAGATTTCTAAAATTTCCAGTTTTTAATTCAAGAAAAATTGAAAACCAGAATTAATATCTCAATGATAATTGAAGTTCACCATTTACTGTTGCGTAACATTGATAGAGTACCGTAAAATCTATAAAAGTCCAAATATTGTATGTAAGTCTAATGTAGATAATGTCTTCTAGTAGGTATGAAAAGGTTAATGGTATCATAAGTATTGTTATGGTAGGAATTATGAAAATGTAAAATAAGTCGACAAGTGACTAAATTGTCATACTGTATGTCACAGGTCCTCAAGAAATCTTTAAACTAATTTAGTCTAGCGATATCATCTCATTATTATGTGGTTCAATTGAAGAAAAAAAATAGAAAGTCATAATAATCATACAACTTCTTATTGGTAACAATAAATTACAAAACATGCGCCACAAGATATGATCCCACTTTATGAACTAAGTTCATGTATAAGTAGTTGCAGGAGTAGAAGCTATGGAAGCTATATATGAAAGCTATATGCTTTGTATTTGCTTATAGAAAGCTGTATGCTTTCTATATTGCTTTCTTATTGTTCAATGTAATCTAGTTGTAGTGTACATCTTCAATGTGGGGTTGAAATTCGTTTTTTCAGTGAACTGAAGTGGTGATAAAAAATACTAAATTATTCCGATTTCTGTAATGTAATAATAAACTGTTAATAATAATAGCATGATATAATAAAAGTCAATGGCATATCTATTCAAAAATTGAACATACAGTTTCCATACAGTAAAAATTTGAGCTATGATAGCTTTATGATACAAGTTACAGCAGAAATAAGTTCAACTTCAAGCAAATCAAATAAGAGATTCTCAAAGCAATAGAAAAAATCAAGAAATTTCGTAAGCTTTCAAATCAGAAAACTTGTGAGAAATGTAGCATAGCCGAAATTAGAAATTCAGTTTGCATAAAGTATGGAAAGCATTTTTAGAGTTGCATGAAATGAAGATGAAATCGGAAATTGCATGATGGATTCAAACATTTTCTGGAACAGGATGAATGAATATGAATGAATGAGTTTATGCCTCAAGAACGATTATTAAATACTAAAACATGAATGATTGAATTTGTTGAAAGTTACGGCCATAATCTCGAAATGACTCCTCCAGATCATAAATCTTAAATTCTAATTGTCAAAAAATTACATTTTTTCTCTAATTCAGATCCTCCAAACACAATTTCTTTTTTAACGAAGAAATCGGGCAACGAAGAACTAAGAATTACGAATTATGTTTTTCCCCTATCAGCTACATTATTTCAGTTTATGATGTAATTTACAAAGGATTACACTGAAACCGTGAAACGTAAATTCAAGCTTTCCATTGCTTGATTCCTTCGTTAATAAAAAACTTCGGAGGACCTGAATCCAGAATTGAACATTAAAAAAGGATTGACTTATCTCTAACACCAATAGAAATAAATTATCAAAATATTTAGAAAAACACAAAACATTTGAAGTGATTGAGTAAAAAACAAATGAGAGTGCTATCATTAAAATGATTTGGCACAGGTAAGGTAAGACTAGAATTATTCAGGAAAGCATGAATTTAATTAGTCTAAGGTATTAGCCTCAGAAAATTTACAACAAGATGACATTTAAAAGCTTTAGTTTTTGAACGGATTGTTTATAGGACAAAATTGCCTACAAAAGTAATGGTTTGAAAAAATTTTATACCGTAATCATTTTTATAATTTATTATCAAATAATAAATTCGTCTAATTGAACTACTTCGATACTTTTTTGGTAATTCGATAATTTTTGGGTATTCGTCAGTTTTGAGTGAGTATGAGGTGAAATCAATCATGAAAGTAGAAAAGAGCAAGCAAATGATTGATGCACAAGCACTTCGATAGTAAAAAATTGCAACTTAACCATAGATAAGAAGAAGAATAACTAGAAGAGACAGTGAAGCATAAATAACTGCTGTGAATAAAAATATACTAGTTCTGTAATATCGTGTATAATACTAATATCTTCGTTTATGATAGTTTGTTATTATTGTTTTTCATCATTATTTATTAAATATCATTGATACCGGTAATTATTGAATATCATTGATTAAAGTTTGACGTTATTTTAATTATTAAATATTGATTATTCATATTATTATAATTGAAATTTGGCATTACAAATAATTTTCTTGAAATAGAGCAACAGAATTATCGTTATTTTATTGAATTAAGTTTTTAGAAGTAAGTATTTTGTATTTAGGAGTTGTGCAATACAGGAATAAGGCTGACACAAACAGGACATAGACATAGCACAGTCTGCCATGTTATACATTTATAAATATAATGTGTGTTCGGCATTTTCCATGTATAACAGGATGTCTGAGTTTTCATGTAACAAGCTCCAGATTACTTTGTTTTGGAAAAATGTAACTTAATCATACTATAGACTACGAGAATGAAGAAAACACGAATGAAACGGGAGAAGATACATTATGAATGTATTGGATGGGGTGGGTATTGGAAGAGCATAATTATAATGGAAATGTGTTCATACTGATTAATAGATGGGAGTCTTTCAGGAAAATTAAGGTTGGGAACAAAATGAAGATGAAACATCGAATGATTTGAAAGAAAACAAACCAGAGAAACATCTCATCACATGATAGTAACGGCATTCAGTTTTCCAAATGAGATGGCAAAAAGTGGGGGAAGATAAGAAAGAAAATATAGGAACTACCCAAGAGAAAGAAAATAGGGATTCCCATTATGTGCGGAATAAAAGATGCAGGAAATGCAAAACACACGAGATGAGCTCTTGCATTTTGTGATCTTTCTGGCGTAGCAGAACGTAATGGAAAGTGGAAAAAAGAATAGGCAAGAAACAGGAGGAAAATTAGAAGAAACACATTTACGACGATGGAAAACAAGGTGGAAATTCTCTTGAGGCGGGATGGGAAAAGAGAGTGGAACAGAAATAAATGAGTTTACGTAAACGAGCTTTCCAATTCCATGAAAGAACAAAAAGTTTTAGATTAAATCGAATTGTGGAAGAAAGTTTCCGGTTAGGTCAAAAATAGACACTGAGGAACGTGCGTGCTCTTTGTGCGTTTGGTTTGGTTCCAATGATAACGGTTTCTTAACAAATTTGTATGGTATATAATTTGTATCGAAAATATGTATGGTATTTTATAAGCAATATACTCGTATTTTAGAAATATTTTCGCATTTTTAGAATTCGGCTCATGAATTATGAAATTCAAAAGCTTATTCAAATACTTATAATTAATGAAATTTCAATCCAATACTCCTTGCGATAGACCAGAAGTGACTTTAAAAACAAGATGGCGGTTGTTAGGTTGGAAAAATTAATCTGAACCAGTAACACTGACAGTCTAAACTAGGAACATTATTTAAGTATTGGAACAAGTTAAAATGCGAACCATTCACTCTAAACGTTAAAATGTACGTTAATGGCTGACAGAGTGAGTATTTATCAAACAATGGCTCGATAACGTGACGTAAGCAACGTTAGAGAGTTCTGATTGGTCGAGTGGGCGGGGCTTGTTTGAGCACTTGAGTGGTTGGCTCAGTAGGCGTGGCATTGTTTTACAAGCCAATCAGAGGCTTCTTCTTCTATTGTGGAAGCCTATCTGTGTCAAACAGTAACAGCTATTTTGTACTATTTCTCTTGTACATCTTGTTCAATTGAATTGAACTGAATATCTTTGTTCTGGATTGCTTGTGACCTGTATTGCTTGTATTGTACTTCTGATTGCTTGTGACAATAGTAGCAGGCTATCACAAGAATAAAGTAGCCTAGTCCAGTTTATTATTCCCAATTTAAAAACTGATATCAATAAAATATCAAATTAAATTTCCTATATTTTGATGTATAACAATTTTGTCTTATGATGTAGGAAACATGAGAATCATTGCGTATGGGGTAGAAGGCCTATTTCTTCATAAATTTATTGAATGAGATGTGGGGATCTGTATAGCAGTGTCAACTAGAGAATTTATAGAACTTCCCTTGTAATGTACAAGGAAAAGGAATAGAAAATCTTTTTTCAGGGCGATCCAATCATCAACTCTCCAACTGATTAAAGGTGAAAATGAAAGGACTCAAAGAATATAAGGGTGCGATACACGCTTTTATAATTTTATAAGCTCGTCTCACATTATTGGTAGGTTGATTTGGTTAGTGAGTGTAGACTGTAGATTGTGAAGTACAATTAATTTGTATTAAAATAATGAAATATTCTTATAGTAGACTGAATTATAGACTCTATGATATAGAGTATTATAATAGACTGTATGATACAATTTGTATATGTGTATAATTTCGTCATTGATTACATTATTTTATTTGAAATGAAACTTATTTTGTTCTAGGTACTGTACAATAAAATTTTGTTCTGTATAATGTCATTTAGTATTATAGGCTACTTTTTATTTTATTCTAGATAGAAGTTGATTTGAATTATTTTTTCGAAAGTGGTATTGCGTGTTTAGAGAAGAGGGTGGAAAAAATTGAATTGAAGTGATCTAGTATCGAGTATCTATTTCCCTGAGTGTTATTATTTTGAATGAAACTTATTTTGTATTAGGTATTGTATAATATAATTTGGTTCTTATAAATGTTATTTTGAATTATATCTTTTCATTTTATTCTAGATAAAAGTTGATTTGAATATATATTTTTTGAATTAGGTACCTATTGAGTGTTTAGATGAGAAGAAAGAAAGAAAGCAGTATTTACCTAACGAGTAGTTCCCTGAGTGTGGCTTCGTCTTCCTCCGCCTGCGTCGCATCGCCGCCTCCTGAGTGATGGCGGAGATGGCGAGGGGGCGGGTGTCCGTAGGGGGGCGCCCGGGGGTGGACGGGGGGCGGAGCGGGGGGCGGCGGCCCGGTCAGCTCCTCATCATAATCGTCCAGCCCTGAGTCCAACACTCGCTCCTTGCGCTCTCGCTCCTCGTCGTCCTCCTCCTCTTCCTCCGGCTCCTCCTCTTCCTCGTCCTCCTCCTCCTCGTCTCCTTCCTCCTCGGGAGGACTGTCTTCCTGCTGCTGGTGTGACGGCGGTGGCGGAAGAGTGTCGTCCGGCGTGCGCCACACTCTCATAGGACTGCCGAGGCGGCGGAGGCCACAGCTCCCACCCGACGCCCCTCATTGGCTGCCGCCCCTCGCCCCGCTAATCTAGACCACCACACGCTTAGTCCACTCACCTACACCACACCACATCACACAATCATACACGTGCATTGCCACCGCAACCAACCATCCTTTTTACACTTTAAATCACAGGCAAGGTTAAATTCAAGATTTTGCATTGATTAGGACCAGTTCTCATCACACACAAATGATCCTTGAAAAGCATTCTTTACAGGTCTCATTCACAATTGAGATGATCCTAGATGAAAATGTTCTGACTAATGAATCTTGTTGGTGTATTCAAATGCTGTAATAAAATTAAGACTGTATAATTAATACAGCCATCAGTCCAAGCCCAGTAGCCATGGTGTGAAAGGGGACTCACAACACTATAATGTATTTACTTTTTGTTACAAACAACTGTAAATTATAAAAATGGCGTTGAGCCGGGTTTTCATAAGTAGAATTAGAGAAAGACTAAGATACTAAATTAAATAAGTTCAAATACCAATTAGGCTAGTAGAATTAGTGGTAGAGTTTACTGGGCAAGTTCTATCTATCTTGTTAATTCCCCCCATGAAGAGTTACATGGTATAGTAAAGTAAAAATGTGAAGTTACCATGGTGAAGTTACTCTACTACTTTTTAGTATTTTAGCTACTCTAACTCTATTTCTACTAATGAAAACCCGGTTTAACACCAACTTTATAACTACAGTTGTTCCTAATACAAGGTAAATACATTATACTGTTGTGAGTCCTCTTTCACATTAGTGCTTCCGGGCTTGGACTGTTGGCTGTATTAATGATATAGTCTTAATCTTAATAAGCTATATTCACACTACACTGACTTTACAGCATCTGAATACAGCAACAAGATTAATCAGTCAAAACATTTTCCTCCCCATCCGGGTCCGGACCGTACTGGCGGGAAAGAGACCTGTAAAGTATACTTTTCAAGGCTCATTTGTCTTGAATACGTATCAAAATGTTGTAATAAAGAATGACTTTAAAATCATGTTAATTCTTCGTGGTATCAATTGAGAGATTAAAAAACTGAAATATAATGTAATGAGTAAAATGAGGAGATATCGATTGTTGATTTGAAAACCCATTGAATTATTAGTGTAATTGTTTCCTTGATAATCTCTACAAATATCTCTAGAAATCAACAGTCATAACTTTTACCACGTGTGACGTTGTCAAGAAAATGTAAATGAGTCTCATGACAACAAATTTTATCTAATCTCAATCTCAATTACTCTGAATAAATCCAATCTGCCCCACTCAATATTTTACGCCACCGATGCTTTCAAACGTACACGACATTCAAGACGTTGTGGGCCTTTTAAGCGCCGCAACACGCAATACGGCAATATCCTTCTTTTTCATCAGCGAATTTTTTCTATATTGGACAATAGAAGCCTGCCGGAGAATGATAACGGGCTACATTAATCGTCTGTGAGCGATAAAAACATATTATTGTAATTTGTTACGAGGTGCCGGGGCACGCTGCCAAGTAGTCATTTATGAATTTATGAATATTCATAAGATGTCATCAAGCCTACAAATGAACGGAGAGGGGGAGGGGTGATTCACGTTCACTAAATGGGGTTACATTTTATATACCTGGCGATGGGGGAGGGCTTACGGGTCAAAGCCGTTTGTAGGAGCCGTTCACAAGTTACATGAGCTGGCCATCGTTACGGCAAAACGGTCCCATTCTTAATCACGTTTCAGGGGCGAGGGAGCGATGAAGGATAAGAAGGGGAAGAAGAAGAAGAAGAGGGGGAAGAAGAAGAAGAGGGGGAAGTAAAGAATAAGAATAAGAAGAAGAAGAGGGGGGGGAAGAAGAAGAAGAAGAAGAAGAAGAAGAAGAAGAAGAAGAAGAAGAAGAAGAAGAAGAAGAAGAAGGAGAAAAAAGAAGAAGAAAAGGGGGAAGAGAAGGGAATAGAGGAGTAAGAGAAGAACAAGAAGAGAATATGAAGAAGAGGAAGAGGGGAGAGAGGAAAAAAGAGTAGGGGAAGGAAAGAGGAAGAGGACAAGAGAAAGGAGAGGAGATGAAAACGCGAAGAACGAGTATGGGAGATAATAAAAGAGAAGAATAAGAAGAGGAGAGGAGGGATGTGAAAGAAGAGTGGAAGAAAGATTGAGGATGAAGAGGTAAGTATAGAATGAGGAAGAAATAAAGAGGAAAGCCGAAAAAAGGAACAATTATCACAGGAATAAAAAGAGCAATCATATGAAGAAAGAGGAGAAAAAGAGGAAGAGCGAAAGAGAGAAAAAAGGGAGAAGGTGGAAGGAAGAAGGAAAGAGGGAAAAATGTAAGGAAGTAGAAAGGTGGGTGGAAGATAAGGGAGAAAGAATTGGTGAAATAGAAGATTAGAAGGAATAAGAGAGAAGGAGAAGAAGAGAAAAATTGATCATGTGAAAGATAAATTCAAGCGAGGAGAAAAATTGATCATGTGAAAGATAGAAATAAGAGAGAAGAAAAATTTATCCTGCTGAAAAGGGAAGGGTGAAGGAGAAGGAGGAAGTTGAAGAGGACAGAGGAAGAGAAATAAATATGTAGAAGAAGAGGATGAAGAGAGAGTAGATGAAAACGAGGAGAACAAGAAGGGGAGAATGAAAAATAGAAGAATAAAAAGAGGAGAGGAGAAAGGAGAAAAAGAAAAATATGAAAAGGGAAATAAGGAGAAGGCGATCGGAAAGAACAGGAAGAATGCAAAGGGACGGGAAATAAGGAGGGGAAGAAAAACAAGCAGAATAAGAAGAAAACCTCAAGGGGTTTCCCTTCCTTGGGGGCAAAACGGTCGCGTGATAGACACCGATAGAGAAGCCGCTCGTTCGCGTCTTGTAAATGGTTTACATTCACAAACTGAATGAGTAGGGCAGATTATTTTCCTAGCAGGGAAAGAAAATTCTCAACATCCAACACGTCTTTCCACTAATTTACCTCGCAAACCCTCTTCTTCCCTGCGTTAGGGTAGGTTGTATAACTTTTCCAAGGTATAATAGTCAAGTTAATAGCACACTAAATGAAGCCTAAAATCGTGTTCTGATGACATTTCCAAAATGACTCATTTTCGGAGCAAAACGCTTCGTTTAGCACAACTTATTTCATGAATTTTAACACCGAACACTAATAATACTCCAAGGAGTTATTATCTGAAGATAAGCGTTCCAATAACTTATAGAATAGGCATCTATAAGAACGTTAATTTCGAATTTGAATACACAATAGACATTGAAAAATGATAAGATCTACAGAACAAAAAATTGATAACATTAGCTCAATTATGTACTTCTTTGAGCATGACAATCTACTAATCAAACTATTTTTCAATGGAAATTGAACTAATTAGTTGAAAACCTTTATCATCCTCAAAAATCAGTGGAATATTTCCAATGAACTCCTAGCTCCTAGTATTCTCACAGAACTTATCATTATAAGTTACTTATAAATAAATTGAAATTGGAAAAAAAGAAGAAATGCGTCAGAATAAGGCGACAACACTGAATAATAACCCCTTCATTATTGAATCCGAATCTCATACAATCATCTTGATAATGAAGAATGAATTTTACACACTGTGGAATAAAACTTGATTGAACCCTATTTCTTATCAAGTTGTACTCCTCTATAAATCCTACTTCATACAAATTTAAGCATACTCAAAACATCTTTGGTGTTTAAAATTCATTGTTAATTATCAAGTTCCAATACTTGAATAGGATGTTTTCATCATCTTGAATATTGTATACTTCATACCTTAAAACTCTTGTAAATATATTTGTTATACTTTCATAACCCACTACTCTTTTCTTATTGAAAAAACATACTTCTTCAATAGCGGTTATTAATCAATTAGTAGGAAACGGTTAGAAAGTAATCAATAATTAGTAGATAGCGGTTAGTCGATATCAGAAAACATTATATCACTGGGTATTTCACAAGGTAGAATATTATTGATTAGTAAATAATATGCTAAGCTTGTTAATTAGCAGTTTAACTACCCAAAACCGACTAAATCTTCTTGAAACTATCAACAATTGATAAATCTAAATCATTTACTAATTGAATGAATATACGAGTTGACTCACTTCAAAATGTAACCCCGAAGTGAGTGGCATGACCATGATGGGGTTTACGATCTCATTGGGTGTGTACGACTGACGCCTCTAGGCAAAGCACCTGCAAATAAGACACAAATATTAGATTTATGAATAGAACAATTTGAACATTGATAACAGGAGAGAAATTTGGAAAGACAACAACCAAGATTATTACAAGGAAAATAAACAGGCATTTGTATACATTATAAAATTGAAGAAACATTTGAAAAACAAATGGTAAGGGAGAAATGCTAATTGATAATCTTCCAATAACCTGTACCTGTTAAACGAACGAGAATACGCAAAATACAAGGGACTGATTTAGTGGCGAAGCGTGGTATACTTATTTGGTCATCGATGGGTATATTTCCTATAGGTCACCGATTGTAGGAGGATCAATTTAATGTAACCTCTGTGAGCTAACGTCATTTCACGGAGATCGGTAGGGATTTATTTGCATTGGTTCCGTTAGATAACCTTATTGTAAAGCGGTTGAATTCAATTGACGACTTTTTGTGCAACTGGCCAAAGAATTCCCGCACCAACTATTCCCTACAATTAATAATTCCCGCACCAACTATTCCCTAGAAGGAACCTTTTTCACTAGACCTATTTCCTTTTTCCTCTTGAAGGCAACAATACAATGTCCGTGCAGAATTTATTGCGTATGTTATTTTCTAGTTATAGTAATGTTTCCTTATTTTAATAAGTTTACTTCTCTTTTGTAGGTTTTATTACAAAACTGTTATAATGCAACTAATTAGCATAATGTGGGATAAACAAGATCAAAATTTGAAGAATATCATAATGTGTTTATGAATTCCATTTTTTGGATTCCAGAAAAAGACTCCTAGAACCCTTTTTGATTCCAAAAAAGAAAGTAGGCCTATAAATCAGTTAACACTGAGTACGGTACCTCACACTGACACTAGAGTACCTCACGAGTAACAGAGTAATCCACCGGTTCCCCTATAAAAAAATTATTACAGCCAGAATTACTGACCTAAATGTCGACAAACCGTATCCACTTCAAAGACAACCAAGGCTAAAATTATCGTTCTCCGGTTACCTATCACATTATCATTAATTCTTCCTTCAGCTATTTTCCATTGCACCGACAGTTCAAGGACACACACCTTTGGTCGAAGGAGGGGAAGAGTTACGTAACAAAATCCAGAAAGCAATCAAGTGGTGAACCGAAAGACGGTAGTACAGTACAAATATAGAGGAAATCTTTTGCAAAAGATACAGTAAAAGTTCTGTATCAGGATACAGATCCATTTTATTCCTCTGTACCCACAGTTGCTCTCCATACTGAAGTTACGCGGATAACTCTGATTTCTGATAACTGGTAACACTAGACACTATAGAACTTTCATTCGAGTTTTATCTAGAGAAGACTTATTATTGTTATTGTTTATCCTACACTTGTTTGTACTTTTATTTAGCCTACCACTTCTAAAACCAGTGCGCTCAAGAGTCAATAGTTTTCTTACGTATTCATCGTTCTTAAATTACTCTTTATGTTGTTATTGTAAACTTTTTTGTAAGTAACATTGCTTTGAATTGATAAATATGCTACAAGACATGAATTTCAAGTTATGAATCAAGCTGTAATCAATATTGCTTTCTTATCAAAGCTAGTGAAAAAAAAGTTCAATAATCTAGATCGATTTTCACCCTTCAATGCATAACGTTTAGTGAAAACAAATATGTTTCATGAAATACTAGGGTTACATATTCTACAGAGTTACTGTAGGGAACAAATTATTAAACTGGACTGGACTCACAATAGTGATATGAAGCAGTCTCCAAAAGCTTAGAATGAGAATATTACTGTGTAAACAGCGTTATTCGATATTTATTCGATTATTTATCATAATCAATCATCAAAAGAAGCTAGAAAACAGTCAGTCAGCAGTTAGGAGCTATTGAAGAGAGTAGGCTACTCTTTAACATCGGTGTATTCTCGAATTTTAATTTTAATTATGTTACTCAATTACATTATGAAAACTAGAAAACAGTCAGTCAAGTTTGACAGTCAGTCATATCAAGATTTATTCTAAAAATTGCCTTGAAATTACAGTATAAGAAGGTTCATAGAGCATGAAACAATAAAATGTAACACAATTTTTATTTTTCCTGTTGAATTCAAATTAGAATAATTTGAGCAGGGTTTTCCAAATTGCTATATATTTTAAGAGTGAGAAACATTTTCAGTTGATGGGAAGCAGGGCAGAAATGAATCAGGATAGAGAGAGAACGTTTTTTTCCAATCCAGAATGGCAAGTAACGTCTGGTGCAGTAATTTTCGAATTATTCAAAGTATCGACAGCAGTGAGGCAGTCGTGCTATGAAGAGTCGTACAAATTACACTCAATCAAAAAGGGGGGGGGTCATGAAGGGAGGTGACTGAAACGATCATCATCAAGTTGGAGCTAACCTAGAAATTCGCCTAAAAATTCAACTAGAAGGTAGAAATTCGTCGATTGAGAATTCCGAGAGCTGTTTAAATCGTCAAACTCTGACAGTTGTAGTCTATTAGTTGCAGTGGGGAGGTGGTGAGCTCCGATTAGTATTCAGTGTTCTGTTGAATGTTGCACTGGTTAGTGAAGGAGGGTGGGTGATGAGGCCTGAGGAAGGGAGGAAATAGAAAAAAAAGTTTAAACGGAAAATCGGAGACGATTCATTGTGTTCCCTGTGCGCCAACTACAACGGTTGAGCTGCTACTGCTACTACTACGACTTCAAATGAGGGGGAAAATAAGAAAGTCGGAAAAGGAAAGAGGAGGAAGAAGAAGAAGAAGAATAAGAAAAAGAAGGAGGAGGAGAAGAAGAAGAAAAGAAGAAGAAGGAGAAGAAGAAGAAGAAAGAAAATAAGAAGAAGAAGGAGGAGAGGGAAGAAGAAGAAGAAGAAGAAGAAGAAGAAGAAGAAGAAGAAGAAGGAGAAGAAGAAGAAGAAGAAAGAAAAGAAAAGAAGAAGAAGAAGGAGAAAGAAGAAAAGAGAAGAAGAAGAAGAAGAAGAAAGAAAGAGAGAGAAGAAGAGAAGAAGAAGAAGAGAAGAAGAAGAAGAAGAAGAAGGAGAAGATGAAGAAGAGATAATAAAATATCACATTATTATTAACAGTTTGAGTTAAGAGGATATAATGAGAAAAATAATGAAAATTCAAAGAGTTGAAAGGAAAGAGCGAAATTTAGGGCGAATATATACACAGAGAATAGTAAAAATAGCGTAAAAGTGAGTAAGAGAAAAGAGTCGAAGGAAAGTAACACTGAAAAAATGGAAGAAGTCATGTCAAAGGAGAAGAATTACTGCATAAAATACAATGTTGAAAAAGTTTGAAAATACTGTATTTAGAATAGGAGTTAGAGAAAACGATCAAGAGCTGAATAGAAGCGAAAACTACAAAAAGTAGGAAACCAAGAAGAAACTCAAAAATGTACTGAAGTACAGGAGAAGGTGGGGAGCGAAGGAGGAGAAATATGTTTCGGAATATTTCATATGGATTGAATAGAAAAGAAGAAGTTGGAGGTGAAAAGGACATCCACTGAAGAAGTGGTAGTATGTTTCTCCATATCAAAAGAGAGATTCATAGTTTCATGGCCTGCCTTCTGGGAGAGATACAAACCTAGGTTATAAATTTACAAAATATCAGAGCATAGAGAGTCGACTGTGGATTCTCTTGCAATAAATCACGCTAAACAGTACATGAACCGAGTTCGGTTTGAGGAGGGAAAATCTATAGCGTGAACAGAAAGGGTTGAGGTTATGGAGGATTTGAATGTAATAATATTTATAGAAAGGAGTATGTGAGGTGAAAACAAGAGAGAAAAATATATGATTGAAATAGTAAAGTAGTAGAAGATGCTGTCTAGAAAATATGATAACAAAAGAAACAGAGGGAAAATATGGAAATTTAAAACCTTGACTCATTCAAACTTGAAAATAAATATACAGGAACAGTAACTTTTTTAGACGGAACGATATTTGAAGAGAGAGTTAAAATGCAATAGAAGTTTTGGAAAGTTATTAATTGGGTAGAATCAACTTGACAAGAAAAATAGATGAAAAAACTGAAAAAAGACCTAGATAGGGATTTATTGAGAAAGATGAAAAATAATAAAGCATTATATTGACTGGGAACACTAAGATATCTGTGGTCAATATTTTCTCTTTCTTTCGAATTATAATTATTTTCTTTTGAATAACGATGATTACCTTTGTTTCGTTTAAGTTAAATTGATACATTCTTACACTTGTCACGCTTTTCATATGTTAGTATGAATAGAAATAAATTTCAGATGAATTTAAAGTACTTGGAAAGTAGTGTGAATAAAATAAAGATGTAAAAGAGAAATATGACAAACACAAGTGTTGAAGGAGCAAAGAAGCTGCTGTGAAATACAATATGGAAATAACACGATGAGAGGGAAAATTATAATAGAACATCGACTATACCGTAAGTGGAAAGTATCAAGAAAGATTAGAATTAAGGCAGCTAGTGAAAACTATCAAAGTAGATAAACAAATAAATAGGACACGAAAAACTCCACAATAAGGAGAAAGAAATAAACTTGAATGGAATGGAATACTTGAAATAAAAGAACAAATAAACAGTGCAAAGGAGAGCCTGAAAATAGTGAAGAGAGTGAGAGGAAGGAATATTGTAAGAACATAAATATGATCACGATGAGAAGGTAAGAAAGAGAAAGATGATGAAAATTATAAAGAGATAGAACAAAAACATGAGAGAGACAGATGAAGGATCAAGAAAACATGGCATAAGAGAGAGAATGTAAAAAATATAACTCAAAGGTAAATAGAATGAAGGAATTGAAAGAGAACCAGGAAAATACAACCTAAGATAAAGAAATACGCAACGAGAACAGGGAACGACCTACAGAAAAAATCACAAAATTCAGAAAAGAGGAGAATGGAGGAATCAGTAGAAAAAAACAAATAAGAAGAGTAGTAGCGAAGATCGCATGTCTGGATGTGATTTAGGCTATAACATTAACCCACAACCACACAACTACCTGATATCAATGCGATGTAACCTCCCACCAATCTGTACCACAGCCTACTATTCGTACCCTACACTATTGCAATGCTGGCTATTGATGGTATCAGGCACTTTTGCCTTAGCAGAAAAAAGAAAGAATGAGTGCAAGAATGATGTGGAAAAAGCAGAGAGAATGTGAGAGAAGGAGAGAGAGAGAGAGGAAAAGAAAGAGTGTGAGACAGAGGAGAGGAAGAAAGAAAAACCAGGAAAATTCCAGACTTCTCTTTTCTTCAAAAGAGTGCTCCAAGCACGCACTATGCCCTAGAATAAGCGTCAAAATAGAGAAAACCACGGAAATCGGCTAGTGAAAGAAGTAAGGGGTAGAAAACGAAATACTGAGGAAGATTATGTAGAAGAAACTGAGAGAACAGTTGAAGAGAATAATCATTTCTGTTGTTATTGTGGGAACGTTTGAAATTGTATCAATATCAGAATTATTTGACATACTATTCAAATTTGAAACTGTATTTTTATTTAACTTTCAACTTGAATTATTTTTTCAATGGATGAATTATTTATCGCAAATTCAGCCTAATCGAATAAAACAAATACTGCGAATGGATTGTTTCACCACGATGATAGTGCTTTCGTCATCACATACCAAATCACAAATCTATTTTAATCTAGGCAAAAAAAACCTTTGTTATAAAACAATCTTAACATTAATCATTCATAGATATTACGAAAAACAGCTTGTATCAATAATTATCACTAATATAATAATGATTCATATTACTTGTAACAATAATATAAGAAAATCACGGCTAGCGCATAAACAAACCTATATTGACTCTTTGCAAACTGTACTCGATAATCTATATTCTATATCAATTGCTAGGAAAGTAGCATTGATTGATGTATATTATTTTTAAATTTGTATTTCATGAATTTTGTCCATTTGTTTTGTTATCTTATGGCAAATAAGTTTATTTGAAATACAACAGAATAGAACGAGTCACTCCAATTTCAAGTATGATTTTACAAAGGGGGAAATATTTAACAATATTTCACTAGGTAAATTCAAATGTCAATTCGGCTGCAATCTAACGGACAAAGATGGTACTACGTTCAACTCACTATACTTGAAATCTTCGACCAATCACAGGCGTCGTTGCAGTGCACGCCCTCCGAATGTCATTGGCCGATGACGCCATTTTGTGGGATGAGCCAATTCCGTCCAATGGAAGCGTTTTTTGAGAAATAGGCTTCTTCAAAAACTGTGCTAATCACGTGTATTTGCATGGCCGTCATTTTAGATTCGACATTCCTCATAGAATGACATAATTATAATATTTCGATGTAAAACATCTAAGAACAAAATAAATAAATGGGGTTAAGGTATAGAAATAAGTAAATGAGGTAATCTGTTTGTATGGATAAGTGAATAACTTTCTTTTTGAGTGGAAGCATGAAAAATTCAATTAGGTGACATATCACATTTGCGGTTCACAGCTCACAAACAGATAGAATGCACAGATAGAAATCGAAAACCGATAGAATGCACTACAATACCTATGTATCACTCATAGATACAGGTTATATGTGCATCTATAAATACCAGACACATCGTTTTAATAAAAACTTTTGTTTCATTTTCAGGCTCAGTTTCACGAAAGTTTGATCACAAATCTTCGGGTCCACAGCGTTAACTGTGAGCTGAGATGCTGTGAGAGCAAAACTTCCAGGGACTCTGGCCAGACCCGGTGTTGGGAAGGGGGATGAATTTACCCTTCAATATGTAGGGGCGGTGGTGCAAGGGTGCCCCCTCTCCAGCAGATCGATTCACAGAAGGGTGCGCCGTACCTCATACACCTGGAATCTGTGTCACAACTTTTCACGGCATGAAAAACAAGATTCGGCCTAAATTCCCAAACCAACTCTCCTCTATTTCCCCCTTTAACTCCTCTCTTAACGTCCTCAACACTCTCTTTTCCCTTCCATCTCACTCTTAACCCCCCCCCTCCCTAACAACCACACAACTCCTAAATAGCTGCCAGTGGACACAAACTAAACCCGACTCAAAAAACACACCAACGCGCTACAAATTAATAATAATTCCGTTTTTGTCGTCGCTCGAACCTACTTCTCGAAATACAAGAGTTTCCTAACTGTTCTCTGGCTGTTTCTTGCGTGCACTACTTCCACTCGGACCACAAAAAGTTCAGCATCCCAAAGTGGACAGGCAGTATTTATGTAGAGTGCTTTTGTGAAAAACTTTCACAAATCGAACTCATTTGATTCTTGAAATAAGTTTCCAGTGAAAGCTGGAGATTCGAGAAGTTGAGAAACTGATGAGATGAACTTTCCTCGCATATTATATTTATTTCTGCTGATGATGACCCATTGTCCAATTAAGTCCTCTACTTTATTAGTAGAGTACTTACTTTACTCCTAAGTAGAGTAGAATTTTTCAGGAAGGCGGCTGGTGAATGACTGTCATTTAACGTTTCCATTGAAACAAGCGATGTTATACTCGGCTCTATCTCCAGTCTGCAAGTACAGTCTTGAAGAATGAATCGGTCCAGTTAATAAGTGCAATCTTCTTCTTTTGCTATAGGGATGATGCCCACATAAGCTCTAAGCTCGTGCGTGGGTAATGGGAAGGATGATAATGATGATGATGATGATGATGATGATGATGATGATGATGATGATGATGATGATGATGATGATAATGATGATGATGAGAGATGAATGGACCTACAGCTTCAGGTGGGTTCCGAACCACCAGGAAGCGATTTTGAAGCTCATTAATTATTGTATTTAGAGGTGCCGGTCACCGTACAACGGGAGTGGTAGGCGCTGTCTCTTATCTAATCTCACCGACTAGACTCGCCTCTGCCACTTGGACAAACGCTTCCCCAAGTTTTGAACCAATGGAGTAAGTTTGGTTTGGAGGAACAAATTGGAATTGATAAAAGTGGTGATAAATAATTCAGCTCCCTTGTAATTTAGAACACCTGAAGGAAGGCTTTTTAAATGCTCTAATTGTTGTTTTAAATAACCCTTTATTACAATAATTTTCCGGGAGAAGTCCCTCATACCCCTTTTTCCTCATCACAGAACGTAGTGTCATGTTAATTTGATAACATATCGATTACCAAATGAAGTTCGAAATATAATTATTCCAAATATGGGCCGACAATTGAAACTATATCTGTATTGATTTCAGTTTTATGATTCAATGATTCATTCGAATTCGACTCGATTATTTCAACTCTGATTTCAAGAACACAGAACGAACGGATATGACGAAGAGCTACAGCATTGTATCAATAACAATACTATCACAGATTAGTTTGAATTCAGAAGCTTACGTAAGTGAAACGCTTTAAATACCCAATTGATTGTGAACCAATTTTCGGCGTGTTTCATGGTAGAACAAACGAATTATCTTGAAAGCTATTAGCTGCTATAAAATAAAACACGTGGTGATGTCTGTACTGAATCATTCCAATACCTTTTCCATATTTTTCAATTTCGACGTTGCATATTACATAACTCAAAAAACTTTTCAAGGAGCTTCGAATTAGCTAGAACAATCGAAAGTAGGCCTATCAATTGATAATAAGTACAAATGTCCTTCATTGAGTTCGATGAGGGAAAGTTTCGAATTAAGCTATTTTGAGAAATAAGTCAGAAATTGCTATTAAAGAATTGAATAAAATAGACCTTTTATTATGCTAAATAACAGTTACAATTGATGAAGCTTTAAATGGAAGCTTAAGATTTAATCTTTCAAAACGAAGCAATGATTATTTCATTAAGTAGTAAGAACATGCTTGATACAATCGAAGACATTCAAACTCAGTTCATATTATTTCAGAACGAGAAAGGTTAGGTGATTTTGGTGACATGTGAATGACTTAAATCCTGTGAAGTCATTGAATTTCCAAAATTCATTGTACAAGATTGGAATCTTGCGCGCAATATTTATTGTGTATGTGGAGAACATGAATGTAAAATTGTGAATGATACCAATGTGATTCATAAACGATTAGTCACAATTTGTAATTAACAATTCATCAATTCTTTACAAATTCTTGAAGTATCAAGATATGTAATTGAAATTCAAATTTCAGAGTAGCGTTTAACAGACTACACCACGACCTTGGAAGGCCGTGACCTTGAGAGTGTCAGACTACATAATAAATCCGAAATTGGCTAACTACGCATATTTCATTGATAAATTCGCGATTTTTAAGAATTGAAATTTCAGTTCTATGAGCGAAGGACACGAACAGTTCAATCCAATCCTTAACTGAGCAACAAACTCCAACGTGCAGAGGTAAAGAGTTAACATTATTAACTCTGTTACTGACAATTGTACAAATTGAAAAAAAGAGTTTAAACTACTAACTGAGCAAGTCAGAGACAATAGGACAAATTATAAAATCCCCCTAATGAATGAACATGAATCTTGATAAAAACAATGGTGAATACGACTTACTCTTTTGGAGGATGATTACTACACTAAACACGATTGAAAGGTCATAATAAATGTCCTTCTGTTGAAATGCAAGTGCCATATCACAAAAAAAAGCAAATAATGATAATGTTCATTGCTACTGTATATAGAATCTATCATTCATTTGATTCTCTTCCTCTTTTGATAAGTAATTAATTTCCTCATTTTCCCCTACCTTTTTAAACGTGCCTAATATCAAACACCTCTCGTGTGATGATAAGGATTTATTGGTACAGTAATGGAGTAAATATATATGCTGTACATTCTAGCGATACTTTAATAAAATATTTTAATACAAGCATTGCAATCCTTGACAATTAAACTAAGGTAATACAATGTAACCTAGAACAGGACACTATGGTATATCCTATTCAATATTATAATGTCTATTGTAATTGATGGAAATATCAATATCCGATAACATTGCTGTCAATCAAAGAGAATAATGATTTGTCATCTATCAGGCGGAACAATAACACGATATCGTGATGATATTTAAACGCTGGAGATCACGTTTAGAATTAGTTGAGATAAAAATTAGCAATCTCTTCCGCTTTATGTTATTCTTAGCAACCATCAATTTCTTTTCTTATTCTAATTCCGGAATAATTGGAGTCCTATTCTCATTTAAATTCTGTTCAATCCTACTTAATCATTTCAATTCGTAGTCTAATGAAAAAATAAAAAAATCACAAACAGTTATGAAAATCAATAAATTCTTGACGAAAACTCTACAAATCATAACGAGTTTATTTTGCATAGACATCACTATTGGGATTGATAAGCTGGTATGAACTCTGAACTCCATACTCTAAGCTTGGGATTAGGATTCTATTACATGTATTACATTTTTACATTTAGGATTCTATTACATGCTCTTGTGAAAGCAAAATTATGTAAGTTTAGAGAATTTAATAAAATGAATGTGATGGCATGATGAATGGATAACAGGATAGGGCTGAATATTATATGTGTTATTAGGGAATTTCACAAGATTAATGCTGAATGGAACTAACGGTAAAACTGGATAGAACTGAATATTGAAGCTAATTGCCAGTTAGAATAAAATAAATTTATGGTTCGAAATAGTACGTGAAACGAATTACCAGAGACATTCTACTTCTTATTAATAGAATTTTCTGTGAAATAACATAAAAATACACAAATAATTGACTATAAGTTGGTGTTGGTGTGGACTACCAATCAAAGCTCTTACTACACCCTGTCTGTATCAATCTAAATTCAAGTAAAAGTGGAATAATTATCATACTTGTCATATAACAGTATTACGTGAACGTTTCAAACAACAAGCAACTGGTTACAAATCAAGAGCAACGTTTATTTCAGTAAAAATAACAGTTATTTATGGAGGAACAATACATATGAATAATTCAACATTTCAACGATGGAAAAGTACTTTTCCTTAGGTAACTAGTTCTCAATAAGCTAACGTACAGGGTTTTATATAACTTTAATTGCTCTGTTATTGGAGATGAAAGAGATGAGCCTTTAAACGGCATTACTGAGCCACAACTAGAAGTGATTGATTCTACTCGAACAATATAACTACTACCTATAAATTATCTTCTAATTACTAAATTACTCTCCAAATTGTTCTACAGGAATGAATTAGATAACTTGAACGTTCGTACCAGTCGCTTTTGTCCGTCTAAGTTCTAAAAGATAACTCTCACCCAGGTATGCATTTTTTTATAAAACACGAACAAAATCTGAAATTCAGTCATAAATTAATTTTATCTACCTGATTCTAATATACGACTCCTGTTAACTGTCTTACAATATACAAATATAGAGCATGAAAATACAGTATAAGAGTCCTTAACTTCAGTATCTGATGGAAAAATGTAGGGAAAACCTTATTTTATTTCCACATTTACAAGTCATCACGACTATAATATTTTAAAGAGAGATCGTTCTACTTTTCCTCTTCTTACTTCTGTAGTTGCTAACAGTCACTTGAGTAGAGTTTGAAATCAAAGAGAAACAACAAATGTTAGGTTGAAGTGATTAATAGGAGGAAGCGCTACAAAAGACAGGGAATCCCAAGTTTTTATTCTATAACAACGTTGCCTCCATACTGGAATGAACTATTATACTGTAGTAGTACTGCATATAATACATAAATAAAAAATTATCACTTTATTTTCAACGTGATATTGTACCAAGTATTTTAGTATATATAATAATTCAACTAATATTACTGACCACTGTGCATACTATTCTAACATTCCCACATCTGAAGGATAACACAAACTCTCATGACATGAATGATAGTTTAAGTAATGATAGTTATAGTAACATTGTATGGACATAAATCATCTACCAACAGGGAAACTTGGAGTCATAGGGATTTCTAGAACAATGCAGGAGCTTGCGTGATCATTCCTTATAATTTCCAACTTCTGAAGTTCCGACTTGAAACTTTTTCATGGAAACTGTCGTTTGAAAGGAATATTCGACAAATTTCTATCACATATATTTTTAGTAGTGCATACGAGAGATTAGGAATGATGAAGGATAATGCGATTGCAAACATAATAATAATGCTTTGCAAGGAAAATGGTTACAGAGTATTTATAAAAATGATGTGTGGTACATCTTTACGTAACGATCGAATTGTTTACGTTCATATGATTATGCATACTTAAACCATTATTTTGATTAATTTCCCAATTATTTCTCGTCTTTTTCCACCTCTTATCAAATTATCTATGTTTCTCATTTCAAGCACTCTTATCCAGCTTATTCCTTATATTATTCTTGTTTCTCTCCTTTTCTCGTACTTTTAAAAATATAATTCTTCTTCTCTTTATCTTCTTTGTCACTTGCTAGTCCTCTCTCTTTTCACATTTATCCAACTCTTTCCTTTTCTTCTCGTACTGCTATCTTCCCATCTCCCTCTTCTTTCTTTATTCGCAGCTCTCCGCTTCACCAGAGGAAGTAGTAGTTTGACCTAGCATTCATCCTTCTTCCTAATTTTCTGACTTCTTCTTCCATCTTCTTCTTCTCTTCTTCTTCTTCTTCTTCTTCTTCTTCTTCTTCTTCTTCTTCTTCTTCTTCCTCCTTAATACTCAATACGAAGAAATAATACATGCTTATCAGCAACTTGATAGAGGATGAACTTTTCTGAGATCGTTCAATAATTTTAATTCACGTATCGTTCTTTCATATGTGTCTCTTGTTCACTTTTTTGCGATCTAATTCATATCTATGGTCGAGCCTTTGTCCATATTCACACCTGGTCTCAAGCTATCTATGAAGAGAAGCTCTTCATAGTTCGAATTTAGAATAAGCACAATATACCTACCCTCTACCGAACTAATACTAACGAACTCTAGTAATGTTCAAAAAAAGCTGGTTGCAAACATTAGAAGCGCTTGCTAACATTAGTTGAAATTGAAAAAGTTGTGCGTGGATTTTATTTTTTCAAGTAGGGTGTTCAAGTAGGAACACCTGAAGCATCAACTGCGCAAGCCAAGCCAACATATGGTGGAACAGCATATGCCGACGGCTGCATGGTCAGGGGAGTGCCTGACATGAGTATGCGAACTCTGGATACCAGGCGACCTCCAGTTTCAAGAAGCCTTCCCTGGGTGAACGCGGAGCTCTGCCCAGGGTGACTGAATAAGTCTCCAGCTACTCGTGGGAACAGGTTTCAGAGTTATTGCTGACTCAAACCTGCCGGGAAACGGTACATGCAGAGGAAGGCACTACAACTGAAGATTCCGCAATGGAATCTAAGGAGTGTGCAGACCCATCCCTGATAGAAGTTGAACAGCTTCAGGTAGGTCCATAGCTGAAATCAGCAGCACATTTGCTGCTGGAATGTCCAGCACTCTTGCAAATGAGGAGGAGACTTCTTGGAAAGGCAACCCTCCTACCAGAGGAGGCAAGAGAACTGGACTTCAAGGCCCTGAGTAAATTCTGCTCTGGCCTTGGATTATGGAACATGGCATAAGCCAAAGAGGGGATGCCACAAAAGATCGAATAGCGGTCGCGGTGGCTAAGGGTTAAAAAAGCCCAACCCAATTTAAAAAAAAAAAAAAAAAAAAAGTGAGTGCGTTCACAGACAACTGTAGTAAGCGCTTGTAGCCAGCTTTCTTCGTGTTTGCGCCCTAACATCACTTTATAGATCCTATTAGCTTTGAAGCAAAGGTGACAGGTGATTGATGACATTCAATCATTAGCTTTTGACAAGCTATTAGGTTACTCAATGAATAAAATATGACGGCCCATTGTTGTGAAGTGACCACAAGGGGATTGCACTACAAAGGGATTCATTGCCTACTGCTAAAAAGGGCTCTCTATTCATTGCAGTCGGGGTTCTGTTACAGTTTGCGACAACAAGGGTATCAATGTAGATCACTGATAGACTCCATTCAAAAAACTAGATTATGATCACACGATGTTTTTGATAACTTAATTCTAGATAATTTTCTGCTTTTGAGAGTCCTAGATAACTTTTTGGCAACACTGCTATCTTTATATTTCTACAGATCTGCTATATCTGAGTCTTTTTTTAACTGGGGCAAAGAGGGCAAAAACGATATTTTATAGAGGATTATTATTTTGGACGCTATTTTCTAACAAATTAACATAAAATGGTACGAAAGAAATTGTCCAAAAATATTTTAAACAATACTATTGCCTTGAAAATCTGTAGAAGTGAACAGGTATCGAACCGGGAACCTTTGTATTATCAGAATGCCGATAAGCCACCTCGGCCACTCCAGGAGCAGTGTTTTCCACTACGTGCCTAGTAGTCATTACATAATTAGTTATTTTCAAACAAAAATAGATTCACAACCAGTGGAAATACAGATACAAAAACGACAATACAGCCTTCTTATAGACTGTAGAAGAACAAACCGCTCATGGAAAATTCGCAAAACTATAAAATCTGGATAAAAGTTGCGAAGAGTATTGAACAATCACATGACATACTGAATAGGCACAAACTCACCTATTTCCTCTAGCGGCAACAAAAAGCAGCCACTCCTCTATCGAAATCAATTACAAACCAAAAGCTACTAGGAAAACATTGTTCAAAAACACTGACACACTCATTCCGGTGGACTGTCACAATAAAAACGAGGACAATTTCACTCCACGTTGCACGTTAACAGTAGAAACTAAACTGAAGTGGAGAATTTTTGACAACTATGAAAGAGATACCTGAGGAACAGGTTTATGGAAAGGAATGCTCAGTTTGATACGAGGTGAACATAATTTGATACATCTGATAAAAGGCAACGGAAAGTTTGTAATAAGATTTGTAGTATAATAAGTATTGGCGATTTATAAGCTGAAAAGATTGAAGGTTGCATGCTTTATCAACTGAGTTTATTCTATGTATAAACCATGAAACTTTCATCTCAATTCGATGTATATTTTCTCAATAATTCGAATTCTTGACCAATTTCATCTGAATCTTCATAAGTAGGTTGAGGGAGGTATTAGTTTGGTTAGGTGAAGTATAATCTTAGATAGGTGAAGGAGTAATCTTCATTCTTCACACGCGTATCAAGTAAGTTATCATATTCGATAGATCACGGAAGTCTGTTCATTGAAGAAATATATTGGAGAATTCTTAGTCCCAAAGTCCTGAACATGCTGATTCCTTATTTCATCTCATGAAAATCTTCATACTCTACTTATATCAAGTGATCTTATTTGAAACTCATACTTGCAAAGACATGAGGAACAAGAGAGTACCATGAATATAAGAATATATGAATTGATAAGAGGAAAGATACTAATAATATAATGAAAGAAGAATAGTATGAGAGACAAGATAAACCAACAGGAGAAAACAACATAAGAAAGACCCAATCGAACAGAACGAGCGAGACAGTCATATTTTGTGACAGAGAAAAGGGAGGATCAAAACAGAATACGAGAGACAAAACGACACAACAGGATAAAACATATGACACTGATATGAGAACTTGTAGCTATTTATAAGCCTACGGATTCCAAGTTCTATATGTAGCCTGCTAACTTACTTTTTCACCGGCAACTGTAGCATCGATCGGGAAGAGACCCGCCCTTGCAGGGCCCTTAACCACCCCCCCCCCGTGGGGGATGAAAAGGGATTGGAAGAGGGTAAGGGGGAGGAAGAGGAGTTAGCGTCCGAACAAACTCGACTCGCTTTGGCAACGAAAATTTCAGCAAATTTGCATTCGTTTAACAGTAAATTTGAAACACTGTCCAACAGCACTCTACTTATCATAAACTGTGCTAGGCTATTCAACCCCTCTCGCTCACACACTAATGCAACCACAGCTTTCCAGAACATTCTTTACCCTGACCTCTCTGTAATAGTTTTTCGACGTTAGGTTGTGGAGAGAGCAAATTAGGTAGAAGGGAAAGAGTTGAAAGAAAAGTGAGATGAGGAAAATGGTGAAAGGGGAAGAGTCCGAAAGAGATAGCGCAGAAAAGATCAGAAAGCAAAGAAAGAACAAGGGAAATAGAAGAGGAAGTGAATGAAAATGATTGGTAAAGAAGGAAGATGAGATTAGATTAAAATGGATTACGAACTTTTTCATGTAGATTACAAAATTTATCGGCTTCAATTCAAGATTATGAAAATAAAAATGAAAGAGAAGAGAAGAACAAGACGGAAAACAAAAGAAGCAAAGTTTCTTAGGATGAAAGGCAAAGGATACAATTATAAATATCAGAAATAGGGCAGTAAATAAAAAAGAGAAAGAGAAAGATAGTAGAGTAAATAATATCAGATCGACAGGAAGTAGGAAGCTGAGAAAGTCGTATGAGAAGAGACAAAGATAAAAGAAAGAGATAAGAGAGAGAGAGAGAGATAAGAAAACGATATACGAGGAAGAGATGAAAGAAAAAGATAAGAGAAAGATATCAGAGAAAGAGATTAAAGAAAGAGAACAGAGAGATAATTTGGAATTAAAAAGTAAAAGAGAATCAATGTTTGAGAAAAGGGAAGATAATGTTTGAAAGATGAAAGAAGATAAGTTGAAGAGTGAGAGGGATTGAGAAGGAGAGAGATAGAGAAAAAGAAGAGAATAGAACGAACCAACTAAAAGCGAATCATTATCATCCAAATTATCAGGGGGAAAAAGCATAGTACATTTCCACCACCTAGCTCTTAGACCATAATGTGCCTGGTCCATACAAATTTCCATTACATTAGCGAGTTAACCAACCCTTGTTCCAAATAGTTTTTTGGTTCTGCTTTCCATGCTGCCCACACTATCCAATTCGATTTCATGTGGTCATTCACAATATTGATACGATTACCGTAGATTTGGCTTAGTTTCAACAAGGTACCCGTATAATCTGATTAGGTTGATAGTTGATAATCTCATCAACCTAATTTTTACAAAAGTAGGATCGCCATCTGGCTACTTTACCGATTTTTCGCCTACCTTTGCCAAAAATTACAGACTTCTAGCAAAGCTAACATTACGCTAATAGGCATACATGAAACCTCATCGCGAAAAGTGCGAGATCTCTGGTTCTTGCCAGCTGAATGAATCCTTTCACTGCATCAATTTTCTTCTGATGTTATGCGATTCCTGATAACTTTGAATTTTCTTCTTCTTCTTCTTCTTCTTCTTCTTCTTCTTCTTCTTCTTCTTCTTCTTCTTCTTCTTCTTCTTCTTCTTCTTCTTCTTCTTCTTCTTCTTCTTCTTCTTCTTTCGATTCCCATCCGTTTCGGATGTTGGCCACCATGCATGCTATCCTGACTCGGTTTGCTGCCGCTCGAAACAATTCAAAGGTTGTTATGCCAAACCAGGCTCTCAGATTGTGAAGCCATGAGATTTGTCTCCTACAAACTTCTCCCTTGAATCTCCCCCTGCAATATTGTATGCAATAAAGTATACCTGTTGCCATTCCGCAGTATATGTCCAAGATATTGTAGTTTAGGAATTTTCACTGTAACTTTGAATAAAAGTTACAAATTTGAATGATCAGTAAAATCTGTATAATTGCACTGAATCTACTACAATCATGAGCTTATATAGGCGATTGCATGGTAGCCAATTAAATTCGACAGCCGTGAAATGACGACATTTGACGAAACCTGTGCAACGATTTCCCTATCTGGAACCGTTAGATGACGTAAGATGACTTGTTTGAATTTAATCGACTTTGTGCAATCGGCCGATATAATTTCATTTTTAACACTGCAATTTTGGACGTTGAGAGAAACTTTGATAACTACTAGAGTACAAGGCGAATTTCAATAAAAAAGAAAATATTCTAATATATTTTACAACAGAATAGGAAAAAGAGAGTCTACATGAATTAGAACTCAATTTCCTGAACACGTACTCAATGTTACTCATCCCGATTAAATATATGAAAGATATTTTCTTTCCTAATTATTCCTTTACAGTCTACACTATTTTACCACAAATAGAATCTTTTGAAATTCAAACCCGCTTCCCTCAGATATACAGACGTGCTGTAAACATTCATCAACAGTTTCTGGAACATGTGAAGATACATGGGATGCGAATTTGTTCAAAAATTCAATTCCTAAAAACATCCATTCATTGCATCTTCTGAATGTTAAAAATGATGATAAAGGATGCTAATATTTGATCAACTTGTGATTGGTGTTTGTGTAACCAGCCGACATTGAAGAACAAAATACATTGGGATCATATAAATAAGTCCTACAAATCAATACCAATATAACTGACTGGAATGGAATTAGGAACCTAATACCGCATACAGCTATCGCAATGATAATTAGTCAACTGGCACTTGATTGGAACAAGTGTGTAACAAAGAAAGAACCTGTTGCTCGTTTTCTGTCCTTGTTCAATGAAAGGCATGCCTTCTTTCCACACAAACACACTCACACACACATTGAAGACTTCAAAGTGTTAGTTGCAATTCGGCAACAGCATGCCACTACGATCTAATTAATCTCTTATCTTGGGTGAAAAGAGATGAGGGAAGGAGGAGACGGAGGAGGAGGAGGTAGAGAAATAGAAGTAGTAGGAGAAGGAGGAGGACGAACAGGAGGAGGAAGAGCACAAGTTTTAAGACAAATGGAAGAGTGAGGAGAGAGGTAATGAAAGTGTAAAAGGATGAGAAGATGGAGAGAGATCGAATGATTATAATGATTGAAGATTGGTGCTGATAATTAACGGGAAGAGAATGGAGATGGAGAACGGGAAAACACGAAGAGAATGCTGCCGAAAGAAAATGAGAGAAAGAAAAACAATGAGAAGAGAAATGAGATGAGAAAGGAGACGGGAAGAGGAAGAAAAAGAAGTAGAAGAAGAAAAAGAAGCAGAAGAAGAAGAAGAACAGATATGAATAAGATGGGAAGGGGATGTATGAGACAAAGAGAAGGAGAAAGAGGAGGAGATAACAAGAAAATTAGGAGATACAATGATGAATCATCAAAGAAGAAGAACAGAGCGAGGAGGAAAATATGAAAAGAAGAAGATGATGAACAACAAAACGGAAAAGATGAAACACATTTGAAAGAAAAAGAGTGATAATGATGAACTAAGAAAAAGGGATAACGAAGAAGAGAAGAAAATAAGATTAGGAAAACAGGAAAAGGTAAGAGATGATAGAAAGCGTGAGAGGTTGAGTGAAGAGCAGTGAGAGATGTGAACGAGAGAAGAAGAGAAAAAAGGAAAAAAGAAGATGCAATATTCAGTGGATTGATATACGAGCTGAGAAGAAGAAAACTAATTCTGTAAAAAGATAGAAGAGGAAACTAACGGAAAAAAATTGAAGAAGGGGAAGATTGGGAGAAAAAGGAGGAAAAGATAAGAAATATTAGGAGGAGGAATGAAAAGAAGAAGAGTAAAGACACAAGATGTAGGAATAAGAGACGGAAAGGAGAGCACCAAAGGCGTGTTCTTGCCAGATAGATTTATAGTCTCTCCGAAGGATTTGGAAATAATGTCTGAGGAGCAACAGAGATGAAAATCGTAAGACAAAGTAGAACTAGAGACGGAAAACTCGGAGCAAATCGAATTTCCACTCACCTGTTGCAGAGAGAGAATCTATCGAGCGATTTGGTCCGAAAAACAGCTCCAGGCTACAGACTTCACAAGGAACGAACTTGGTTGCTTCGGGGGAGATCTCTCTCCACCTCCTTTTCACTGAACACTTTCTTCACCTTTGTCCTTCTACTATCCTTGTCGAAAACTTCAACCTCACTTTAACGTCATTAACAAACGTAATACTATTGCGTGGAAGAGTTCCTCGATAATAAAGCCACTAATTGAGTCATGTATGTCGTTTTTCATAAAACATTCCAAAACTTCAATTTCAAGTACTTATTTAGCGGTATAGTATTTTAAATATGCCTAGTTTTGTAAAAATTCACAAATACTATTAATATTCTAATTATCACTTGAGAAAAATTGTATCTACTGTTTTCTACGACGTTCCTATTTTCTAACGATATCAATTATTTGAATAGCACTAGAACACTTGAGTTTCAAATTTATAAAACAAACCACTATTGATAAAATTTTAAAGCCAAAAATCGTTAATTTCAATATCTTCAACTGGCACTAATTGCTTTTTTCACTTGCACTACCGTTCTAATTCCACGAATCAATCCACGAATTTCAGTTCCGCTCTTCTACAAACTGAACCGATCTTTCGCCGATGCGGTCTCAGTGATTGGTGGGGTAATCTTCGGAATAATGTCACGAGGGGCGTGCCTAACGAATCACTCGCTTCTGATTGGACGTCTAGTAAACTAATAAGACGTGATCCGACCGTACAGGATCTATTCATTGGTTAGAAGTAGTATTGAAAAGCGAAACGACTAAATGTTCGATTGATTGCTAGACAAATGTTGTCGAAGTATTTTACAATTATTATTAACTCTACACGCTTGTTACAACGCTAAAATATCACATTTGGTTTGTTTGGTTTTCGACTAGAGTTTCTAGTAAAGCGTTTGATAGACTTCTAGTAGTTGTTCCGCCATCGTTCCATCTGTAAACAAAAGAAAAAATTATCAATATAGAGTCATTAATAATAGTTTTGCTAAATGACTCTCTAATGTTGCAGGGTTACTGAAATGCATTACAAGTTCGATAAGTAATTCTCAACCTGAGTTCTCAGAGAATTTATGTTCAAGCCAGAAAATAGCAATATAAACATCAGCAGAATACACTGCATTTATTGATGATTTACATACAACTAATTCATCAATGCCCGATTTTAAAGTTTTTGAAGCTCCAATATATTTATATATTTGGCCTAATATGGTACCACACCAAAAATGAAATTGAAATAGCATTTTCTCAATATTCCAAGAAGCCATTGCCCACATCGATCATCATTCAAAAATGTTATTATAGATACAGTATAGATAATAACATTGAAATGTTATTAGCCGATACAGCTCAAGACGTCTTGAGAATGTCATCAGTAATGTTTGGTCTGGAATGAGCGAATGGGGGGAGAGGGCTATCCCTGATCAGCCTTAAAAGAGGCCTACTGATATCCCCCCTCAACCCTGCAGAAGAGCAACTGTATTTCAATAATGCGCGAGCAGATTAGGCTTCAAGTGGAAACACTCCATGAACTGAAGATCGAAAGAACGAAGAGTATGAACGTTGGAGGAGAATGATTCGGAGTAGGAAGAGAAAGAAAAGATTTAGGAAGAGAGATTTGTATAAGGGAAGAGGAGAAAGGAACAAGATAGAAATTAGAAACTAAGCAGTGAACGAGATGAGGTAGAAGAGAACCATAAGAAAACGGACCAAATCAAGAACAGAAGAGATGGAAAATAAACAAGAGGTTGAAAAAGAGAAATATGTGGCGAAGGAAGGAGAGAGAAAAGAGGAACGGGAGAAGAAAGGGGGAGAGTGGGAGAGAAGATGGAATAAATAATAAACTATATAAGAAACAAGGAGTAGAAAAAGAAGAAGGAGAATAATGAAGTTAAGGGGGATTAAGAAGAGAATGAGAAGGGGAAGAAAATAAGGGATTAAAATAAGAGAAAATTTGATGGAAATTATTGAAGAGAGAAAGATGAAAATAAGAAGGGGAAAGGGAGAAACGAGATGAAGAGAACAGTGAATAAGGATAAAAATTGTAAAAACAGGGATAAATCGAAAGATGAAAACTAAATTTAAGAACAGTAAAATATACAAGACGTATATAATGTTATAAAGATACAAGACGTTTATGAAGATAAATGAAAAACTTGAGAAAATATCAAGAGAAAGGATAAAAAGGCTGCCGACAAAGGAAGTAGAGGAGAGGGAGGAGAAGAAAAGAACAGGAGGGAGAGAAAACTAAAAATATGAGAGGAACAGCAAGAGGTCGAAGAAGAATAACAAGATGAGTAGAATCTAAAAGGGAAAGATTGAGTGGGAGAGAGAGAGAAAGGATTTGAAGGAGGCGAAGAGAAGAATTGAAAGAAAAAGGAAGAAGTAGAAAAAAATCAAAACCGAAATCACTTTCCACTCATACCCGATTCCTTTTTCCATCTTCCGAATCCTCCTTACCCCCCCCCGTCCTGCTATTCACCGCCATCCACGAGTCTCCCACTTGATAACGGAAACTTTTCCGTGGCCCACTTGTAAATATTCTTGGCGGAGGCCCTCTATCGCCGCCACCAATCGACGAAAGCCCTCCACTTTCAATTACTTTTCCCACTCTTCCTCTTCCCCTCCCCACCATCCTTCGCGCCAAAATTTCGGCTGCATTCCTCTTTCAAATAAGGCGCGAAATTGGGGTTTCAAAAAAAGAGGAATTACTCACTCTTCGAGCTCTACTTGAAACACTCAACCATCTATACAAGACGGATCTCAGCGATATGCCGAATGAAAGTATGAATGATCAAAAAGCTAAGCCTCTCTCAAATCAGAATGAGAAAGTATGAAGAGTGGACCTTTTCGGTCAAAACGTTCTCTTCAAATTGGATCTTGGCTTTAAAATGGATATTATACTTTCCAACTCTAACGATGCACTCCATTTCTATAGTGCTTGAAAGTAAAATAGTACTTCTCATATATCTAGTTTGATCACTCATTGGTCCTTTTATACAAGTTGGAAGTCAAAAGTTGAAAATTCAGTAACTTGTCAAGTTACATGTGGATTTGGGACTTCAAAAAACTCAATTGAGGATTAAAATTTTCCACTTACAGAACTTAAGTTTTCAAGGAAAGTATAAGAGTGTCCTTCCACTTGTGTAATTAGGTTCAATTTCGTTCAAGAATGATAACTAGAAGTGATTGAAACTTACATGAGAAAGTTTACTTGGAACTCGTAAATTTCTTCGGATTCGTATCAAACCTAATCCACAATAATGTATTTCAAAGCCTATTCAGTTTTGTGAATACTGTGGTGAGTGATGATACAAATCTTGGGAGAATCACAAAACATCTACCTCAAAAAATCAATCAGATGCCAATAAAAAATCTATTCATGGAAGTTACAGACTTGCTAAACCTAAAGTGTAAAACATAAAAATTATTAAAAGGATTCCGTAATCTTTCAATGTGTCAAGAAAAACAATTCAAAGAAAGGTGTCATTAGACTCAACATCTCTTCTTTTTGGGCAGATCAAGTTTGTTATGCGTTTAAAGAACACACATTTTGTAGATCTTTTCAAATTCTTTTGATATTTTGTTTTTTTTAAAAATTGTTTCATGTAGAACTCTATAGGAGTTTTACCACATGATTAACTGTCAGAATTTATACCTTAAAACTGGACCAAATTAGAAAACTAAATAATTCAAAAAAAATAAATAAATTTCACAAATAGAATCAACCCTTATAAAACTAGAGATGGTTTTTGGTTTCTCGATCGACTTTCAGAATCTTCAACACAGACTAATACAATCACTGCATATTTGATAAGAAAGTTCTAATAAACAGTAACAAAAACTCTCAATTTCCAAAGTATCATAATACAGAAATCAGCCTATAAACCAGAGATCGTTGGTGGTATTTGGGTCTTATATGACCTCTAACACAAATTAATGCAATATGGAAGGGCAGTGCTGCACTGCACAGGCTGCCAATTTAACTACCAGTAAACTCCAATATCACAACGGGAGCAGGTCTGATGATAGCAGAAGATAAGCAATGAAACGATGCTGCTGATGATAGTATGGAGGGTGGGAGGGTAGATTAGGTGATGGAGGAATGATATGAAGATGAGTTGTAGAGGGAGGGTGGGAGATATGATGAAGGGGAAAAGTTTGAAAGGGAGGGGTTGAAGGCAAATGATCAGTAACTTTATTATGCACGTTGAAAAGGCTAGAATACGTCTAAGGGCAGCTAGAAACGTCTTAGCAGGTGAGTTTATGAGCTTTGGGTATGCTTTATTAGGACGTAAGCCCTTTAACTAGCCGATGGGTCTGGCAAAAGAGAGAATATACGATAAAGGGAGGTGTAAGAGAAAGAGAGAGAGAAAGCAAGTTATGATACTGTAGAGGAGGAGAATAAAAGAGAGAATCTCCCGTGCAGACGTTGGAATTTAATGAGGACCCTTCTGGCCCTGGGGAAGCTCACTCAGGTCTGCAGGTGCTGAAATATTGAGGAACCCCCTGGGGGTTCATTCTAGCCCCCCCTCCTATCTCCCAACCCCTACTTTCCCACTAAATTTCCTTTTCACCCCCTCCAAACACAGCATCCCACACAAATAAAGCCCCAGTTTCACTCGGGAGCGTCTTATTCTTCCCCTGTCTGAAAAGAGGAAGATCTTAGAATGCATTCACTGTTTCACAAAAGCTGGAAGTGAAATGTCTGCTACCCTACCCTACAGTAGTTATTTGAAACTAGCACAGACCATTCAAATAGAGAATTGAGTATAGCAAACATGTTTCAAGGAGAACGTAGTCCATCAATTTTTAAACTGCAATTTCATATTCATTCACTTATTTTACAATTATCAACTAACAAAATCACTCAACTGGAAAACTTGAATCAGATATCAAATGTAAAAAACTTCTTATTATAGTTTGAATTGCTTAAGCCGAATGTGCATAATCAAATTTCATCCAATAAACCTGAACTAACAGCTCAAGTAAGGTACAAATAAATAACAATAAACAAGACATCCAGATCTTAGATGGCCACGATATAAAATTGCATGCATGTCAAATGAAACTAATCTGTTGTACAAGATTATTTTGTTGGATGGAATTTGATTAAAAATTTGATCGTGTACAAAGTTTATGACAGCTACAAGTATAACATTTTTCTAGTAAACCTCATGGTATTTGTTTTTTTTTATAATTATTGTACAATTAATTAGAATTATTGAGACATGAACAAGTATTACAGAAGTACAGTGATTTCCCTAGCAACAATATAAGGTTATTGATCCACAATAATTATTTCAAGATAAGTTCTTGTGAAACTAATGCCTTCTAGCAAGTAAATTATTGTGATCCCTCTCTAATCTTTCCTAACTTACGTAAAGTTACATGTGGAATTGTCAAGATAACTTCAAAACTTCTAGTTACAAATCTCAGAATCTCCAACAAATTCAAACATTATCTAAATTTAGAATAATTCAAAGTCATAGTGCAGACTTAAGTTATATCGGGGCGAACTTCCTTACACCTGTCTAGTAAGCGACGTCTTATCGCTGTTCAGCTTCCAGCATTATCAAAAGTTTCACGAAGTTTGAAGTCTGAATTTAGGTGACAAATTCCTCCATTATCTTGTAGAACTTTTAATTTGTTATTAGAACTTGGATCGAATAACTTCCAGAGGTCTCTATTTGAAACGATTTTTTTTAACTATGACATTATTCACATAAGTATAATATAATTGAACGCGTAGAACAGAGAGAATACAAGTAAAATAGACGTGATTGTCAATCATTCTACACTCCGGCGAGATCAACATGTGGAAGTCGTTTTAAAAGCCGTTTTAAGAGTAGTGATAAGAACGAGCCTTACAACGACACATTCTTTTTTACCCTTTCAAGTTCATTGCTAAGCGACAAGCGTAGCTAGCAATACAATCTGACTGTGGATAGGGTCCTACAAGTAACCGACTTTTCAGTGGGAATGAACAAAGAACAAGGATTGTTGGACACAACAATTCCTCCCTCATAAGCTACAAAAATCCGAACATTCCACAAGTAGACCACTCCTTTGCCCACAAAAGTAAGCATGACTTACTACGAGTAGGTTCAATAGAATTTTTCATTTTATGAAATACTTTTCAGTTCACAATTTATTTACTGTAGTCGGCTTTCCCTTGTAGTCGTTTGTGATGGACTTTTCAACATTTTTCCATTGTTTGACTGCTAAATGAAGGAATGTTTGGTGGAACGTGTACACATAATACAGGCTGGAGATGGTTTGAGGAAGTAGAATCGTTAAAAAAAGGAGAGAGGGATAAAAAAAAGGGGGGATGACTGAGAATGGGGAAGACTTTTTTAAAGCGACTAAAGGGAAGGGTTTTTGACGATACAACCGTCAAAGCAGAATTGCGTGATCCTTTTTAACCTACTATTACTATTATACTACCACTAATATTCCTCATATTATTTTTTTACAACTCAATTCTGATTATCATCATAAACATCATCATCACAATCATCAACTACCACTGTCTATTTCACATTTATCTGCTTTTATGGCCCCAATTTTTTTATTTCTCCATTTTTTTCGTGGAACGAAACATTCATTCGCCATTTCATGTAGAATTTGAATGCCGTTGGAGGAGAATGAAAATAATAGTGCGATAGAGAAGGAAAGAAAGAGAGTAAGTGTGAGAGAGACAGAAGAAAGAGGTCATGGAGCGGAGAGTACAATGCACTACTATTGCATGAAATTCTGAATTTGAAAGAAAATGCTGAGTAAGCGATATTATTGAGAACAATTAACTGAGTCAAGACAGAAGAAAGTTGAAATGAACAGGAAAGAAATATTCTATTGCGTGCATGTTTGCATAGTATAGTACCGGTGGTTGTTTTTATTCCACTATTAGTACGGTTTGAACTAACAAGTTGACAGCAAATAAAAATTCTAGACAAAATCGTAGAGGAATTTCTTACAGACAAATTCAACTTTGAACTGAGCACTCGCTTTATTCAGAATATTACTCAAATAGTTACAAGGTTGTTAGTTGAAATGTTATAACTGTTGAAAGTTTTTATGCAGTTAAGATTCTAATGAATCAAATTAGGAATATTAAGGAACACGCTCATTACTGTATCTTTTAGGAGGAATCTGATTGTATTTAGAAACTTATAGGAAAAAATGGAGTGTAATTCATAGCTGATGAGGACGAAACCCTTCTAATATTTCAATGGAAGTATTCCACAATATTGTCTTATACAATGTAACTCGGGACTGTACAACACGATCGAAATCTTTTTACTAGTTTTCAGATTTGTTTCTACCCACTTCACAGGTTTAATGGCAAGCGGCAAGTGAAACCCGACTACATATTACAAATTCATAGACTACTTCCCTTTGTAAAATAGTTGTAGAAAAGTTGAACGAGTGGATATTATCAAGCGTGCAGTTTCCAGTTTTCAGAATCTAACTTTTCGAATTGTAATCAAAACTATTGATCAGATTAACCTAAAAAATTCTACTACGAGCTGCACCATAATAACTAGTTACTAGTACTTCTAGCACTTACTAGTTTACTAGTACTAGGTTGAATGAAGATGATACTTTAGAGAAGATTTCAATTGCTTTGAACAAAATCATTACAATTTACTTTGCCGACTACAAGGAAATAACCAGTAAGATCACAACTCTTGCAGATTTTAATTACAAATTAACAGCTATCAAGATCCAAATCTGTGAAACGAATGGAATAAACAGCATTTCATCAGGAATTATTATTCAAAATTGTGACACACCTGTAACCAACGATTAATTTACGTTTTCACAACAAAGGGTGAACTCCAACATGGTTGTCGTTGTAAACGAAGTCAACGGAGTGGAAAACACGCAAAGCACAGCCTGATGAACAACAACCCCTTCACGGGAGAGAAGGCAGGGAAACTGTTAAGAAGGTGAGAAGAATATGAGGAGAGAAGCAGAAGAAAAGAATGGAAGAAAGAAGGACATAGAAAGAGCAAAACAAGAAAAAGCAGGAGAGGTGGAATAATATGAAAAGGAGGAGAGGAAGAAAAGAAAGATGAGAAGAACAGTGAGAGAGGTCGAATAAGGAGAAGAAAGGAGGGGGAGGAGAAGAATGATGAGGAGGTGGAGAAGATGAATGATGAGGAGGAGAATGAATGAAATAATTGGGAAAGGAAGGAGAAGAGGGCGAGGAATTGAAAGAGAGGAATAAAATCGAGTTATGAAAAACGAAGGAGGAACAGTGAAGAAGTAAGAACTGCTTATTGCTCGTGGTTCAGCTATAGGGGTGAAAGCATGGAGAGAAGGAGATGGGAAATATAGATCAAGAAGAGAAAGAATAAGAAAAAGAAGGGGGGAAAAGAAAAAAGAAGAGAAAGTAGAAGCCGAAGAAAGAAGAGAAAGTAGAAGCCGAAGAAGAAAGAGAAAGTAGAAGCTGAAGAAGGGAGTGACGAAAAAGAAATATATTGAAAATGAGAATCGAGGAGAAAAATAAGCGCAAAAGCAATAGAGGAAGCCGGAAGAAGAAGAGACTACGAAGAATAATTAAGTTGCAAGAAAAATATAATATAAAGAACAAGAAGAAATGATGGTGGAGACGGGGAAGAAGATGGAAAATGAAAGAGAAATTGAAGAAAATCAGGAAGAAATAGAGAGGAATAAGGAGAAAAAGGATGAGCAGAAGAGAGGAATGGAAGGAAAAGGAAGAAGAAAAGAGGAGAGGGAGAAGTTGTGTAGAGGAAGAAGGAGAAGACAAAGAGGAACGGAAAAACGGAAAGCTACTAAAAAAAGGGTAGGAGAAAAACAAAACCATGCACACGCTTTTTTCAGCCACGCATACAGTTTTGACGCAAGCACTTTTCTCGTGACAATAATTAATACGGAATTGATTTAGCTGGCGTTATTAAAACGCAGGCAGTTGCAAATGTCAAGTAGTAAGTACCGTGCACACTGTCAGGTTTGTTAATTGGCACTTGACTGATGCCAGTAAGTGGTGCGATCGTGTGCACCGGCCGACCATCCAACTGTAACACTGACAATTCAGCCACTAAAGTCTAGTCACCGTCATTCAGAACTCTGCAAATGCTCTCACTTGTCTCTCCGTACCTATCTGCACACAATTGAGAGCCTCATTGACCCCCTCCCCTAATCGTCATTAAATGTCATTATTTAGGTGAATTGTGGGTTGTATGCCATCGTGAAGTTAGTTATGCAACTGGAATGAAGCTTAGCTCATTATTGAGTGAATTGGAGCACATGCTTTGAGTATATTAAGTACAACATCTAGTACATTTTTGTATTAGGAGTGATATTGTGGTATTTCAAAGAAAAAATGGTTTTATTAATCAATGATTAATCTTGAAAGGTTTTTAAAAATATTCTAAAAAGTACGAATATAAGAATTCCAACAAATTCCACTTCTTCAAAGTGAAATTCATGCTAACAATTTCAAAAATATGGGAAAATTATTCATTCATTTTTTCAAAACACAGATCCACAAGCGATGCAAAAATTATCGCGAAAGTAACGTTTGGAAACGAAATATCAACTTTGTAACAAATAATCTTTCCCTCACTCACCAGCACTCGAAAAATTGAATATTTCATTCATATCAAACTCACCCCTTCCCAAAATTATTTTTCTCATTCCTCAAATAATATCCTACATCCAAAAATAATTTCAACACTCAACCCATTACGAGAAGAGATGTAGAATCAATGGGAGTGGTGATATCGAAACCGAATGATCACAATCGTTCGAAACGACTGCAAAAGTTGCTTTTTGCTGATGGCTTTCGTAAAAGCGGAAACATTCCCCTGTATTCACTTAGCATATCTATGTATACCGGCTTATCTATACTATCTACAGTATATACGATGGTGCAGATACAGACGAGATAATGTATCTAATCTAAATGCGGGGCCACGTGCAAGCTTTTCAATTTCTTTCAAATGCTCCAATATGCTAATCGGACAATCGCTATAAAATTTAATGTATTGAAATCATTGTGCCCTTTCAAAATAGAGCTTATCGTCGGGTTGGGATGATATTTTCAACCAGGAAAGCTATTCCATCAGGTTGATGGCATTTAAAATACAGAAACGTTGAAGGTTGACAAAAAAGTTTCAAAACGTACCCTCGTTGTTTTAACTTTGAAAACTTGAATGAAGTTTGGCAAAGATTGGAGTTCCGTGAAAAAGATTGGGTCTTCAGAATATTGCAACAGGTCTGTATAACGTAGGTATATGAGATGTATCATGGTTCCTTATCATGTATCAACGGCCTTTGATTGAGTTGTGAGAATGATCAGTCTTTTACGAATTTGTATAAAATGCCAAGTAAAAACTCCGATGGAAGCCAATTTTTCACACATACATGAGAGGTAAGTGAACATAGAACATAGTTTTTTTCCAATTGATTCTGAGATCAATAAGTATCATATTGAAAAAAAAACTATTGGCCAATATCAATGATCGGATGCTAACTTCAAAAATGATTTTTATCTAAAAAAAACTAACATAATTTGGAGTGGGAAAAACATGGTAGCTTAAGATAATTCAGTTGAACAAGTATCAAAAAAGGTTTGATGGAGGGAATGTTAATAGAAATGGTAGATACTGTATTGTAGAAAAAACTAACTTGCTAACCACAATGGTACTCGTAATAAAATAAAGCCCCTTCAGTGGGTCAGGTAGGCAACCCGCTAACCTAACTGTAATGTCTCTCAGCAGACAGTCAAGGTCAGCAATGTACTAACCTACTTTGGAATCTATCAAAGAAAAACATCTCATTTACGGAAGCTAAACATAGCCTATCATTTGAATTATTAAGCGATAAATTAATAAAATTTTAAAATTAATGAGGAAAGCATCTCTACCTGGCCGATGGCAGACAGTCATTCCATTCTTCAATATAATTCACATGCTTCTCCTAGCTTTCTCTTCTCACAACCAATAATTGAAAAAAGATGGTCATTCATTGTTAATTTATATTCTATTGTACGATTTTTCTTCTGGGTTTCTCGTTCTTATTTCTCACAACATTTTACATTAACCAACTATCTGAGCTTACTATCACTTCTTACTCATCACTTTTCTTCTTCTTATCCTCACCCCTTCTTGCTCCTTCAAATCAACATACTTCCCTCTTCGTCATCCCTCATCCACACTCATTATTATCATCTTATCTCCTCTAGATCATAAAATCTCTGCCTACATCTTCTTCCTCATTCCTAACCTTTTTCGTCTCTCTTCTCCTACTTATAAAAACTCTTAACTCATGCTTGTAAATAGAAAGCATTTTCTTACAAAAACTTTCAATATTATAATTTTTGTCTCATTAACTGGGTCTCCTTATTAACCTATTCTCTCCCCTAAATCATATAATCCTCAACCAGAATCTTCTTCCCAATTTCTCTCTCCTCTCCTATTGTATTGTCCATCCCTCTTCACCTGCTTATAAAATCTCTCAACGTTTCCTTCTAAATAAACAACATTCCCTTTCTAAAACTTTCAATATTATTATTTGTATCAATCTATCCCTTTTATCATTTATTCCTTCTCCTTTCTCTTCCTCTTAATAGTCACCCCTTTCTCCATTATTCCTCTTTCTACAACTTGACCCTACTCTCCCTTCCACAAATTACTTCTTCCATCCTCTCATTCTTCTTAATTTCATTCGTTTTCTTTTCAATAATCCATCCTCCTCTCTCCATCTATTCCTTGTTATCTTATTTGCTCCAGCATCCTCCTCCATTCCTTGTACTGTCCCCGGGACCAAGGGCGGGTCCCTATCACTGCAGCACATGGTCGTGGGGGGAGGGGGGATGGGGGGGGGAGGGTGTGCCCTGTAGTGACGTCACTAACCCGGTTGCCATGGCAACGCCATGACGTCATACCCCATTGCACGTGCAATAAAGAACCAGCAGCATCCACATCATCTCTCGCAGCAGCTTTCCAAACCGACACTTGTTTCCACACAACTAATTCACTCACGATGATGACGAAAATGATGATGATTGGAGTGATGAAGGTGATGATGCTAGCTGACGAACCAAACTCCCTCAAAATTCCCACTTCCGTTTGAAAGCAGCAAACAATTTGTTTCAATACACTGAGGCTCATTAACAAAGTTGAATAACTTGTTTGCTATTATTGTTGTAAATGAATCGCAAATTACCTACTGAGACCAAATACACTTGCGTTTAGGACGGCTGAATAATTTGTTGTTCCAACACATTCAGACTAGCCTGAAACATTGGGGATGAATTGTTTGTAATTTCAGCGAATGAACCCCGAAAAGGCTGCGAACTTGTTTGTAAATGGTGAACTGTAATGATAACGCAGTGCTCAGCTTATTCGTTTGCGGATATATGAAGATTGAGGGCCGCTTTCCCCAACGCTGCTTAAGCAATACATCTGGCTTAAGCCTCATTCGGAGAATAGGAAAAGTATAGAAAAAATTGAGCGTCAGCTGTTATTACTTAAGCAGCGTTGGGGAAAGCGGCCCTGAGAGGCTCAAGTTACGGGGAATATTGAGGATTGACTATTTAAGAGTGATTTGTGAGAACCTGGTAAGCAATAAGAAACAGTGTTAATCATTATGATTTTTTAGCGTTATTATAGAGGAGAATCATAAAGGAGAAAATTATGAAGGAGAATTGAGGTTTTAACAAAATTGATTCAATTGATTAATGTATATGGGAAGACTACAAAGTATGAGAGCATAAACTTGTTCTTGTTCAGGAGATCTACACCAAAACTACCACTCTCATCCTCCAACTTATGTGAAGATTTGTAGAGTTATTCCACTACCTTCTCAACGGATTATGCTTCCAAAGTCTACCAAACTACTTTAAGAAAATTTTTATTCCCGTAACTTGATGAAGCTATAACTCGATTAATTACAGAATGTGGTTCAGAATTCATATTACTGTATTTTCTAATCAAACTAACTTTTCACAGGAACAATAGCCTGTCTAGTCGGCATGCTAATACACAATCACATTTGAAAAACTTCTTCAATTTCCGTAGACTTCGAACTGAACCCCATAAGATATTCAAACAACAATCACAACTAGAACTTTATTACACTATTCGCAAACCAATTTCGCGGATGAACTAGAAAATGACTATGAAGAAACTAGAGGACGAACTAGGACACTGGTATAAAATTTTATTACTTCGAACTTGTTTCTTAATCAGTGTACTGGATTTGACGATTAGCATATAAACTATAAACTATTTCTGCACTCCAGCATAATTTCTTTACGGACATCACCATTATTCGGTAAACTATCTGCATTATGAATTATGTAGAATTTAGATACGGCAACAGTGAATGTAATCTTCATTTTCTGTAATGTGACATTGTTCCTTCAAATAGTGCAGCCCTACTTTAGATATGACGAAAAAAATGTTTCTTTTGTTACAAATATTTTTAGAAAATTTGCAATTTGATATAGGATCGTAGCCAAGCATCAAATATTGGGAACTTATTCAAAACACAAATGATACAATTATAACAATCATACGTTCATACCAATATATTCCGATAGTACAGTAATTATCGAACAAAACAAAACAAAATGTATAAGGAAAAATCAACACTGGCAAATAAATCAACTTCAAAACATCCAAATTAATCAATTGAAAGCAAAGGTCCAATTCATGAGGTGTAATTTGCGCTATGGCATACTAATTTGTAGACATTCCATTTGGCCCATCTGGACATTTCTCAAGTAAAGTTTTGATAAGAAAAATTTGTGCTAACGCCTGTTTTTTTTCTTTTCTTAGTAGCCTATTGAATTTTTGATTAAATAAATGAACATTAATATTTTGAATTTTAAATTTGATAGTGCCGGGTTTGAACCGTATGTTATGTACACGATCAAATTTTCTATCGAATTCCATCCAAAAGAGTAATCTTAAACTAACAGCTCAACTTAACAGCTGTACTCAGGATCGGTAAGGCTAGGCGTACACCGGTTAGTCAAGACAAGACAAGATTAGTCACGTTTAGTCACAGTACTTCACATAGTTGCATATGAAGCAACACACACCGATTAGTCATTGCATCGGTGTGTGCTGCTTCATAAGCAGCTATGTGAATTACTGTGACTAAACGTGACTAATGTCGTCTTGTCTTGTCTTGACTAACCGGTGTACGCCTAGCCTAAGGGTAACAATATTGATGAGGCAGACATGGACAGTAATAACGCCCTAACTATTATAAGTTAGGATCCTTGATTAAAAAAAACTACTAAACTACTTGATAGAAACTACATTTAGGCATGTTGTTCTACATTCATAGTGTAAAAAACGAAAAGATGAAAACTTATCAATGTACACCGGATCCTGGAAAAATATCAAGATTTCAACTGTACTGGCTGAGGAGAACACAGCGATAACACAATAATTGCTAGCAAAGGGTTCGTCGGTTTCTGGTGATCAAAGAGATAGCCAAGCCCCAAGGCAAGGGAAGGACGAAGCGAGGTATGTCCTAGGCCCTACTAAACGAACGGGGCCCTTAGGACAGCCCACTTCTTATCTTGCGAAAGACGCCAGATTTGTACCAGCTCAAGTGCGCGCAGCAATTATAGATTGGATAAGGCCTGACCAAGATTTATAGCACATGCGAAATATCCTGTAGGGCCAAAGGGCTAAAGTGAAGGCCCAGTCTGCCCTTAGCTTTGTTTCGATCGGTAACGCGTAGTTGGGTACAACACGCACCTCACAGCAAGGTGTACGAAGGTCTAATGTGGTTATGGCATACGACACTTTTACAAAGGTGGAAAGAAAAAGCTGATAGTTTTGATTATGAGAGAACTGTTGAAATTTTGGGATTTCTTTTTTAGCTGAAAGTCAGAAGTTAGTGATACTGGAGCACTAGTAACTCTCTTACATTTCTCCCATTATTACCACAGTCCTAAACTAGTTCAAAAGCAGTGGTGAAGCGTGGTATGCTTATTTGGTCATCGCCGGGTATATTTCCTATAGGAGATATACACGGCGATGACCAAATAAGCATACCACGCTTCGCCACGGTTCAAAAGTAAGTACACCAAATCATAAATGATCCATCATCATTGTGAAATAAAAAGTTAAATTGAAGTACATTTCAAGTACTAACACATCATGAGTGTAAGTTATTCATCATCGCGGTAATTCAAAATAAGTAAGTAGTTTTGAAATGTGATAATTATTTTCAAAATAACAAGATAAATCAGCCAAGCCTTAAAGCATCTATTCAACTTGGGATTTCCTCTCCATATCACCCGAGCACAACTGGCCAAAATCACCAACTCAAGACTCAACCAAGGCAACTCAACCGATTTCTGATCCTGTTCAGAATGCTTAATTGAGCGTTTGTCATGGATAGCCCCCTCCCTACCAACTTACAACAACAACAACCCCGCAAAAGATCTCGCGTCCTCATTTTCTCTCGATACCAACCCTTTCCCCCCACCATTGAACCCACTATTTTCCAAACCCGGAAAAATCTACCCCCTTCCCCCAGCCCAAAAGCTAGCCTTGCATATAGTTCTCTAGCAGCTCTCTGGGCTGAGCTCCAAATCCCCCTCTCTTGCAATAACAAGTTCATGCCTTGCAGCCCCCTTAACGATTTTTCAGGGCACCCTTAACCCTCCACATACCCTCCCAACGGTATTATCCGCCAACAAACCTTTGCCCCCAGAAATACATCCATCTTATAATTTTTTCTTTCAGAAATCTCTTCAAAAAGGTCCAAGTTCTTAACAAGATTCTTCTAATGAATTTACCCCACAAAAAAATTTTCACCCCTTTCAAGGGTTGAGTGATGAATTGATTACTAACCTCAGTAGGTACTGAATTTCTCGATTACTCAATTTTTAGCAGGTTAGTAAAACCATGAACCTCTACAGCAGCTTACCAATTACTGTAATAGTGTAACACCTGAAAACGTTACCTCGATATTCTAATAAATATGTAGTTGTGACAATTTTACTATTTTCATTCGAAATGCAATAAAGGGTTTTTCAAGGAGTTTTACTACTGAAAATAATTTAGTATGTGAACAAAAGATGGTTGACATAACCTAACTTAACATTAGGCCACACTGCAAGAGGATAGTTGGTGGATGGTTTGATACGGTTTATCAAGATAATTTTCTACATGTTCTACTATTATGGATTTTGTATGAGCTATAGATAAACCATCTACCATCCGGGTAAAAACCCAGCAGTGCGGCCTCAGCTTTAGTGTGAGATCGTCATTTCCCTTTTTTACGAGACTTCTAGAACTTTATGGAACAGGCTTACCCATGCTGTATAAAATTTGTTAATAGTTGAATATGAAAGAAAATATTTTGATTACTTCATTGTTTTCAACCAATATTGTTTCCGTAAATAAATCACGACAAGCTTCGACAATTGGCCGCTTGAGAGCGCTCCATTGTAGCCGAGGCATGACAACAAGCGGTTTTTGAGCAATAGCGAGTAGTAGTCAGTCAGTCAGTGGAGCGAGTGACGTGTAAGCGATTCAATTTCCTCTCGACTGGCGGCGTCTGGACGAAAAAAAGGATGAAAAAGCGGAGAAGAGAAAAGGAAAAAGTTGATAAAAACCACGCCGCGCTTTTCAATTTGTGCGGAAGATGCGGGCAGCTGTCGAAGCTTCAGGAAATTGGCTTGATAGGAAAGAGGAGGGGCAAAGATAGATAGGAGCAGAGAAAGGAGAGAAGAATGGAGGAGTGACAGAGAATCCTGTTATTCCTTCTATTATCGGTCAAGTCTAGAAAGGACACAGACTTCTTACATCTTTCTTGAGATGTAATTGTTGTCAATAGAGCACACGAATCCTGTATAGATTTTCAAGATAAATCTCTCTTTCAAGAGACCAGACATTATACAAAGCTTTTAATAACCTTTTAAAGAGATACTCGACATTTCCCAATTACTAGTTTAGTATGAATTACATTATAAAGGTTATAACTCACTAAAAGTTATAATTCACTTATATTTACTTAGTCATAATTTAGAATATAAATGACCTAATAGTTCAGAGTTATCCAATATTCATGCTCAAGAACTACTATTTTAGTATGTTAGTTACATTTCAACGGCAAGCTTTGGTAATTTACTGTTTGGATGCTGCATGGAACAAATGTTCAGGAATAATCTGAGTTTTATTGCCTCCATACATTGATTTTAAATTTTATAGCACGTAAAAATGTGATGAGCGATCAAGTTTTATCCAGCAATATTATTTACTAGAAAATATATGAAATTTATTCATATAAACCTATATTGAAGAATGTTAATCAACTAAAAACCATCCCGGCATTTCCAACTACAAGAACATTTTCCGGAACTCAACTACAAAATGAATTCTTTCTTAATTTTTTCGTGTTGGCTTGAACGAATTTAGATATACCAGAGAATTATTATTAGATAATAGAGCACACTCATTAAATTTCATATTTACGAATCCAGGCTTAAAACAAAGAAGTCCTTGCCACTTTACAAGCTTTCATGTACAGCTCTAGCAAACAATTGGGCCAGACTACAGCATGGATTCCACAGATAAGTACAGCATATAAAGTACGAACATAGCTAGACTAAATCACTCCCTGTAAGTTTATTCATGAAAATCTCATGAACAAAGCAAAGCTCTCTTCATGTTGCTCAACCAGACAGAAACATTCCTGTAAGATTCTTCCTAGATATTGCTCAAACAAAGCCAACTTCATATTGTTGCGAAACTGACAGTAGATCCATATTGCTCCAAAGAACATTTGCAAGACTCAGCTAGCTAGATTCATATTGCTCCAAGAAACATCGGCAAGAATCTGCAGGCAATTTTACCATTGAAACAAAGGATACCGCAAGGAATGTTTCATCACTCAGTTGCGATGTCTGATGTCTTTCAGCGAGGCGACATCATTAATAATGACAATACATCAGCGAGCAGGCTGCTGCTGACATCAAGATGGAAGCTCAGAAGATAACTATCGGCATTATTTATGACGCCCAATTTTGATAGTTGACATTCCAAACCTGAGAGCACATTGTGTTAGAAACTGTAATAGTTCTAGACGTGAATAGTAATAGATGAAAAGGTGTTTGGTGGAATGATTGGAGTAGAAAATGAGAGAATATTCCAAAAGTGAAAATAGAAATACGTTGGAAAATTATCGCATCAATTTTGTTAGTTTCCGATTGGAATGCATTGATTCATTGTTATAAGTGAAGTAAAACTACCCAGCACTCACTTTACACGCATAAAGGGGATTTCGTCCCCTGGAGTTTATAGATGAAACATCCACTTTTCAATCCTAATTTGTCTGGCAGGCAGACGTCGAAACGCGAAAAAGTAGATCAACAGCATACTTTGGTGAAAATACTAAAAAAAGTTTATTCAGTGCATAATTTGGGAAAAACTAATTTTTCACAGACTCGCGAATTTTTATTAGGTACTGTCACACAAGGTTGGTTGGTATATGTCTTTACAAACCTTGACAGTCAGAAGCTTCAAATTTCAAGACAAGTCGTTATCAAAAACACCCTAAAAATGCGTAGATCACTGGAAAATACAGTATGTCGATTTCAGGCTTATTTACGAAAAGTGGAACCTGGGATTTAAAGATTTTTAGTTATCTAAAATGGTCTACATCTGTTAATGAATGAAATAAGGGAAATATTTCGCTTTTTTTTAATAACCTCATACACAATTTTACTGATAGCTATATAAAAACATAGACTAACCATATGAATGGATTATCTCTGATGCTAATACATGTAGCAGATAATAATGGGAGAAGAAATAAGTTTTTTCAAGATCAAGTAACAAGTGGCAAAGAACATTCATAAAGAAAGTTTTCAAAGAAATTTTCATCATGTATGTATCAACAGGCAGGCGCTATCTTGACTGTACTACTATTGAAGTAGAGCAAACACTTCAGCGTTGTCTTCGAGAGCTTGTAGGCACAATAATTTTTCAATGGGGTTGAGCAGCTCGATAGGTTAAGGGGGAAAGTGGATTCGATATTGAGGATGGAATAGGGGATGGAAAAGAGGAGGGTGGGAAGGGGGAAAAATGAGGAGCAGGATGAAAGGGCGAGGAAGAAAAGGGCAAAAGGAGGATGAAGATACCAAGGTTTAGAAGAAATGATGAAGAAGGAGATATGGGAAAAGAAAGAGGAGCAAAAAAGGATACGAGAAGAGGGAAAGAGGAAAACATATATAAGGAGGGGTAGAAGAATAGAAAGATGATCATAAGACGAAAAAATAGGAAAACAAAATGAAAATGGAATCAATATGAGAATGAAAGATTGGGATGGAATACGATAAAAATGGCACGAAATCGACGAAGATAAGAGGAAAAATTATGATAAGAAAGATGATGAGGAGAAAAAGGAAGCAGTAGAAAAGTGAGAGAGAATAGGATGAAGGAAACGAGAAATGAGAAAGATAAAGAAGAGAAGATAAAGTGCAAGAAGATCGGTGAAGAAAATGGAAAAGTAATAGAGAGACAAGTAACTAAAATATTATTATGAACATAAGAAGGAGAAGGAGTGAGATGAAGGGGAAGAAGAATACGCTAATATGCAAGAAAAAATATCAAGGAGAGGGAAGAGAGAAAGAAAAATGGGACGAAAAAGACCAGAAGAGATAGGAATGAAGGTGGGCTGACCAAAAATGAGAAGAAGATTCAGAAGAGCGCGAAGAGATGGAAAAGAGAGCGAAGAAAGAAGAAGAAGAGCAAAGAAATAGAGCGAAATAGAAGAAGAAGAAGAAGAAGAAGGAGAAGAAGAAGAAGAAGAAGATGAAGGAGAAGAAGAAGAAGAAGAAGAAGAGTGAACAAAGACGGAGAGAAATATACAAATAAAATTAAGAAGGAAAAGGATAGAATAAGAAGAGGATGGAAATGAAACGGAAGTAAAAGAGAAAGCAAATTAGAAAAGGAAGACAAAGAAGAATAGAAGATTAAGGGGAAGAGAATGAAGGGATGTCAAATAATGGAGTAAATAGAAATAGAAAAGATTAAGACGAATAGAGGAGGAGGAAAAGAAAAGAGAAAGAAGAAAAATGGGTGAAGAACAAGGAGTGAGAGGAATGAGGAAGGAAGTCTAGAGACAAGAGAGGAACCTGTTGGTACGTCATCTTAGTTGTGGGGAATTTCCCACATCAAACACAACGCCGGAGACCCCCGTAGTAATTTGCGAGGTGGTCCGACAAGAGAATCGCCCCCCTTCCAAGCCGCCCCCCAAAGGGGGTAGTTAAGGGAGGAATTCGTAGTGGGCTAGGGAGGAAGGGGGGAGATTCTGCGCTATCAGACGGTTGAAATCCGCAATCGACTAACCACCTTTCCAGAGAGAGAGCATCCTACTCGCTCTCACTCTCTCAGATTCTCTCTGTTACTCCTGACCTTCTTCCAGATATTCGTAGCAGTATCGACTCTGTTGCTTGCTTGTGTGAACTGGAAAGTACCACCAACTAAACCCCTACCCTACCACCCGTGCCCCGCTACGCGACAAATTTAGTTAGTTTGCCCGCACACCCATCCCCCTACCACATCGCTTCATTCTCACAATATATGTGTCAATGTTTCGCTGATATAGATGTATTTATATAATACAAAATCTATCTAACTAGCAAAGTACATCATACTAGTTACACAGAGTAGGTATAGTTGGCTACAAGATATGTACAGGACATACTGAAGTATGGGAAATATATGAAATGAAGTAGATCTAATTTATTATAGTGTCTATGAATAAGTAGTATAATGAATATAGGACATAAAATGAAATATGAATGGTTGAAAGTATCAGAATTAAATAAAGTATAGTTGAAAGTATCAAATATGTGTGTACTGCCCGAGTCTGAGCTCCGTGTCCCTGACGGCTGAAAAGGAGAGACGAAGAGTGCTAAAGAATACACTACAAAAACCGGTTTTCGATGACGTATTGCACTCCTCCCAGGGACACGGGAATTAGAATCGGGCAATATACTATACAGTATCAGGTACTACATCTCTAGAGGTGGTATCCTGCTACTCGATCTATTTGATGATAGAATGATACGTGATTTTATACGAATACATTCTGTCATTAATCCGATATGTGCTTGTAGGACCTATCATAAGCTTATACGAAGTGTATATAAATACAAGATATAATATTTATATACTCGATACAATATAAATATTACCTTATTTATTTATCTATGATATTATTTTTCTGATAAAACTCAGCTGGATCTACTCTATTTACTAGGTCGAGGAATATGTGGCCTTCCATTCCCAGTATGCTAAATGTTTCTATATTCTACAGTTCCTGTATAATAATGTCTACAAATTAGTACTGGGTAGGATTAAACTGAGATGGTGCTATTTCGTTTTTATTGCCAACCTAGAAAACAGTTTCTGAATGAAAATCAACTAGTTGATTGAAAAAACTGTTTATTTACCAGAGAAAAAAAAACGTCTTTTCGTTCTAATTCGTTACGTTCTATTACGTTTTCTATAACTTACTGAACAAGAATGGTAAGCCTAATAACCTAGGAATTGAATTCAAGGTCAACTTATCTGCAACTTTTCGAATTTTAAGAGCAGTTTAGACGTTGAAGCTAATCCAGATCTGAGCCAAAATGGCGGGTGCTTATACCCTGTATTTATAGAGCCTTAAATATTCAAAACAAAAAAAAGTTTACTTCGGGGCTTATACAGAGTGTCCCCGAAAAGGAGTGATCCGAGTACATTCATTTTATTCTACAAGGCTATAACAGACAAATATCGGTGTAATCTTTGTCAAAAAATGATCGAAACGGCAAAGTACAGTTGAATCGTTGAAACCAAAAACCGTTAATTCAACTACTACGTTGTAGCACAGAAAAGGAGACTGAATTATTTCTAGTTGTAGTCTACGCCCAACTCATCTGAGCCCAACTGTACTGAGCACTAAAAATCGCCATAATTCGGACAACACCGTACGGTAATAAAAATGGATGACTGAGTTATTATTGCGCCGAAAAATATCACCTCGTCAGATAAATTCGTCAGGCTGCGGTGCAGTTGGAAAGTTTAAATGGATTACATTGATCGTTGTCAATTTATAGCGGTCTCTAAATTTCGTCGGTAAAAAATTGTGGCTCCACCCTATTTTTATTAAAAGTAATAGCTATCTATGGAGCGTGTAATAGCATAAACTTTTCACGATTAAATGTCATATCAGTGCACATGAATGTTAGTATGGAGATTGGAAAGAATGTATGAAGATGTATAATAGTATAAACAATAGCTAACACAAAAGCAGTAGGCTATAATGAGATTGTATGTAAATTTCCTCAAAAATACAATCAATCTGATTCCACCTATGAAAGAGCAATCTATTTTATTTGAATATAGTTTTTGAGTTTATTACTAATCAAGGCAAAAATATATTACAGAGAAAATTGATGTACCAGTATTCTTGTATCTGTGTTTTAATCTATGGCGAGAAAAATATTTATGACACTGCTACATTGATTACTAAACAATACAGTACAGTTTTTTATTGAAACACATTTTTTAAATTCATAAAAAATCAGAGTTTTAAAAATCAGAATTTTTATTCTTAACCGTGAAAAGACATTTATATTTCTAACAAGAACAGAATCATATTGAATGGATAAGGATAATTGTTTTTTATATAAGGAAAAGAATTAGATCCCATCTAAACATTAACGGAAAATTAAGCATCAAACAATACCATTGCATATAAAAGCATGAAAATAACATGATTTTATTGTTCATTATTGCATTTTTGAAGAAGTACAGTCTTGTCCAATCTGTGACGAGTAAATGAAATAATATTCAGCTGTTTTCATCAGCAGTGAGTGTGAAGACAATCTGTAATCCTATTAGAACAATGAATGGCTCGGTTCATTAGCATTGGGCCCATTGCACACCTAACCTTGATTAAAGAAGAGAATCATGTCTTCTGTTCAGAGCGCGCGTCGCAAATGAGTTTCAAAGTGCTGACAGGGGCGCGTTTTCTAAGCAGATTCTGATTGGTGTGTGGCGGCTGGCAAAGTGAAATTTGCCTCTTCTGGTTAACTCACTTTTCATCGTTAGAGCGCGCCACTGACTCACACACACGCGCGCGCACCCCAGCGAGCAGATTGTCTACTTCACTTTGCCAACCCCCCCCCAACCCCTCTACGGCATCCGAACTGAAAGTATTTTGTTGCAGCTAAGTGTGAGAGTCAACACGTGCAGAGTTGAAACGTCGCTGTGTGATTTTTACATAAAAATTATTCAGTGTCACACATTAACCACTGTGAGAGTAAAAATGAGGGAAATGGAGATGCTATCGAGATGTCCAGTACTGATCGTCCATCAATTATCAAAATAAATTGTCCATAAAATACTACAAAGGGTTAACTAAAAAATTATAGGAAAAGTAGTTAAAGTTTCAGAATATTAAAATGTCAAAGCTGATATTAACGTTTTTCCAGTTATTCTTTGCATTTCATTGCATTTTTCCAAATTCCCACTAAAAAGTTTGGATTTTGTAAGCAGACTCTTCTTGGACGTGTTTGACAGAAGAATTTTAGAATTATTCTAAAATTAAGCCCAAAATCAGTGTCTATTTAGTTCCCCTTGCGTTTTTAATACGTTTTCTTAGTTTTTTCATGAGCGACTCGACCAATGAAGTAAAAATAGATACACAGGTTTATATATAAGGACTTGAGATTACGTGTCGGATAGTGTACTCAAAAAGGTTGGATAATATGAGATATTTGAGATGTCCCCTGAAGTCATCGTTTCTACATTTAATTGGGGTTTGGAGTTCTTAAAAGCAAAGTAGCGGAAAATGTTCTAATGAGATATGCAGGCGAGCAAAGAAAAATATTTTTATCAGCTGATTGCGCCGAGGGACCTGGGGGCGTAGCCCTCCTGGGTAGCTGGTTGAGGCGAGCGAAGCGAGCCTGCTGGCTAGTAGGCATACATTATAAGATAAGTTTACCTCAGAAACAGATTACATGAAGACTTTCCATAACAAGACATAAAAACACTATTCATTTTAGTTTCTAGATATATTTTTTCTTTATTTTTCTCTTGGCCGTGCGCCCCCTGGGAGCTTCTGCCCTTAGGTCCGGGCCAAGTGGGTAATCCAGCCCTTGTGTCCTGGCTAGCTGGCTTTATCGAACAGTTTCTGGGCCTCTACAATTTAGAATATCGAGTTAATCAAAGTTGTATTAATTATAAGTTTAACTTATTAGAATAAAATTGGAGTTTGAAATTGCATTATTCATACATCGATTATTAGAAGCCTAGTTTTAATTTAGGCTGATTCTATTAGGAACAATAATAAGAGATTTCAATAAATACTACAAAAAGCTTTACTTCTTGTTGCAGCGAATCTTTTATATTTGTGTACCGTACCTAAATATTTCTTCAATTACTGAGGCTTGAATACTGAATGACAGTGTTTCAGGAAAAAATAGTTTATAGTAAAAGTCTATCGATGCCACATGAGTTTATCAAAAAACATGCAATATTTCATTCATTTACACACAATTTCCAAAAACACAATACAACATATAAATACAATACAAAATTGGAAAAAGTGACAATATTATCAGTAAAACATTTCTTTTCTCAAATAATTCTGAAATAGTGTTCAAGCAAACAGTAAGAATATTCAATGTGTTTTTATATCCCAAAAACACATCTTTCTTATTATCGATCAAAACTTTTCTGGTTTATGAATGGTAACGGACTAATAGGCAAGAGAGAGTTTCTTTGCACTATTTGCACAGGAATATAATATGCGACCTTTCACACACATAGAATAAAAATCGACTCGAGTGAACCCTGCCTCTATTTGACAGACGTTACACTTTACTGATCGCTCAGCATGATGTATTATTAAAAAGGCTCGCGCACACGTCCGTTACTTTAGAAGATTTTTTAGCCATTAGTCTCGCCGGTTTGAGACTTTTCCCTTGACAAGGTAAAGACGAGGAGCAAAAAGTAAAAAAGCAACTAAAAACCGTCTGCCAGTGACGGCTCGTCTAACCAATTCAAGGGTCTGTATGATTTATCGCAGAACAAGACGAAAAGATTCAGTTTCTCTTCAAGATAGCAAATTGAATTGGTGATGTTGGCATAAAAATATTTCAAGAATAAATACATTTTGATTTTCTGGACCGTTCTTTGAGGAGAACAATACCTTACCTATGATGTTTCCAAGCTATTCTGCAAATAAAAGTGAACCAACTAAAATCTTTGTTATATTACTTAAATTTAGTAGTGTTTGGAAAACGTATATCTCATTCCTTCACTTATTTATTCATTAATTCAGAAATATACAAATAATACTTAATGCAAGGTTGTAGAATACTAACCACAATTATAATTATAAGCAACCAACTTTTTTAAGAAAAACAAAATATGAAGGAAGAAATATGGAATGAGAATACTCTAATCAATTGCGATTATAAATTTTCACGTGAGAGTAGTTATCTCATGATAATAATTGGTAATTATAAATTAACAGTATCTACTGCGAGGGCAGAGAATAGAGGAGAGGGATTGAAAAAATGCATGCAGTTAAATGCGCCTAGTGATGCGGGGAGCACCCACAGCTATGCTCTCCGCTACACTCTGACCTCGCCGCTCTGAGTGTTTCTGATATGTTTTCACCCTATGAGTGGTTTATACGCCACTCGGTTGATAACAGATAGGATTTAAATGTATGGTTATCAACTAATACCCTTGCACCTTGGATCAAGTATCTTGAATAAGCTGATCCCTTTTGTTATGTATTGTACTGAGGATCAAATATATCAAATATATGCATGATAAGTACTGATCATGGATCAAAATTGACCTTGCTTGGCGCAACCCAACATAAATGGGTTTATCTTTATCTGTCATGTATTCGTACTACATGAAAGATAATAAAGTGGTCATAGCTTGATATTTGAAAAAGTGTAAATTTTATAAAATAACAGTAATGAAAAAGTATGATGCCAGTTTAGAATGTCTTAATTGTAGATTGTATGAAGGTAGATTGATATGAAGGCCAATGCCTATGTATAATAACCACCAAAATTTTAATCAAGCAGTGTTAGATTGAGAGCTACATGGAATAGCTTTGTAGCATTCCTCAACTTTTTTAATAATATTTGAGCCTAAGAATTTATTCTCTGTAGACAATTTTGATGGGTTGAATTGAAAAAAAAACACAATTCGTTTCATGATTGTTTCATCTACATTAGCCTACATGTTTAGGAACGATCGATCACCCATTATTATTGAATTATAACTACATTAACTATAACAATTTTGAGTAATTTGTCCAGCACCATTAAAAAATCAATTACAGTATATATAGGCATATATACAAGGACTTCCTCAACAATTAAGACTACTGATAAAATGTTAGTAAAGCATTTCTTATTCAAGCAGAGTTTCACTAGCTTTGAAAGATCAAATTGACAACAGAAAGTCCATAAACCAGAAATCCTTCACCAAAATTTTTATAAAAGTTAATAAGAAACCCAACTCCAAATTTTCGCCTAAGTTTGTGGCCACAGAATGTCTGTATCTTGACATTCCATATTTTTTTTCAGTTTTATTGTCCTAATCATATGGTTTCAGAACTAACATGCCAGAGCAGATAATTATTGAAATTGAATAATTTCCAAACTTTTTGAAGGCAAGTAGAGAAACAATTATGCCATTTTATTTCAAAATCACAGTATTATTTCACTGATTACTCTCAACAGTAACTTTAACAATAACTGAAGTGAGAGGTTATTGAGACCATTATCATTTCAAGACCTAGTAAGAACTCGATCTAAACCCATCAAAATCATGACAATAGCCTTCCAAACCAGAAAAACGGTTCATACTAATGAATTTTATCTTAAAAAACTGAAAATAAATTCAAATATTGATTGAAGTTGAAATATTAACGACCTAACGGTGCGAATCTAAACAATGCACACCACGACTGACAGGTTATTTAAAGCAATAACATTGTCATGAACTGAAACCTCTGCATGGTACAAGTATCGAACCATAACAGAGTTCTCAGAATACAACTTAGTTCAATTGCCAACATAGAATGAGTAGTGAGCAACTTGTAACATAACCATGTTGTCACAAATTCATTTGTGAGCTATCAAGAGACTGGAAACAGATTTGTCTAGATGTGTCTATCATACCAAAAATTTTAATTGGGTTTCAGGTTCCTACAAAAAAATTGAAGCCGAATACCAAGAGTTTTATCAGTTTCCAATGATTCACGAGCTAAAAAGAGACCTGATCAAAAGTAGCCATTAAATTATGAGGTGTGTCCAAAAAATAATGAGAATTTTTACAGTTGCACCAATTAAACATGCCAGCCCATTCCATGCAAGTTGATAATTGGTGGTCTGGAGCTAGATACAGGTAGTAGCAGGTCACAAAGATCGCCAGAGGAGGTCCTCAACAGTTAAGGTATAACCAGCACAGAATTCTGTACGAGATTTGCACACTAACCTGATGCTAAGATGATTCAGCCATGGTCAGTCAATACTACACGGTGTCAGGAATTCCATCCGCACTGATAAAATTCAGCAACCGCTGGCCAAACAACCCAACACCGAATACCGCCGGGTTCTCCCCTCCTCTTCACCTGCTCCTCCTCTCCACCTCCTAGAGCTCAGCACGACTCGAACACATACATACAACACAGGAGCAGTCAGTACACCTACAGAGCAGAGCAGAGCACAGAGCAGCAAAGCTGGAGACGCCCAAAGGCAAAGGCCTTGCAGTGCTAGATGGGGGGTGGGGTGGTAGGAGGGGGGACATGCGCGCGCACCCCGACAATCGATAGTAGGTGGCCGGTTGGCCGCTAGAGTGCAGCACTGTCAAGCAAGGGACCCTGCCTCCGTCACCGAGAGGGAGCGGCCCTAAAAACAACCCCGGGTCAAGCAACCATCCTCCCTGCCTGCCTGCCACACAAACCTTTCCTCTCGCGTCACACGCCGCCGCAGCCGACATAACAAACTCACTCTCGTCCTCGTCACAGCCACCTAACCCTAACCTCTGTCCTCCTCGCTCGACTCCTCTCAACCATACACGACATACATTCTACTACTTGTGTAGGCGATCAAGTTTTACACTTGTTTCTGCAACTCGGGATGGCCACCTATTTATGAATACGCCCAAGTAGAACTCTGAATGATAAGAATACTCTTGAATGTTCAAGTAGGAACTAAAGACTCTTGAACATTCAAGTTAGTCTTCAATGCTCAAGTAGGAACTAAAGACTCAAGTAACAATAATTGAATAATACTCTCGAACGTCCAAGTGATTCTTGAATGCTCAAGTAGAAGCTGAGGACTCAAGTGAGTCTTGAAAATACTCTTGAAGATTCGAGTGAGTCTTGAATACTCAAATGAAACTGAAGTAAGAATTAATACTCTTGAGAATTCGAGTGAATCTTGATCTTAAACACCTTTATAAGATCTTAAGAAAAACGATAACACTCAAGTGAAAACGAGTGATTTCCATAGTCTTTGATACTCAAGTGAGGGTTGCAATAAGTTTGAAGTAATCCTTGGCCATCATTTTATTATATCTAGCTTTAGCTATTCTAGCAAATGGCTAGAATAATTTAGAGTTTGATATCATAGAGGTCAATAATAATTTTTTTTTCAATTTATAATTAAAAATGATAACTTTTAATAATTATTTCCAGTATTTTTGATATACCTATCACTTGAAGTGGACTTTGGACAGTGTTTAAACATTTTCGAGCCTGCACTAATTTTATTTTAATTCACTAAAGACTTGAACATCCTTGAAAGAAATATTAGATTGAATTAATTTCCTTTTCAAGTGATCCCCATATATATCAATGTTTATAATAGAGTAGTTATGTATTTTCAAAATTAAGCGCAGTCAAACAATCTGCTCCAATGATTTTTTTGCTGATGGTATGAAGTTAATAAATTATAATCACTACTTGAAAACTACTCACGTGCAAACTGGTAGAAAATTATCAAATTATACCAAAGATGAAAAGCATCAAGAATTTAATATGATAATCATAATACACTGGAGAGCTGAACAATTTTTTCCAAGAAAGAAGATGTTCCAAGAAAGAGATCAAAGAACTTACAGAATCAGCTCATTGATTTCAGAAATTGAGGGAATACATGCACTATAACAGTGAAATTTACTATAATTAATAATCAGAAATCAACGAAATGAAGGACATCATTCATCATTTGAAACCAGGCAGAATTGAGAAAATTATCATTATTACACTGGTAGTACCTCAACTCATAGAAGTGGCGTGGGCAATGTGTACCACCATTCAACATTTCTTGCAGAGACAAAATTGGATCTTATGATTCTCAACAAATGAACATTATAATAGAGAAACGAAAACTAGCAGCTAGGCTGACATGCATTGAAAAGATGACAGCTATAGGCCTACATTGGATACCAGCATCATTTGGAAGTGCAGTCACAAGAAAGGTGTAGGCCTAATGACTACACTGAAACGCATTCACAAACTTCAATACTACTTCAACGAATTATTGCTGTTACTCACACAATTTACGTTCTTTCTTCTTCTGTATGATCTGGAAAAGAAACAAAAAAATGAACAATCTATTTCTCTGCACGGAAAATTACAATTATTTGAACTTAGAATTAGAGCAAAGTGAAATAAGAAATAAATATATTCGAATATAACTACTACAAAAACAAACATACTTATGTTATTTATAAAAAATCAACTGCCAAAATTCAACAAAAATACAAACAAAATGCTACAAAGATTAGAAACCAAATGATTTTGTTACCTGAAAATAAAATAGTTTACAAGTGATTCACAGGAATCTATTAAATGTTGAACAAGACAGAATTTGGCCGCTATTCCCCATATTAAAAAAAAATTGAATATTCAAATTTATTTAAATGTTGAACAAGACAGAATTTGGCTGCTATTTTTTATTGTGACTTGATCCATATCAGCCTATAAGGCCACAACAATTAATATAAAATAGAGACATCACGAGAAGAGAATCACTTTTGCCGAGAAGTGGGCGGAGAGTTAAAATGGCGGCTGCTACAATGCTGAACGTTGTATAAAAAATAAGCATATTCCCTAGCTATATTACTGTACAATAATATTAGAAAGGATAGTAAACTGGCGAAACAATTTAGCGTGAATTATAGCAAAGAATTGGAAATTTGTACAAGCCCAACCTAGAAAAACCATTTTGGAATTATAACGGTTAGTTCAGTTACTGAAAATCCTAGTGTAAAAGCAGTGCAGAGTTGGTAGCACTGCTTTTACACTAGGATTTTCAGTCGCACATGCGTAGTGACCATTTTCCCCTTCACGCCACTGACAATCCATGACAATTCTCTTCACGAGATGACTATATGTATAGGATGTTATAAAATGTAGTTTTAAAGGGTGAAAACTTATATCAAATGTGTTTTAGAACATGAAGGACCTTAAGAAAACTGACAATCAAATACAATTTCAATGAAATTAGATTTCAATTGAGTGCTTTATTTATTGAAGTGCCAGGGTGTTTATTTACTTCAAGTCTTTATTTAAATAAAGCCAGTATTTTTACACACACGACTAAGCCTTCAAACCTCTGTTATTTGACTTATCTGTAAAATATACAGGGGAGTAGAAGTTGTCATTTCAGAGAATAACATGAATGTAAAAAATATATAGCCTATAATTTCTACCCAAACCAAGCACTCAGCCTCCTCCACATTAATATGACTATGAGAGTCGCAAATTAATTTTACTATCGCTGCTGCTGTTACGGGTTCGATTCCCATTCCGTCTGATATTTTCTGTGTATCATCCCTCAATTCATCAACCAAACACAAATCATGAATGAATGTGGGCACGATTATCAGCGGAAAATATGATCCAATACAACTGGATCATTCTTCGCCAATAAACTGAAAAAATGAAGCAAATCAATCAATGATTGAAAAATTAAATTTTGAATAGATACAATATCCAAATCATAGCAAACAACATTCATAAAGATACAAGCAGATTCATACAATGATAACACAATACTATTGAAAATTGTACATGGTGTAGGCCTACTACTAATAAACTGAAAAATAAAGCAAATTAACCATTCATTGAAGAGTTGAATTTGAAATAAATGCAATTAGACCACAAACTAATACAATATCCAAATCATAGCCAAAAAAACATTCATACAGATAGAAACAAATTCATACAATAAATTATAGATACACAGTAGGCCTACTATTGCAAATCCAAGATGGTGTACTAATCAGTAGCATAAGTTACGATTTAGGCTATATGCCTTTTTTACATGTTGACACATTGACAATCGACTAAAAGTCAACTAGTTTCCATTTTTATCTCTGATAATTCAATTTATTATGATGATAATTTATTCTCAAAAATTGTATAGTAGTATTTTTTAATTTGGCGGATGGCAGATGTTTCACTTAACGTTTCCATTGTAACGGGTGATGTTCTGTTGATTTATTTTTTAAATATGTTTTTACATGTTATAAGTTAGATGCAGTATTTATATGAAAAAAATTCAACATAACAACACCCGTTTAGATTCAAGCTGATGTTTAAGTCTATTGAATTTAAGAGAAAACGAGGACAAAACATTTAATTTGATGACAAACTGAACTAATTTGAAATTGAAAATCCAAGTTAGATAGTGTTACCAGAACAATATATTTAGCTATAGATGAAATATAAAATATAAGATGTAATATATCTCTGATTGAACTTAAATATGTTTATTGTGTAAACAAACTAGCTCCGGAATAATAATGTCTTTTACTCCACAATATTGACTTTTGTTGGTAATATTGAACGTTAATAGATGAAGTATCCGATATAAGATATAAATATAAATGTGTTAAATTATTCATATTATGTCTATGTAAATAATTTTGTCTCTGGAATAATAATGTTTAATTCATCAATCAGCACCGATTAAGTTCAAACTTCAAAAACCCTAACCTAGCAAGAAAGAGTCTCAACAATTTGAAATTCAGTGCACAACCAGCTGATATTCATCAAAACACCTTGAAACCACTAAATAATAGATAGCAATAACGTATTGATGATACATTAACTCGATTTTGAATTCATAAATTTGTTCCTATCTCACAATGTTAAAATCCCGACAACATCTAATAAAAATGATCAGGTCTAGGAGCTACTCCTCTATAGTAGTATTTTTTAATTTGGCGGATGGCGGATGTTTCGCTTAACGTTTCCATTGTAACGGGTGATGTTCTGTTGATTTATTTTTTAAAAATATTTTAACATGTTATAAGTTAGATGCAGTATTTATATGAAAACAATTCAACATAACAACACCCGTTTAGATTCATAGATTCATTACCATAAGTCATTCACCCTCCGCAAATTAAATAAATAGTAATATAATAATAATTCAACGATTTAATTATTTTTTATATTTAAATTTTAGTTTTTTAAATTTGCATGTACGAACAATTTATACGAATGAATGCCATTTATGATACCATTATACCGTACTCTAATGTCACTAATAATAATAATACCATTCTCAAGAATAAATTATTAGCGGTCCGTACCGTAGGCCTACCTATAAATTTAAAAACTAGGCAAAAGCCACTTTCGACTGACTTATGCCAATGGCAACGTGTGAACAAGGCATTACAATAAACATGGTACATTATTTTCTCACAATAGCCTATAGCACTCATACTATTGGATTATTCCTCTATGGGCAATGGTGAAAATTAAAAAGCTTCATTGCAAAGTAAAAACCAACAAAATAACTCACATAAAAAAATTATATCATATTACTTCAAGCAAAATCAACACTGTAAATAAATTGGCTTATGAAGAATGCCTAATAGCATAGCCCCCTTTAAACTACAGTTAAAAGGGGGTAAAACTGTAGTTTAAAGGGGGCTATGCTAATGGCCGAAATACAACTGTGTTTTAATTTCTCTCAAAGTCTAAAGATGCGTTTAGACTATGTAACTTTGTTATACTTAAAACATTTTGTTATATAACAAGTTTCACAAAAATGTTACAAATGTTATATAACAAGATGAATACTTTTGAGTAGTGTCAGCTGTTGTTATATAACAAAAGTTCAGAAAACATGTTATATAACAAATATGTTTTATAACAAAGTTAAGTTACATGTCTAAACGCACCTTAAAATCAAAACTCAATACAAGAAATGAAAGAGAGCACATTGAATCTATTCATTTTATAAGGAAAATTACATTTATTTAATTTTAAGCAAAATCAATCAAATCAACACTACGACGAGACGGGTCATAGAAATAATAAGTTACGTAACTTAATCATAATTATATGACACCTTCCAAAACGTTTCTTTTCGAAATTAATTTTAAGATTGATAATGAATTACTCTAGTAATTATTGGAATACGTGTAGTGTAGATATCAAGATTGATACAATACAACTCAGGGTACTCAAGGAATATGACATTTTAGACAATGAAATTGGACTAATACAATTAATGAAATTGGTAACGGTCCTTTTCAAGGTTACTGCATGATACAATAGATTAATGAGATCTTCTTTAATGGCACTTTTTTGTAAAGTCATCGATTCGAAGTGAAAAATGTTTAATTATAAAAATAGGAAAAATGTTTAATAATAAAAATAAGATAACTAAGTTACTGATAGTTGGTTTCAAATACAAAGCTTCTAAAGGTATAATGGGTCATGTTTGAGGCACAAATTACAGAAAATTATAGAGAAAAATTCATAATAGACTTATAATTGAGTTACGATACTTCTAAAACTACTGAATCCACATCAGGCTTCAAATAACTATTCAGAGGTGAATAAAAACTTCTAGCAATACCGAAAGAATTTCACTTTGTACCTGCCATGCCCGAGTCACTAGCAGACGACAGTATCAGGACACCGACTTCTTAATGAAATAATTAGAGTTAAACTGGATGTTAACTGATTCTAGTTCTATATTATGTCACTATCATCTATATTTGAATTGAAAAGTTTATGAATCGTCCATAGAATAAACATTTTGATCGTTTTACAACAAATGACATAAACCTCTACCATACACTGCCACTGTCGATCAATGTAACCCAAACTCAATGGAGTTACGAACATAACCTTATACATACGGGAGTAGCAGATAGGGAGATAACGCGTAGTATATGAATGTCCGCCATTTTCCGTAACCTAGTTTTGGCGCTGTATTGAAGTAAAACATCGTAGAATAATAATAAACAGTTGACTCTGATTTGAATTAGTGATATAATGGTGATTTGTGATTGAATAGCGGATACAATACAATACGGTATATACATCATGTCATCATACATCAATATGATACAATCATAGCCCCCTCTAAGAGGACGCTATGATACAATACATCATCTCTCCCCTGAACCCTACCAAATTTCAGAATGCAAATTAGCGCCAAAAATATCTAACTGAAAACTATTCACGAAATCGAGAAAAAAGCGTCACACGTCTTTTGCATCGGAAACATAGGTTACTTCCACTCCCCTAATGATTAAAAAGTGTTCGTACCTCCATTTTGTAACCCAGCCGACGCCAAAGATCATGTGTGTGTGACCATGGTCACACTTTTATCAGCCATGGAACAATGAATGGATAGATGGAAAGGAAGTCAGCGTGTAATCTGCGTAAGCTGTGTTTGACAGCGAATTTTACTCGCGCTTCGTGTGCTCGTCATTTATGGGGGGGGGGGGATTGCAACCCTCTGCACCCCCGCCACGACAACCTCCTAGATAATAATTATTATGTTGTGGAAAATTTATATGGTTGAGAAATTCTTTAGAAAATATTGAAAAATGTTATTGACACTGGAAAGATTGACATTATTTGACTCTCCTGCCTTATCAATGATATAAGAATAATTAATATTGACTCCATTGGATATCCTAAAAAATCATTATTTTTCTCTTAATTTTGATAGTGGTGTAAAGATACATTGCAAAAAATGAAAGATACATTGTCAAAAAGACAGTTGTTCCAAACCGGTCCCCCATCCAAATACTAACAATTTCAAACGTCGCTTAACCTCAATATTTAAATTTTCTCGTTTTTTCATTTCTTTGATCTCAATTATGACCCCAAAATTTGGACTTTCTAATAGTCAGGTTTATACAGTGTTACATAAAAAAACATTTTTGTCTCATTTTTTCCAAGTCACTCTGTAACATTCAATTGTATAAAAATTTTCAAAAAACGAACAAATCCAGCTCAAAAGTGCTACAAAATGGCATTTTTAATTTTTCAAATATCTCAAAGAATAAAAAAGTTTATTTATTTCACCCCCCCCCCCCTTCCACAAAACAAAAAAATTAAAAGCAAAAATGCAATAATCCTGTAGAGAATCACTTCCTTTCCATTTAAATCAATCAAAATTTCACAAAAAATAAGCGGGGTTTTTCACGGTTTAAAAAAAATAGGGTGCACTTTTTCAAAATGTCAGATTTTTTCCGACGGTTTCAGCCAAAATCGAATCAATCCCCCACCACTTCCAACCTATCACCAGCCGCCGCGGGAAAATCTGTTGAAGTGAAATTCGGTTGAGAAGTAAATTTTTTCTACTAGACTGAGAATCCAAACATTATTTTTAGACACTCTTCAAAACTTGTATAAATATGATTCGCTGCGGTACTTGGCAAACGCCATAAATTTGTGTAACTATTCATAAATTTGCGGTATAGATTCGCACATGTGCCGAAAACTTGTTCGTTGTCTCAGTTGTTTGCCAAATACCACATATCTGGAGCTGGCTCAACACATAAATTATGAAATTATATCCAAAATTTCGACTATTGTAGAATAGAATAGAATAAAATAATGATTTTATTGAAATAACAAAAAATACAAAAAACACAATCATAAAACAAAATCAAAAGCTTGGCTTCTAAGCCATCAGCTGAAGATGGAGTTTACTGCAGTATATTGTCATGAACTCTATATGTATATATATATTTACTCGATAGTAACTACAGTTAAAAAAAATTAATGAAAATAAAATAGATCAATTTAAATCATAAACACAAAATATAGCTATATAGTCCTTACTCAACTACAGTTGTAAAATTTAAATAAAAATAAAATTAAATGTGGCCATATAAGTACAAAGTAGAGAATAGTTATTGTTCGACAGTAAGCAGAGTTTCTAGCAATTTTGATTTATAATTAATATAGGTCTACGGTTTTGCATTTAATAATTAAAGTTATAAATCAAAAACCATCTGTACTTCCATGCATCTCTACAGTACAACGCTAGGCTTCTCCAGTCCTTACCGTTCAAGATCTCTTTGAACTCGTGTGCCTCTAACAGGGATTTACCTAACCACTCCTTTCTCCATTCCCATAACACAGGGCATTTCGCAACGAAATGGTAAACATCCTCCTGCTCTTTCAAATTGCAAAGAGAACACATGAAATTCCTGTCTTCCATCCAGGGCTTATAGTTCAGATCGATCAATTCTCCTCTTGCCTTCAGTATCCATCTAGCCTGAGAGTATGTTATGTCGCTTTTAAGATACCGTAACTATCCTTTCCTAAGTTGAGATTCAGAGTTTTATAAATCAGGTGAAATCTTGCATCTCTAGCCTTACTCTGAAAACGTTCCGCATCTGCTAATTTCACTCCTTCTTTCAACTTGCCCAATTCCCCCTGCCACTTCGAAAAATTATTACTATGCACATTTATCACAATTCCCAACTCTCCGGCTACCTCATGCCAATGCTTATACCAGGATAATCGTTGATTAATTATTTGTAATGCTAATTGTTTTGGATATCTCTCATTACTGTATGATAGAACTTTGACGATATAAGCTATCTGCAGATTCAGTGTGAAGTCATACATTGTCGATTCCGTGTTTCTATGAAGAGAACATAATTAGGTGTATTATAGGGCAAACCAAACAACCTCTTTATAAAATATCGTTTAAGTTTTCCACTTCTTCGAACTTCCTATATCCCCATACCTGCGCTCCGTAGCACATAATTGCTCTTGTAACCGCCCTAAACAATATCCACTTTGAGGCTAGTGCCACCTTCTCATCACTGACCACATACTTCCAGGGGCGGATTAAGGTCTGTGTTTTGGGGGGGGCGGTTTAGGAAGGTCAGTTCTGGGGTCTGGGGGTATGGAATCCAGGCATATCCTGGGGCCCCCCAATTTTGAACAATTAAGAGTGAAAAACCGAAAATCTAGGCTCTAAAACTGCAACGTTTTTCTTACATAAATACTAAAATTATGTGATATTTTTATAAAATTAAGTATTTTTCCAGTGTAAATCACATAAAAAGTTCAAGTTAACATGAGATGAGCAAATTTTGAAATGAAAACACGCACACTGATGAAAAGTATGTAACAACCTGTCAACCTCAATACAAAACCTCAGTATGAAACAAACAGCCTCAATAGTCCATCTGGATACATTGAGATTTGAAGCCAACTTATAGATTCGAAATAATATGTTAATAATTTAACAATTATGTTAAGCATTTATGAACCATCAATAATTGTTCTATAAATAAATTTGAACTATCAATATTGATAGATAATTGTTTTCCAGCAAAAATTTGTTTTTGTTTCATTTATATTGACACTGTTCATGTTGTATCATACAATGCTAAATGAATATTTTTGATTTGAGAATAAATATTGTATGAATATTTTAAAAATTTTGGATGGCCTGGCACCGCTGCTCTATATATTTGCGCCAAATCCACGGCTCGCATGTACCAAAAAACCTCCTTGGACCGGCACTGCCGACGTTGAGTAGAAGCAATGTTTTCTACGTTCCTTTTAAATATAACCATTTAAATCCTCATTTTTGTTACAAAATAATACTAACGTATCTCTACTTTAATAATAATAAAACTACTGAAACTATACATATTAGTTTTTGATAAGTAATTGGACAGCAAAATTTTCAATCTTTGTAGCGGACGGGGGGGGCGGTCGCCCCCCCCGCCCCCCCTCTTAATCCGCCCCTGCATACTTCCATGCCGCATTTAAACCTCTCTTTGCGCACTTCAATTTATCGACCAGATGCGGAGTGAGACTCAAGTTTGGCGTAAGTGTTATTCCCAAATACTTATACCTATTTACAACTTCTACAGCTTCATCATTGAATACCCATTTTTCATCATTTCTTCTTTTTCCGCCTTTTCCAAAAATCATTACTTTCGATTTGTCCAAATTCACACAAAGACTCCACCTTTTACAATACTGTTCTAGTCTCCCAATCATGACTTGTAATTCTTTTGGAGTATCTGCCAGTATCACGATATCATCTGCATACATTAATAGACCAATCTTAACATTTCCTGTATTAGCACCTCCCCGTTCTTCCTCCATATCATTCAAAAACAATGCAAAGAGCAATGGACCGAGCAAACAGCCCTGCCTGACGCCTGTATCAGTACAAAACGACTCTGTTATTCCTTCCTTATACCACACACTTGAGGTTGTACCACTGTATAAGCTCTTAATAACTGAGAGGAACTTATTGGACAGACCCATAGATGACAATTTATACAGCAACGCCCCTCTATGTATAGTATCAAATGCAGCGCGGAAATCCACAAAGAAAGCATACAGCTTGCCTCCTTTTCTTGCGGTCTTCAATTCAACTAATGAAATAAGACTAAATAAATTATCCACTGTCGAATACCCTTTCGAAAACCTGCCTGATGTTCCTTCAAAATTCTATTATTCTGAACCCAACACTCCAGTCTTAGAAGGAGTAGACCAGTGAAAAGCTTAGCCAATGCATCAATAAATGAAATACCTCTATAATTGGAAACTAAATTGATATCTCCCTTCTTAAATAACGGATAAATTATGGAATGTTTGAAACTCTCTGGTACATTAGCCCCTGAAAATATTTCGTTGAAAATTTTTATTATTTCATTTAGTAACTCATCTGGCGCATTTTTATAAAATTCGTAAGGTATGCAGTCTCTTCCAGCTGCTTTATTATTTTTAGCTTTTTTCAATACAATTTTGAGTTCTTCCAGTGTGAAATCTTTATCTAATTGCTCATTCAATATCAATGGTTCTGCAAAAGAAAATATGTTTGAATCCAAAGGTGCTCTCAGCAACTCTGCAAAATGGTTGATCCAATCTAGGGCTCCTATATTATTACTGGCTAAGTTATCACGTCTTTTCAATTTATTAACAGCCTCCCAAAACGATTTTGTATCTTTTGCCATCTCTAAGTTTTTGTATATAAGTGTATGATGACTTTTTTGCTTGGCAGTACATAGTCTCTTATAATTTCTCTTTTCAGTCAACAACATTTCTCTGATAGCATCGGAATTCTTTTCTGAATATTTTCAATAGAGCAAAAATCTTATCACGGAGTTTAGCACAGTCCTTATCAAACCAAACCTGCTTGAACTTGACTTTATGCTGTCCCATCTGTAAAGATTTATTCGAAGATTTCTTAATACAATCTACAACTGCGATAACTGACTGTTCTACGTCAACGTTATCTGCAATCCTTTCACTAACATTCAATTGCCGCATATTACAAATAACTCTATTTTATAATATTTATCATCGTTTGTACTAAATTAGTTTTGGTGGCAGCGTACAGTGTGCATTAGCAATTCTTTCAACTGCTCTAATTTTTCTCAATTGAAGTTGCACTGGCAAATGATCGGAGAAAATCTGTGGAATTACTAAAATCATGCAAAAATCTCAAACTACTACTTGACATTGCAACCAAATCAATAACAGATGCGCCCATACTTTATAAAAGGTAAAATGTCCTCTTGATCACCCTTTGTCCTACCATTCAACAATATTAATTCAAAATCCTCACATAATTCTAGAAATCTTTTCATTTATTATTGAACGATTTACCTTTTGATTTTCTTTTCAATGAAACATTAACTGGCGAAATAATAATTGCTTCATCATTAAAAGAATTATCATCTGACAAATTCTGTTCCTCACCAATTCTCACATTTGAATCTCCAATAAGAATTAAATTAGGTATTTCTGCCACATAGAGTAAGTCACTCAGATTAATGAACTCATTTATCCAGTTATTGCAGTTTAAATAAATTGGTAATATATTAACACTCTCATTTTCAGATAACTCTAAATTAATTACATCTATTCCATTAAAATTAGTGAAATTCATTGATTTCAAGATTTTGGAACACTTATTAATTGCATACAGCATCCCTCCACTTGCTCTACCAAAATTTGACAATCTTACTGCATGAACCCATCTCATTTCAAAATTTTTAAAAAAGTTTCTAAAATAATCAACATCTTTTTCTGTGACAAAAGTCTCTGCTAAAATAAAAATATCTTGTTCATTCAGAAGATTCAAAAAAATAGTGTCTTTAACCTTCGATTTCAGTCCATTGACATTAATATACACAATATTTATTACCTTAAATAATTCTACATTGTCCTTCAGTGACGGCAGCCCTTCCTATCCTTGTACTTCGTCTTCTTCCTGCTGGCCAGACCGACGACCTTCTCTGCTAGCAAGTTCTTCCACCTTAGCTGTAAAATCGTAGCGCAATAGCCGCTTCAATGCCTCTACCCCACTGCCTCTTGAACCAGTCACTAAATTTTCCTCTTCGCACCAGAAGAATTTCAAATTATCAATCTTCAAAAAATCATGCCCTAATCGGATGTCCTTCCGGGCCGTTACCTTCTCTATTTCGCGTTTCAAAGAAAAAAGTTTACTTCTCCTTTGACGTGTTAACTCAGTAAAGTCCCGTTGCACAACAAATCCCGTATTTTTTAGTTTTTTAACATTTTTGAATATTTCTGCGATGTCGTCATCTACAGGTAGGTGAGCAATAATAACGGAATTCGAACGCCCTAACAGATGCGCGCGGTTTACATGTATATCATATGTAATTCCTAGTATATCCTTGCAAAATGATTTTACCTGGCTCACACAACTTTCGTTTTGCAAGTCTTTAAAACCTCTAAATATCACATTGTTCCTACGTGATCTATCTTCTAAATCATTCAACTTAAGAGTTAGTTTTTTTATTTCACCATTCAAAACTCGGTTTTGGTTTTCTAACGCCACAACTTTAGTGTCCGACTGTTGAATATCTTCCTTAGACGCAACAGAAGCCAATTTATTGTCCAGCAAAGTACTAAACATTGTCATTAACTGTTCAACTGTCATATTTCCTACCTGCTTGTCCGACATTGTTTGACCACGTTTGCTAGCACTGGACGACCCTGGTGATTCACGTAAACGTTTTTTGTTTATGTCACTCATAAAAATCACAAAGAAGATTTCAACTAACAAAAAATTACAGCACTATAATTGATGAAATTAACCAAAACTTGTTCTATTTTCAACTGTAACCTCAAAAATTGTTCGATGTAGTCACTATCTGCTATAGATAAGGGAGCTTTGACAAAGACGTCTGGTCTCTTCCGTGTCTAATCTCCAACTCCCAAATTTTGACTATTGTAGTACCCATTAATTTTGTAACTTCGACTCAAGTTGTCTGTTAACATCATGTTAAATATTCGACTGTTAAGTTTTGACAATACCCACTGTTTTTTGTAAATCTTCAAGCTAGATAAATTATTTATTGATTCTTAAAATGAATGATGCTTCTTACTTTATTGGTGAAGGACAAAAATTTACAAAACATGAAGTGAATAGTTTATTGACAAAATAATATTCTCACAGGCTTGAGACAAAGCCTGATAAACAGAAACGCAAACATAAATGAAGGTGTGAGGTGGCCGAATCAAGATGTCTTCACTTTTTTCGCATGACGATCGATTGCCTTCTGCTTGGCGCGCTCGTACAAAGGCAACAGCTGACCTTCCCTGGCCAACATCTTCAACAACTCGACAATCAGGGGCAGATAGTTGTGTCTCCGGCGTACACTTTCAATTCGGTATTGGCGCACCTGCACAAAAACAATATAATGGATTCACTACAGAAAACAATAGGGAAGCGGTTGTCCCAGTGGCAGAGGCGAGTCAAATCGGTGAGAATAGATAAGAGACAGCGCCTACCACTTCCGTTGTAACGGTGACCGGCTCCTCTAAATTCAAAAATTTATGAGCTTCAAAATTGCTTCCCCGTGGTTCGGAACCAACCTAAAGCTGTAGGTCCATTCATCTCTCATCATCATCCTTCCCATTACCCACGCACGAGCCTAGAGCTTATGTGGGCATCATCCCAAGCAAAAAAAACATACAAAGAAGCAGTCTACCAATATTCTCAAGGATCACATAAATTCCCACACACTTTTCCAAACTAAACTGATTACTTGCAAAATCAAACCCCCTACTTACAAGACAAACCTTTCCACTCTTCTCCCATACCAGGTTTACTCATACCAGGTATTTTTCTGCATTAAACTATTTGTCTATCCTTGACAAAAAAATTGACCCAGGTCCATTTCTGAAATAATCTGTTAATTTGAATAAGCTCATGCAAATGAAATTGAAGTATAAAATGCCGATACTAACGTACACCTCTATAATAGTGATGAACAGATGTGAGCGACAAATTTCTGATCATCTTTTCTACTCTTGTAAATCATTCAAGTTAACACACCGAGTCGTGATAGCAGACTGATATTTCGGTCTAATACGCAAGCGTGCCCAGATGATTAAACAGAACTCAATATAACAACATTGCCGGGCATTCCAATTGAATTACGCACCAACCTGGCCGGGGTATTTGAGGATGAAAAGCAAGTACATTTCAGAATTCGAATAAATGAAATATCGCAGAAAATCGACTTATTTTTCATACTATCACTTACATGGAAATTTGCAGACAATCTACCATTGGTAAGACAAAAGGTTGCAATTAACTCGAGCAAACGTGTAAGATGTACAGTGACATTCATTTAATTTGACATTAGACAGAAAGATATCACTTCTCGACGTTGCTGATGACCGTAGAGTACGGTGGCAAAGAAATAACAGCTCTCTATCTATCTATCTATCTAATGCCAAGCGTCAAATTAAATGAATATCACTGTAAATAAGAGGCGTTCGATAGTTTACCTTTGTTTCCTCCTCCTCAAGGAGCAACTGTAGCCGCTGGATCTCCACTTCGGATCCAGGCACACCCTCCAGTTCTGCCAACCTCTTCTCGTACTTCAGCTTACGGTCGGATACTAGTGCCATCAGGTTGAAATGAATTTCGCCTTCGTTGTATCTGGAAGGAAACATTCAAAGTATTAGAATCTTATTTTTCAGCACCTTCTAGAACAAATAGACACAGAAGGATCAGTTCGTAAGAAATAGTTTGAGCTAGGGTGGTGTCTACCTCAGTTTGAGGCTATGTTCAAAAACACCATTATTTTCTAAGTTTTATTATTTTTCAAATACAAGGCATGTTTTCAAAGTAAGTAGCCTATCGCTTTAAAAAAAGAAGCTCAATGACCTAATAACTATTAATTATGATCAATTAATCATAAATTCAATGTAATAAGTCCGATTGTAGATTAAACATGAAATAAGAATATGAAGTTCAAATATAAAATTCTATTGACAAAATTGAACAGTGAAAAATTTATGATAGGCCTACTGTAAAATTTGGTGTTACATGGGTTTTGGAAATCTGTGCGTGACACAAGTTTATTGTACGAAAGATAAAGGTCGGTTCCCAAATATTAGTTCAGTCTCAGTTACGTCACCGTTCAGTCAGGCCCAGTGCTCTGTGATTGGTCCGGCATCATTGACGCATGCGCAGAGATAGCTGAATTAAAACGTAAGTGAGACTGCACTGATATGTGGGAATCGACCTTCAAAGTCGAAAAACTATCGTCACAACGAACAAATAATATTATTAATACAATAACAGAAAAATTACAAATGGAGTTAGGTTCTAGTTGATCCTTTGAATAAACAATTGTTTTGAATTTGAGTTCATGATGATTATGATGTATAAAAATGTCTTTCATAAATAAGCGGTACCTAGTAAATGAATAAAATAAAATAAAAATAATAATTTTTCAATCAAACAAACAAAAAACAGTATTAGCTATAGTCTGTTCAGGGAGAAGAAAGACGAAGTAAATAAACCTGTGCGTGAAAGAGTCTAGCTAGGAGCAGCTAGACCGATTCACAGGAGATCTACTGAAATAATATTATTATTATCTGCATTACGTGATTCCAGTATGACCTTGAATGAACGTATTGTGAACTGGAATTCGATAGAAAATTTATCGAAAACAGCTATGAGTAATCGCTTCTATACGCACACAAATGCAAACAGCTTGTTTTGGCCGTCTCTCGACTCCGTGAACAGAGTATAGATTACAATGAAGTTTAGAAAAATGAGAAGTTACAAATAGTTTCTAGATAGTTCCATGAAAATGAGTCTCATTGAATACTGAAAATTTTAGAATGACGTAATTGATGTTGATAAGACTCACTTTTTGATGCGCTTCTCAATGATGGGCCGCACCACGTGTATCCAGTCGGGCACGTCGGCCGGTATCGGACCCAGATCGATCGGACCATCCTTCAATCCGTCCAACTCGTACAGCCGGTTGTCAATCGGCACGTACCCGACAAAATGGTATGTCTCGTCATCTTTCGACGAGTTTTTCGAGTCGAATTCGAACAAGGTTTGCCTAATAATTGACAAAAGTATTAGAACTGAACTGATTTACAGTAAGTAGGCTTCAATCAACTACAAGATATTTCATCAAGAAGTGTGCTTAAGAACTAATTATAATATGAGAATATTAAATAGAAATATTGTATGAGAATTTTCTAGAACCGTTTTTTCGGGCGGCTACCTTAGCTGCGACACGACATAGCATCGACAATCCGGCTCTCTATGCTTTATATCTCAGGGCACAAGTAATCACCAAAACCCAGGGTCCGAGGCCAGTCTTGACCTTTTTACTAGCAAAAGTGACCGTGGTTTGTCGATGCTAAAGTGGCTTCCTACTATTTTAGGCTACTGAGATTGAATGAAATTTATTGAATACACGTGAAGTAATTTTTTGGCTTACATAGGCCAGTAAATTGTTCACCATATTCGTTCGAATCAAAAGTTGTGAAAACTTTTACAAATCAAAATTTAAACTTGGTTTGAACTGAGAATCCTTACATAAAATTTATAGGCGAACATGTTTATTGAGTTCAGAAGTCCTCTCAACCGATTCTGTTCGTTCATGTCTCACTTGAAAGATCTCATTGAGTAGATGTTTAATAATGTCTTACATTTTGAAAAAAGTCATCTTAGAGGTGAGGAATGAACGATCTAAGTTTCAATTTTTGCCATTGCTTTAACATAGGTGAATAGAAAATTATCTATTCATGATTAGCTGTTCATGATTTTTCATGATTAGCTGTTTTGAAGCAAAAAAATTATTCATTGTTCATTGCACAGGTGAGGGTATTTGTGGAGAGAGAGAAAAAGAGAAAGATAGAGAGGGAGAACGAGAAGGAGAAGGAAATGGAGAAGAAGAAGGAAAAGAATAAGTTGAAGAAAAAGAAGAAGAATAAAGAGAAGGAGGAGAAAAAGAAAAAGAACGACAGGAATATGGAGAAGAAGAAGGAAAAGAGGAAGAAAAAGGTGAAGGAGGAGAATAAGAATATGAAGAAGAACGAGAAGAAGATTGAAAAGAAAGAGAAGGAGGAGGATTGGAAATTATTTCATGTCGTTCAATACTCGCAGTTTTGTGCGACCTGGGATGTACTAGTTTATAGCTATTCAAAACTACGGTTTGTTAGACTTTAAACCCGATTTCACCAAAACGAAAACCAGGTTTGAGTGACAGTTAGTTCTAAACCAACAAAAATTCCATGCATAAAGACTTAGAAATATGATGCAAATAGGATAATCGAAACATGAAGAAAAGATCACATATGTTCTCTAATTCAGAATTAATCAACTAGATTATATTATGAACCCGAATTTTTCAAATAGTTAATTTTCAAGAGAGTTTTATTGTAGAGATAACGTATTCTTGCTAATCAGGATTATATTTATTAAAACAATAGGCCTACTGATAATTGTTATTTTGAATCAATATCTTGCTCTAACCCTGCCTTCCAAAAATATAAACCGACTCAGAACGTCAGATCGTCGCGAGAAATTCAACCAGTGATCCAGATACCCCAATTTATACATCAATCCGGTATATAAAATCTTATATGAGTTCATGTCATTGTACTGGGTGGCGCAAAAAGAACGGATGGATTTGAGTAGGATAGTATCAGTGGACTAGAGCTGTCTGTGACCGCAGAGCGACACCATTTTGTAGGTTAAAGTATCCAGTTTTAGTATCAATGGCGCAATTGACCTTGCAACATCGCGTATTTGCTGTTGAACAATATTTCCAATAGAATGAATCTGCAATCGTCGTTCAAAGGAGCTTCAGCAGAAAGTTTCAAGTCGAGCTTATTGGCATGAGATTCTTCTTTACTTGAAATTCAAGTTTACTATCGTAAATATCGTTACATTGAAGATTTGAATACTGCAATACATGAATAAATTGCTGCTGTATCAAAAGTTAAGGACCAATTTGAGGCTTTTAATGAGCATTAACGCATTAAGGGCGTCTTTCCTATGTAATCTTTGAAATATACTCAAGTGTTTTGGAGTTTTTTATACAAATTCTCAAATTGGGTTATTTACTTAGTATTTTGGTGTTAGGAAGATAAATGTATGATTCAAATAAACTTTCTTATAACACTTTGAAAAACATCCGTTCTTTATGCGCCACCCTGTACTTTCCATTGATTAACTAACTTGCATTTTTTCACTATTTTCAAGTAACGTTCACCTTCCACACCATTTTGTTATCAACCGAAAAGTGTGTGATACAGGTATCTAGAAGCCATCTGCAATTTTTTTTTAGTAATTGATGATCTTGTGCAATGAACTTGTCATTAAAGATGATTGGTTTGGAACAATTACTGATTGAAAACAATAATCAGCCTGTTTGAGAACTGTGTGTTAGCAACCTACCTCGCAAATGAGTTGTGTACGGAGCGTATCTTCTGTGAATTGCTGAGAGCAAGTCCCTTCAAATAGCCATCGAACGACTGGCTGAAGTCTCTAAACTCAGTTAGCGTCGGACCGAGGACCAGATCTGGATGTTTACAGTTGAGCAGTATGCTGAGGATAGCTTGTGTTGCACAGGCATTGTTTATAACCTGAAATTTACAATACAAAATGCTGAAGAAATTAAAACTTATTTTCAACTGGAATTATGTTAGTAGTACGGAGCAATCTCGTTTGTCCGGACTCACACTGTGATCGCAAATGACCCGGTTAATCGAAAATCAAACATTAAATTTATCTTTCTTCATCATCTTGCCCATTACCCACGCACTAGCCTAGTGCTCTCGTGGGGATCACTCTCAAAAAAATTTAGATTAGCTTATAATAGCATTTATATAATTTGGCGGATTGCATTAGATATAGATATTATTTCTTTGCCATCGGATTCTACAGTCATCAGTAACGTGAAGAAATAATATTTCTCTAACTATCTAATGCCATCCGTCAAATTAAATGAATCCTACTATAATTTAGAAAAAGTTTTTTTTTCAATTTATTGTAAAATAAACTACTGTACTTACAGAATATTCAAAATTTTAATCTATGTATAATCAGATTCATTTAATTTGACGCTTGGCACTACATAGATAGATAAGCCTAGATATTATTTCTTGACGCCGCTGATGGCAAAGACATAATATCTCTCTATCTATCTAATTCCAAGCGTCAAATTAAATTAATCTGATTATAAATCCTGCTAACAATCGAATGATTGAACAGCAATTGTCTACATTCATTTGAACTATATCTCAAGCATTCGAACACAGAACGACAAGTGGTCACTCGGTGAGAGCGATTGCTAAGTAATCATGTGGTTGAGTAACAAACATTTAAGACCGCTCTCGGATGGGTGACCGAAACAAAAAAAATGCAATTAGGCTAGGAGGAACCTACCTATATGGGCCTCCCCACCAATAGAAAGCCATACGATAAAAAAACGACAACATGAACAGTCGTCAAGTCAAATATTGAAAACATTTTTTCGATTGAATACATTTTACTTTCATTAGCCTAAATGAACATTTATCTTCATCTCAAGCCAACATAGTTAATATCTCATGACTGTATTATCACCTCTTCTAGAGTTCAATAATTCTAGACAAAATATAAAGTGTTGAGATTATCAACAATGAACACCAACCTGTTTGGCAAAAAATATTTTCTCAAGTCGGCTATCCTTAACAACAGATGCGGAGGGTTCGTCATCAGGCACCCATTTGAATAAAAATATAAGTCCATGGATTGGCCTGAAAAAAGCATCAACAAATGAAAGGTTTGCCATACAAAATTAACTTAAAGTATTTCTGAAACCCAATACAGGATACAGAATAAAAAATAGGCCTATAGAGTAAATGAAAGAACCAGAGAATTAATTTATAAGACAACTAGGCATGAAATAGGTGATAAATATTGATTAAATTCAGCAAAAACTAGATTTGAATTAGCAACTTACTTGAGCTTCTCAAAATCTTCTGAATCCAAACTCCACAATTCTTCTACTTGAACTCCTGAACAACCTGTAAATGAAAAATAGGAATGTAATGATACATTGATTAAATTCATTTGGTAGAGTTGCGTGAGTACCCAAGTTTAGCCTCATCAAGTAGGCTAAAACAAGTCAATTGAAACTTAGATTGATAATATTTCACTTGATCCAAATTCAATAAACGACGAACCAAACGTATGACAAATTTCAAAGAATATATTTAAAAAACATCACTAAATATATGAGTTGATCCATGCTTTAAATAAGGTTAGAGCTTTATAATGACTAGGAAGAATTGATGTGCTTCAGCTGGCTAAACTCCAAATTGATGTACTGTACTAGAAAAATGAAACAGAAAGGTTAACTTGGGAACAAAGAACTATCGAGAGATAATCAATATATTAATAGTCATTTGTAAGAGAAATCATTATTATAATAAATATAATTCTTAATCATGTTATGGACTTGTGGCCACTCAAAATAGTCTACAAGTCAGGGAAGGATGTGAGAGACATAACATACAACTTGAAACAATATAAATTTAGCATTATAAATAGTTAAGAATACATGAAGTTGAACATTACCTAGTTTTCTAATTCTGTTGATTTATTTCAAAAAGTATACAAACGGCTGAAAATTCGAATTTTCTAGGTTATGTTACTAGCAAATCACGCATCGTTCTATGACAAATTACAAATATCATTTGAGAAGATATATATCAAGTACTAAATCGATAGATTATGATTTCCTTACCAAATTCTTTTATCAATTCAGAAAATACTCCAGGATCGCTCTCAATGAGACACCAATTCCCTGCTGCGTTATCGGCCATTTTTAAATTGAAATTGATCGGTCAATCGCCTCTTTGCCAGCATGATAGTCATTTCATTTCAAGTAACAAATCGGTATCAGAGAAATTTAGTATGAATTTATAACAAAATCTCAATCCCAAATAGTTTATTTAGAGATTTAATCATGAATTCTTTAATATAATAATTGCAGAAGCGTCAAAAACACATAATATTCTTCTTTGTATCGATTTCAAACACAAAGCTGTTCTGATTCTTTTTGTTGGCTACTCTGTATTTCCGCCAAGATTCAAACTCGTGCTACACAATTTTTAAATTTGTATAATATTTCACACAATTTTTTCATTTTATTAAATTTATAATATGTTTTTTATGATAAAGTGTTAGATTGAACGTTTTTTCATCAATTTTAAATGTTAAGTACTGAACCTTTCAGCGTTTGAAGCTATTTTATCAATCACAGGTAAGGTATTTTTTTTATAAAAAATGTATTTTAGTACAATTATTATTATTAAGTATTTTAGTACACTTAAAATATTATGTTAGTAGAATATGATAGGTGGGCTAATATTACTGGAAATAAAATCAAAGTAAACTTACATGAATTTTTATTTGCGTATTTAAGTAGCTGTGTGAATTATTCTTGTGGGTAGTAACTACGGTACAGAAATTAATAGATTATGTACAATCTACAAACATTTTCCTTGCTGAGTGTCGCTAATATAATGTTTTTCTTTCACTTTAGTCTAAGGCTAAATAATTAAATCTGAGGTTTAAATTAGATTAAATGTGATATTATGTTTGTAATATATGTATCTTGTTACCTAAATTTGATTTTTGCACTATGATGTTGATTTTGTTTTTTGGCAATAAATTTCAATTTCATTTCTATTTCTACTTTATTGAAGTGTGTACTGTATAAAACTCACCCCTTTGTGAAGCATGAAGAGATATAAGAAGTAACTTAGAAAAAGAAGTAACTCCTCTCAGAGGTACCGGTATGCCGTACCGGCGCGTACCGTCACAAATTAAGCCCTGGTTCTAGATAAATAAACTTATTCAATGATATCATTGTAAACCTAGCAATACTATGAATCCTCAACTTGAATTTCTAAATAACAATTTAATAGGATATTCGACACCTTATGGTGCCAGTACAACATAAGTATAGCTGGTACTCAACTACAGATTTTTTTATCTTCATTTCATTATGTATTACTGTATTATGAATTATTATTGTAAACTTTGCTTGGTTTAGTGAGTTAAGCGTATGTTTTTGTTAGCTTTCCTGTGCTCAGGCTTATGCCTTTGAAGGTTTTTCCTGATTTTGTTAAATATGTTGGTACCTAAGATTTTATTTTATTTTATTCTGTATTTTGGCAAAAAGTATATAGATTTGAATTATTTGATTGGATTTTGAAGTGGCTGATTGATTATACCGGTATATTATATTGAGCTGTTTCAATGCAAGGCTCATTAACGTTTGTCATACTATTAATAATCAACACATTTCTTATTGAGTCAATAGGAAAACTTGAAAGTGTTCTCAAAGTTGAACAAATACTTGGTTAACAAGTAGCCTACTCTTAGGTACTATCAATCATACAAAAGAAATCATAGCCTTAGTAAGGGCTGAGCCTGGTTTTTCTCTCCCAAATCATATAATGATTTTTGTGTCTGTATAAATTAATGAATATACTTCCCCTTACTGTTTAGTAGTGAAGGTGATATTGTGAGAGTTTTCCATATTGAATAAAAAGACTTTTAGTTGTCATAATCATAAATTTGTGATTATGACAACCTTGAGTCTCTCTATTCAAAATGGATAAATGAATGAATAGATGAATAAGGCGATAATAATGTTCCAATAGACTACTAAGGGAAAGACCCTACACGAAATAATGGCATGATCGCATAAATTTGTGATTAAGGCAACTTCGAGTCTTTCTATTTTAAATTTATTTAAAATAAATTCGAAATAGAGTATAGACTATAATTTATAATAGACTATAAAATAGTAATAGACTATCATTTTAATAGAATATAGTAATTCATAAATAGGGAAATAATATCGTTACAGTATTCTACCAAGGGATAGACCCTAAATGGAATAATTGTGATCCTCTGTGAAAAAAATCAATGTCAACCTAGCTGAGCCGGTGATAGATGATGACATTCACAACTTTTGTGCATTATTAGCATGCAGCAGTGATAAGAGTGATAACCACCCCGGAGCTTAGTGCAAGCCTCTCAAGCAGCGGAGAGGAAAACTCCCAGCCAGCTTGTTCCTGCGCGCATTTTCCGTGAACAGATGGTTGAGGAGCGGTCGATGGGGGCACGAATGGCGCCCAACAGGCATGCGCAAGGGGCGGGAGGGGGGAAGGGTGTGGGGGTTGAAGGGTTCTGCAGCGGCACCATCCCCCAGAGCAGTTCAGTAGGCAAGCAGCCTTAGTGAGTGACGCGCAGGGATGCAACCCCCGCGGAGGCATGGAGGCATCCAGCACTTGTTCAGCCACCGCCAAGTCTCCTGCCACCAGGTAGGCTGGCCGCTCTAATTGCAAGGTGATGCCCGCATGAGCTCCAGGCTTGTGCGTGGCTAAAGTGCACACCCAAATTCAAATCCCTAGATCGGGGTTCAAATTTCCCTACACCACCCATTCAAAAACGAATCTTGCTTCTGCAGAATAAATCTACTGTTTAAAAATATTTATAGGAATGGTAATTCAATAAATTATCACACTTTCCAAAAATATTTCTGATCTACCACAGTTATTAGGACAATAACTCTACTATCCCTTCAAAAACAAATCTTATAATTCTGTGTTACTTAATAATATATAATAATTTGTATTTATATTATACTTTATAATAATCTAAATCAAACTTTGTTATTAACTTTAATAACAAATTTGTTAATGTACTTTGTTATTTAATAATAATTGTGTTACTTAATAACAATATTGCTAGTGTTACCTATTTAAGCATTCCATGTATTACATAAAGGTGCTGACATACAGTATTGAATTTTTTTTATATATAAATTTTTTTGAATAATGTTTTACTGTTTACATATTCAAAATTCTGCACAATAAATACTGTTTTAAAATATTTATCAGAACAGTAATTCTATAAATCACACTATTTTCTAGGAAAAAAGCATTATCTGATCTATCAACAGCTAAAGACAACTCTTACCTTTCCTACCATCTCAACAAAAATGTAAATACCTTGAAATGAATACTGTACATAAAAACAGTGATCCAATACACCACAAAAGGTTTTCTAGAAACAATAATCTGACCTAGAATAGCTATTATTTGATCTAGGGACAACTCTAAACTTCCCTACTATCTCATCAGGATAAGATTTCAATATGAATACAGTATACGATTAAATAGTGATCCAATGAATGCCAATAATTTTTGGCACCCGATAATCTTGCAACCAAGAATCTGATCTATCATCAGGTAGGTGCTAAGAATAAAAGCCAATATTGATCCTCAGAGCTCAAATTCCCTTGCAAATCCATTAAGAACGAAACCCACTTCATAAAATTAAATACAGCAGTACCTACAAGGTATCCTTATAAAACAGCTCCTAATCCATATAATATTATTTCTAAACACAAGTCCGATCTACTGCCAGGTTTCCATATTACCATCTACATCTACTACCATCCCATATTTTTAAATAACTTGTTTAGAAACCGCATTTCTCAAATACATCCCAAAGTACCTATCAATGGAAAGAGTGATCTAATATATCACAAAACACACAATTTTCTCTAAAACAAAACTTTAATCTTCCTTAGGCGCTCAGATAGAAAAGCCTCATAGAAAATGAAACTCAAATTGAAAATGAATATAATACAAGCATGTAAATGAAAGCAGCGATTCATTACTACAGGAGTTTTCTGAGAATATTTGTCTGATCTATCACCTATGTAGGAGCACAAACTCCAACCTCACATCAATCATAGCATACGTGCTATGCTGTGAAAGATTTTTCGTCAACAGCTAACCAACAATGTGAACGTTTTTATTCAATTATCCAATCTAGGTGATCAGAATTTTTGATTTTGTATGTTATTATTATTTGTATTTGTTGGCAAGGTTGAGTGGTAGAAAGGACTTTCTACCTAGTTAGTCCTAACTCCTCCTGATAAAGAATATTTTCGTTTCATTTCATTTTAGTAACTGAAATTATATTAGCATCACTGGTACAGTGACACAAAACATCAAAATCATTCTCCCATTGAATTCATGAAATAAATTATTCTTATTTCCTTATGCAATCAACAAATCAATTCTTCTGAAGTTTTGAACACATTCTACTCATTTCCCTCAATAGTTTGAAAATTTTATTTGTAATAGGGGCTTTTATCAATTCATGTACATAACACTATTTAAAAAACACTTTTAAGTAGAAATAACTTGATGTTCACTTATATAGTGACGATCGTTTCATTCTGGTGTAGGGACATTATCAGACTGTCCAGACTGACACAGTATGATGATGTCCTACACCAGGATGAAACGATCGTCACTATGTAAGTGAAAATCAAATTATTTCTACTTAAAAGTGTTTTTTAAATAGTGTTGATTACCAGTAGAAAAAAGTATGGATACATAACTCATATACATAGAATAATTAAATAGCTAATTACCTGTAGGTAATTCAATGGTCATTGTTTAAACAATGACTGTTGAATCAGTGATTTCTTCTTTTAATCTACTTGTTTCTTATTTTAAATTTATTTTTTATTGAAAATTCAAAAGTAGATACCGGTACGCTTTGTAAATAAAATAAAATTTTGGCTGATCCTATCTCTTATGTCTTGCAAAGAAAATACAAACGAGAAATTAGGGAGCGGCTTCCTGAAATTAGTAAAAGAATGCAGAAGCCTTTCAAGTATGGTTGTGACTGCTATATATACACATATTTACAACAGTATACTGCAATGTACTATAGACACAAGTAATCAGGTATATCATGTATGCACATGAGCTTGCCGGTTCCTTGTGTGTGCGTGTGCGCTTGTGTGTGTTCTATGTGTTCGTGGCAAATGTTTACTGAACTTATCATGAAGTCTCAGAACACCTCCACAAGCAACGATATTCTCTTCGGTTTGATTTAAAGCAATTTATGAAGAAACCCAAAGTTTACTATCTGATAAAATTGGATTTTGAATCATCTCACTTGAATATGAATAGTGTATTTTATTTAAGGATAAGTATATTTATTATAATGCATTTAGGATAATTTTTATTACAAAATTTAAACTACAGTCATGAATAAGAGGAATTGAATTTTCAATATTTTATCAGGCGCGCCTAGAGAAAGAAGAATGCATTGAAGCCTACTGTATTAATTTTCTATAATAGTTTTCAAAATATTATCCTCTTAACCGTTCACAGTGGAATACAAATAACATTTTTGAAACACAGTGATGAATATTTTTCAATACATTTAAAACATATAATAGGCTAAATGTACAATAATAATTGTAGCTCTGATGATTATGCCCAATATCCAATATAAAGTATACCTCATAAATTAAATTTCAAACTCTGTATTTAGTTCTGAATGTGAAGATTCACGATTCATATAGGCCTACCTCATTATTTTTATTACCGTACCTACTTTTAAAGACTTTTGCTGCCTTAAAAGTTACACCCAGAAGGTTCTCCTACAAAGTTTATTTACAGAAGTTTTGCAAAAGCTGTATGCGTAAATAGAATTTATTCTTCATGAAGTTCATTTATCATTTTTATTCTACTTATGATTACCTATAAAAAGTTTCTTAGTACTATTACTTTTCTTCAAAGTTCCAAATACTTTACTTGAACAGATGGGCCATTAATATTTCCAGGATGTGATAAAATGATTTGAAACTTTTTAAAAGTAAGAGGTCTTCGCTCAGATTAATGAAGTATTCTTAATAAGAGTGAAGTATATTGTTGTTTTGAGCTTTTAGTGTTAGTGGCTGTTGTGCTTCCAGCTAAGTTGTGAATCATAAAATAATTCCTTGCTTCCAAAAGTATACAATAGTTATAGTATGGTTTTAATAAAGTTTTCAAATATAAAAAAAGTTCATGACTGAAACTATTTTGTGTAGTCACCAAGTTTGGTTGCACACTGGCCAAATTTAACAAAAGTTTGTTTTAGGAAATTTATCTGGTTTTGTAGGTTGGTAATAAAATTAATTACAGTATCTATTTATCATTCTTAACTAATGAAGTTGAAAATGGTGAACAATATTAATCAGTTTTGATTAAACCTTTGTTGTATTCCTACAAATACAAAGAATTGAAAATAGTGAACTATTTTAATGAATAAGGATACAATGGCCTTTTAAAGTAGGTACTTAGAATATTGTACATTGAACTGATAAAAAAATAATGAGACGATTTTATCACCAAATTGGAATATTCTTATAACATTGTTATTTTATCTATATTCAGAGAATATAAATACAGTACCTAAGAAACTAGCCAAGAAATAGTAATGGATCAAGTACTTATCAGCAATAAACAATTTGCAAGTTTTGCTGATAAATGCCTTTTACAGCCTGTGCTACAATTTGGTGTGTATAATCTATAAATTTATACTAATTTAATCAATTTTTGTTGGTGCAGTGTGAAAAAAGAGCCAGGATCGGAGCCATCCAGTCCTGCAGAAGCGCTCAGTCCAGACAGCGGGGTACTACGAACTCAAGGTACGATGCAAAAATCAAAACAAAATACAAAAATTTACTCATCCATAAAATAGAAAGTGTTTGATGATCGTTCAATTTGATTAATATATTTAGCTCAGTGCTCAGTGATTCGAAGGTATGTAGAGTTCCAAGGTATGTAGGTCTCTACAAGCCTTGAGTGATTCCATCATAATTATATTTTCCATTTCTGGTCATTTCTCTCGCTATATATGCTTTTAGAACTCTCTATACTACCAGAGACAATTGGAATACTTATAGTAGTACTATACTTATAGTAGTAATACTTAAAATAGTTCCTATCGTCTTTGATACTACTAACTCAATACGGCGACAAAAATTATCATGAGGATTTATTTCACTATGAAAAACTGTCCAATTTTGTTTTGGAAATGGTGATAAGGCCAATAAATAGTAATGGATCAAGTACTCATCAGCAATAAACAATTTTCAAGTTTTGCTGATAAATGCCTTTTACAGCCTGTGATACAATTTGGTGTGTATAATATTATCTATTATTTCACTATTCGACTCTTTCAACACCAGATGTTTTTGGAATTCTGAAATAATGATCCCTCAGACAGTAGACGGCAATAATTTCAATCTTTAAAGTCCCGTTACACATCAATCGAAAGTAGAGTTGTTTAATCGGAGTGGGGGGAGGGGTGGAAAGTTGTCAAGGAGCAGGACAGGGGGGTACGGTAATTGGAAGTTGTTCTCTCTGAAGTCTGGAGGGTAAGTCCATATATACTGGCGAGAATTTCGGTCCAGGAAGAAGAAGCTTGACTTGGCATGAAAACAGCAGCAGCAGCATGGGAGGAAAGCAGTATTATTTCTTTGATCACTTTACCTTTACTTACCAATGCGACGATCCGGTTTGAAGAACTAAACGGCAGTTCTCCTCTTACCGGTTGTAACCATCGAGTGCCCCCTACCCCCCTCGATTATTGTCCACAGGAAACTCGCAGCTGATACAGAAAACCAGGAGAAATGTGAAACACTGTTAATGGATTGACAAAAGTCAGGAAATGACATTCATTCCCCAAAAAATTTTTAATAAGAATGTGATAAAATCATAAATAATTCTATTGTATTTTAAAGAACTAAAATTCATTTCTATAGTATTCTGACTAGAATAATTTACTGTATAGTATTCAGACTGTCTGTCGTCTCACAAATACTGTATTCTTAGTATTTACAATTAGTGAGAATCAGGAAATTACCTTTATTCTGAAAAAGAAGGGAAGGAGAATGAAACAAACCCTTTGCTACCAATTTTAAAAATTTACTTTCCATTATTCTGGGTGAAGCTCCAATTTTAAGATGGAAGGAATAGATATTTCAATAATAAAATTGTTATTGAATTCATAATTTCAGGATTTTAAAAATCGATAAGTATTGTAGTATTCAAAGTCTATGTACGAGTTTGAGAGATTGAATTGAATTATTTAGGAACAAAATAAGAAGAGATCCCCAGTTTCATTTGTTAGGGTTGAAGTAAGTTGGAATGAATTGTTGCTATCTGAATCTCAACTACAATAATTATTATTACAATAGCATAGAAGGAGTCAGAGCCTCAAGCTTTGGAATAATATATGAACTGTACGTATTTTGAGCATAAACAATGATAAATTCAATTCCAATACGGTATATTTATCAGTTTTTAAAGCTAATAGTGAGTCCATTCTCTAGTAGTGAATATGGATGTGTAATTGTGTATTGCATCAAAGTAGAATAGCCCAAAAATTATTTAAGAAAAGAAAGACAGAATGATGATGATGAAGAAGTAGATCAGGGTGAAATGAATTGAAAATTGATTGTTTTCATTTTTATTAATTAAAAAAGTAGAATGGGAGGATGAAAGGGAATGAATAATAAACGTAGAAGTCACCTTGACATTGAGCCGAAATGAATAATGAAATGTAGAAGTCACCTTGACATTGGCCCATTCACTTTTAAATGTCATCTTCATCACACTATAATTTTTGTGTATTGAATCTTAACCGGGAATTTAACCTCGTTCATGAATAATTTCATTTACTATTATTTACTATTATTACCTCATTACTATTATTTCTTCATTTACTATTATTTCTTGATTGCTGTACTTATAGTATGTAAATACTATAAGTTATTCTAGATAATTTGACTATGTTATTATATGTTTCTATTGCATATATTTTCAGCAACTGAATCACAAAGTCAATGCATAATTCGATAATACTTTATAATATCACATCAAATACTGTCATTTGTGTAAAATTTACATTCTAGTTAGAAATTTTTGAGGTCAGCTTGAGGTCTAGTCAGGTATTAAGGAACTTCTTATCAATTCCATTTTCAGAATGGAAATATAAACCAAAAAAAAAAAATCAATGGGTGAAGTCATGGAAGATGAGTGGATGAAATAGATACTGCACTGACAAATTTAATTGATGATTTTTCATTTTTAAAACCAATATTGTTTTTCGTTCTATTGGTATTTCAAAATTAAAAGATGGAACAACATCAACAGTTGATTTTTCATTTTTAAAAACAATATCGTTTTTAGTTCTATTGGTTTTTCAAAATTAAAAAAAAATACAGCGTTGGAATTTGACATTATTTATTTCATATATTCATCTCATAATTTATATACATATTCTTCTTCATGTCTCCAGTCATTCAATACTACTTCAATGCATCATAATCGCACTTGTTCAAATCAAAATGCCTCCGTGTATATCATACAAATCATGTGCGTGCAAATAAATTTGAAATTCAAATGTCTTGGAAAATAAAAATGCTACCGGTACTCTGCGGTTGTATAGTATACTATATTCTGTACAAAATTATTGACCAGTACTAACACACTGCTTATAGTGCTGGAGTAGTACGGAGTAAAGAAAGATGTATTGAAAGCGGCTTCATGAATGTCAGATTATTTATTTACTGTCCTGAGTCACGGTCAATGTGCCGCGACCTTCATAAAGCTGAATGGAATCTCTGAATTTTGATATTCTAGTCAATGAGATTGACTTTTCAGCTATCACATTTGATGTTGTAAATTTTGTATCTTTTTGTGAATTGATTTGGGGTAGGACGGTTACAATCAAACTGAAAACGATTTGGAAATAAATTTATTTATTTAATCCAGCTATTGAATGAGGTTCTTCATGTCAATGGAGAACGATTTTATTATAATGTCTGTATTCGCGATCACTGAAAAATGAAATATTCATTCACCACCAATACTATGATTGACGATTTGTGCAATGTCTTTCAAAAATGACTAAACAAAAAGTTTTTGGTCTTAATAAATTCTATTCAACTTTTTTCAAATTTGCGATTATAAGGGTTTGAAATGAAGTATTACATTTATCACCAACCAAATTCATAGCAAAGCTCCATAGAATCGTTTTCTTCCAAAGAGTTTTCAAGTCCCCATGGAAACATTGTAAAATTCACTTAAAACAAAACTTGCTGTATAAACCTAATTGAAGATAATATTATTATATAGGATGAGATATCTTTTAAATTGTTAGTATTCTCAATATAGCCTTGCCCCCATAAAAACCCTAAACCCTAAAAGTTTAGATATATTGTATACATAACTACAAGTATAACAACAATGTATACATATGTATAATATCTATGTTTAGTTTGAAAGGTAGATCCATCCATCTTCAAAAATATAATTACTTCTAGGCACCAAGATCTCTTCAAAAATTCAGGAGGCACAGGAGTTGAATGAAAAGACTTGAAGTTATTAACCACAAATTAAATATAATACTATATTTTAATATAATAGTATATTAAAATATCCAGATACCGGTTTCGGTTGTTACACCTTTATCAATCTCTGGTAAAACTTGAATTAATAATGATAAACCATTACCATAACACGAACAAATTTGATACAACGAAAATTCCCCTAAATTGTTTCAGATTAACCAATTTCCTCTAAATTTAATTATAAAACAATCAAAACCGGTATCTTGATGTTTTGATAAATTTGTGGTTTGTGACGACTTCAAGTACTTTTATTCAGTAACAACCACAATATCACCTCCACTACTACACAAAAATTCACAGGAGTACACATTCCTCATCCTTTCTTTTCCAATGAGCCCCCTCAGTGTTATAAGAAATAAATAAGCAATAACATGAATAAGCAATCAAATAAATAAGCAATCAAATAAATAAGCAATTAAATAAATAAGCAATTAAATAAATAAGCAATTAAATAAATAAGCAATCAAATAAATAAGCAATTAAATAAATAAGCAATTAAATAAATAAGCAATCAAATAAATAAGCAATCAAATAAATAAGCAATTAAATAAATAAGCAATTAAATAAATAAGCAATTAAATAAATAAGCAATCAAATAAATAAGCAATCAAATAAATAAGCAATTGCATAAAAAAGCAATTGGTGCTTTTGTAACTAACCAGTCTTTAGTACTGTACTCATAAAAATAAGGTGGCCACCAGTTAGTACCTCTCAGGTCACAAAATCTAATTGCTCAGGTATAGAAGTCCCCAGGTATGAGGGGATACAGGCGTGTATCGTTGCCAGCAGAGAGCTTCCTGGCCTTAAGAGGTGGAGTGAGTGCAGATGGAGGTGGAGGAGGTGGCTGGTGGGATCAGTGTCCGCCTTGGTGGAGCGGAGTCGGAGTGGCAGGGGTCAGTGAACCGCGCGACGGTCCCCGGTGCAGATAGAGCCGATTTGTGTCCTCCGGTGCCCCCTCAGCCCTCAGCCCTCTGAGGATGGGCAATGGATGTGTTCAAGGTAGACCGCACTCTCACCGCCATAAGGGACCCGGAAAAGCTAAGTCCGCCCCTGGATGTGTCCTTCGACGCCGGGTCCGAGTTCAATTTGAGCTTTTTCGACTCGAATCCCGACGATCCGCCTCCGACCGCCTTCAGCGATCCCGGGTCGGTCGGATCGACGTCCGCCTCGCCGCCTCCGCAGCCGCCTCCACCCGCCTCACTCACACCCCAAGCCGCCCCTGTGCCTGTTGTCACCGCCCCCAAGCAAGGTAGGAACTATGTTTCGTTAAGGTTACTCTTTCCTTAGGGATAGGGTTTAAGGGTGGAGACTTATAATGATTTGATAGATAAAATTATTGCTGTAGGCCTACATTGATTTGCATTGGTTTCACCACCCCCAAGCAAGGTAGGAACAAAGGTTTCTTTAACTGTTTCCTCAGGAATTGGTAGAGGCTAAACGGAAGATGTAGAGACTAAGGGTAGATGCTGGACGAAAGTTTCCCTAAGAATAATTTGATAGATGATAGTTTGATAGATAAATCGCTATTACGGCTATACTTTGTTTTGTATTGTAGTCACAGCCCCCAAGCAAGGTAGAAACAAGGTTTCGTTAACACTGTTTCCTTAGAAATAGAGTTTCAAGATAGAGACTGAACGAAAGTTTCCCTGAGAACAATTATTATTGGATGGATAATAATTGTTATACATTGTTTTTTATTGTTGTCACTGCACCCAAGCAAAGTAGGAACAAGGTTTCGTTAACACTGTTTCCTTAGAAATAGGGTTTCAGGGTGTAGACTGAACGAAAGTTTCCCTGAAAGTAATTATTATTGGATGGATAAATAATTGTAATACATTGTTTTTCTATTGTTGCCACCGCCCCCAAGGTAGGAATTAGGTTTAGGTATAAGTTAAAAGGGTGTTATGAACGGAAGTTTTCCTTATTATAAATCGAACAGACAAATTGTTATAAACACATATTCATAGTTTTTTATTGTTTTCACCGCCCCAAAACAAGGTAGGAAGAAGGTTTCGAAGGAATGAGTTGATAGGGTTTAGAGAATGTTTTAAAATAAGGTGCTGCAAGAATGTTTTCTCAATGTTCTCTCTGTACGCTAAAAAGTATGGATTTACTGGCATTTTAAGCGTTTCGAAAAACTCTGTTGATTGACTTGTTGCTATTTGTTATAGTCTACGATTAGATGATAGTGGTAACTTAAATCACAGATTTAGTAATGCTACATGCTAGAAATACGTCTAAATGAGTTATGTTGTTAATTAACAAAGTGCAATAAACAATTTTGATGTTGGAGATGGAAGATATATAGCAATTAATTAGGATTCTCGTTCAAGTAATTATTATAATTTTGATATGTTGTTAATATTGTATTTTTATCGCTTGATTAGTCTACCATATCGGACGACGGTCACTAATGAACTCAATAATTAAATCATGGAATCTAAATTGAAAAATTGGACATATGTTAGAGAAGTTTTGCAGTTTCTGGTAAAGTCGTTGAAAAGTAAATAGCAATCCTCCTATCAATCAATTTTGGTTATCTACATTTCCCATAGAAGGCGTAGAACATTACAACTCCACATCACAGAAATAGCAATGCATTCTAATGATAAGATGCGAGAAATCTACAGTTTGTAGCAGCACATTATGCGTAAATCAGTTCTAACATACATAAAATAGGCCTAAGCTTGACGATAAGTTTTGGTGTTGGAAGAAACGAACAGTTCATACTTTGAATAATTGATTTTCCAAAATTTAATTTTTTACCTACAAACTCTAGGGTGAACACGATTGTTCAGAAGCAGTAATCTGTCTATTACACGATACCATTTGTTGACGTACTGTAATTGACAATCGAAGAATATCAACAAATCATTAATAAACATTTATAGTGATCACATTAACATCCTCAGGATGAGTAAGAACGAGTAAAGAAATAATCATTCTCGATATGAATGATTACACAATCTTCTTTATGGCAATTTACTCAACTTGAAGCGTACACTTATTCACAGACTAGACAATCACGTGGAAGTAATTCAATTTGACTGGAATCAGCCCATTAAACTTTTGAAAGTAACGGAAATATTACATAAGTCGATTATTTGATCATTAAATTACTGCCAGCGGACTCCTCATTATACCCAAATTATATCTCGGTCTAAGAAAACTCTTTCTCCAAAAACGATCATGTTTCCAGAGTCAGTTTATGCCATCAGAAAGATGAGAATAAGAAAATTCCTTACAAAAATTGATAGAATTGAAATCATACAAGAACCACAATCTCTCATTTTGTATTTAGAGCTTGAATTTTGTATCAGATTAATAGGTTTCAAAATAATTGAACTAGCTTGAAACCCTATCCAATGCTTCAATTATTCTGAAGACTTCCTGTTTTTATTAGCTATTGAATCTCTTGTCAATGCTCGCATTGCGGAAGTCTTGAAATTCGATTGTAATTGATGGTAAAGATCCAGAGCACTTCGTGAAATTTCATTTTAACATTACAGTTCGCGATGACGTTATAAAGCATTTTCGTTCAATTATATTCATACCTAGAAATTGGATAATTGAAACTGCTCAATATTCTTTTCACTTTCAATATTCGATTAATCATTTCAAAATTCTTTCTAATATTCTAATACCAAGAACGTTTTTCCTGGGAGAGATTGTAAAATCCATATTCATCTCTTAAAAACTAATTAATAAAATAAACGATATTATAAAAACGTTTTTAAAAATAATCTATATAATATAAACTATATTATTTTATATCAATTATCTCTTATATGTATTAGAAAGTGCTATGATTTTGAATACTCTTGAATCCAACATCCTAAATATTTTTTTTCCAATACCATTACCAATACGATTACAACTGTCAACTGTGATCAAAACTTTATAGCCTCATAGCTATTCTTCGATCCAAAAGCAACCTAGATCCTGAAATGAGATCCTCCATTGATTGAAATACAATTTTTTCAACCAAACCGGTTTAGACGGTTGTTTTTTGTTTTTGAACGCTGTTGATTGATGGAAACACATGCTTAGAAATCCATCAAGTTCAATGACTTCAGTACAAGTGCATCTATTTATTATCATTTAAAATGTTGACATTCAGATTTGAGTTGAATCCACTTGAAAATGCAAGTGCATAGGTGTATTACTAGTTAAACACGCGTGATTCCCTACTCGAATCTTATTAAAATAAAATCCTCAATGTCAATAAAACAGTGAATCTCTCTCAAGAAACTGTTCCTCATATTACTGCAATCAACGTATCGACAATATTAAATGATTGTCCAATCCACAATAGCTCATCTGGATTATTTCTAAACAAACTATATTTAATTTCAGATTTTAGGATAGATCATTTCTTGGATATTTCAAAGTAAACCGTTTGACAGCTTTGCTTCTAATTTTTCGTTCGTGATCTGTTTATGTCTTCTGTTTAAAAATGGCCAGCCATTTCACATTGCTGTTTCCGATTGCTGCTCTCTGATTGGCTCGTGAATTCATTTCAAAATGGCCGTTTCGCAGCCAATAACTGCTCTCTGATTTGCTCGTGATTTTCAAACTAAAATGGCCAACATTGCTGCTATCAGTGATACTTTGTGATTGGTTTATGACTCGAATTCTTAAATGGTTGTTTCACATTGATATTTTTAGAATGACTCTTGAAAACTTATATTGCAATACAGCTTATATTGTTATAAATTGCTAATAAAGCTATTCTCATAGGTTATAGAAGGAAAATATCGAATCCTATAATCCTATATTCATAGAATCTTCCTATTCATAATCCAATTCAGTTGTACCACCTCCTTCTATTGTTTAACTGGATAAAATGTGGGAGTAAATTGTATGAAACACGCGTTCATATCCCATATTTTCATCACTGATTGTCATTGTATTCACCAGATATGAAGTTGTTCGGGATAAAATAGCGGCTATTTATAAGAATCTTACAGACGTCTAGAGGTTTCGACGCCCCTTCCATTGTATCTCCCTTGGATACAAGAAGTTCTATCCCACAATGCAACAGTGCAGAGCCGATGGCTATATAGTGTCTTATCAGGTGTATCTTACTTCCCTCGCGTTGAACATGCGTTAAATTTGCGTCTTTGAACAATTTTCGATTTTTTATATTTTTGCAAGATAAGGTATAAATAATGAATAGTGGGTTCGAAGTCTGCATTTCCTTCAGCTTCAATAGAAGAATGGAGGATAGAAGCGGCAGAAGCAAAGCCGTTTTCCTTTTCTTCATCTTCTTCTTATTAATCTGCTTCTTCCTCACCTTTCTCCTTCCATCCTCTCCTTTTTCTCCTTCTTCATCAACGTCTGATTTTCTTCTCCTCCACAATCTTTTTCTTCTTCTTGCCACTTCTTTTCGTCTTATCAGTCATCTCGGTCGACGACCGAAAACTAAGTCTGCTTTCTCACTCGCTCCATGCTTCTTTTCCTCTTCTTTCCTTGTTCCTTTGTTTCTCATTCACTAACTCCTCTCATTTACATTTTATTATTACCTACAGTATCTAATCCTATTTCTCACTCTACACAGTCTTACACATTCTACACATTCTTTTCTTCTTGCTAAATTCTAATCTAATACTTTTTCATGCTCTTCCTGTCCTGTCTACTTTGTTTCTTTCGTGTTTTCACATACACTGTTTTTATTCTTCGGGTTCAATACTTTCTGTCTTTACAAAACTTCATCTTTCTTTTCTCGTTCTAGATGTTATGAAGTGTTTTTTCTTCTTTAAAGATAATAAGTAGTGATAAATTACCGTGAGTGATGAATAAGAGCAGAAATAGAAACTGGAAGAAGGAGAGGCAGAAGAACAAAAAGCAGGCAGAAGAATAAGAAGAAAAAAAAGTAGAAGAAGAAGAGCAATAAAAGTAAGAAAAAGAAGAGAGGAAATAAGAAAAGAGAAGAGATAAATAGGGGAAACCGATGGAATGGAAGTACAGTATACAGAAAAAATGAAGAACAAGAACGATGAGAAGAGGTAGATGGAATGATGAAACATAGGATGATAATGTAAATAAACACCAAATATAAGAAAATTAAGGAAAAAAGAGTGAGTGAATGAATGTCTGTGAATTAAGATATTTCAAGTAGAAATAGATAAAACAATCAAAATGAATTGGTGGAAGAATAGTGTAACAAAAATAAAAATACTAGGATAAGGAAAAGATAAGAAGAAGAAACAGTAGGAGAAGAAGAGAGAAAAGAAGATTAAAGAGGAGGAGGAGGAGTAGGAGGATAAGAAAAAGAAGATGAAGAAGAAGAAAAGAAGAAGAGGAAGAAGAAGAGGAATAAAAAGAAGAAGGAGGAAGAGGAGAAGAAAATGAAAGGTAGAATAGAAATAACGTCTATAGAGAGACTAGAGACGGTAACTAGCGATTAAACTAATTACTGGTTACAAATAGGCAACGAGTACTGTTGGCATGGGCTCTACCTCTTGCACTCTCGCCAAAATCAGGGCCGTTGATCTATCCGCTGCCACGCAGTCAACCAACGGCTTCTCAATAAGGTAAATTTATGCGGCCAGTTGGCAACACTGATAATAAATAATGGGCATGTCAGTAATCGAAAATTAGCGCTTGCAAATCAACACCCTTCGGTGGTTTGGGAAATTTGAAGTATTGCATTGGCAGGAATCGAAAAATTGATAAGGTTTCCAGTTCTTAATCCCTCGGACTTGTTCCAGCCGGTTTTTTTTTTGCTGTGGTGATGCTAAGCAGCTTGTGTGTGGGTAATGGGAGGACAATGATGAGAGATGAGTGGACCTACAGCTTAAGGTGGGTTCCGAACCACCGGGAAGCCATTTTGATTCTCATGAATTGATGACATTCAGCGGAAAAAGGCCTTAACCGAAAGTGGTCACCCATAAAATGGGAGTAACATGTGCGAGTCTCTTATTTTTTCTTGTGATTAGACACCGGCACGACCACGAAGCTAACCAAATACTAGTACGGCCGTTTGCAATTCTCCACCCAATTTGATATGAGAACGAGGCTATGTGGACGAGAAACGTAGGAATCTTCACGAAATTTTAAACACATTAATGGAAAAAATTCTAGAAGTATTTTGTAATAATGTAACTTGTAGCACTCATACCAGTTTTGTGAAGTTGAACCATTCCATTTAAAACTCCAACTTGAAATATAAACTTGAAAGGTCTGCTTCGAATCTTAACAGCAGACTTTTAGATTGTTAATTATTCAAACTACAGATATCATCACATTGTCAATACATACAAACACATTTGGGATTCTAATAATGCAAGGAGTTGAGGCAGTAAAAAATTAATCCTTCTTTTCTTTCATACTATTAGATTGTAATTTGAACAGTTATTGACATTGATTAAGTCTTGGAATGTCCGAGTTACGGTCAGCTAGTTTGCAGTAACATTGTTCTTCGTTAGATTCTTACGTTAGATATTATAAAGCAGAAAAAAATAGTGTGTACTAGAGCGGAACACTATTGAGTTGGACTGGCTTCCTCTTTTCCTGGTTAACCACAATGTTGCTGATTTTTTCCAAAAATGAATCATGTCTTCCCAACTAAGAATTCGAAAAAATACCACGATATTGACATAAAATGGATAAATAGTGTTCATTTTCTGAATGGCCGTTTGAAGTTGCTATCTTACAGTTTGTTTTCCATTAGTTGTCTTATTGTTTCTTCAACAAATTATCGTTGCAATCTTTTTACAATACCACCCAACTAACCAGTTATCATTGTATTCTTTTTCAGTAGTTGTTACATCCATTACATTACTTTTCGCTGTGTACTTCAATATTTCTGTTAAAACAATCAATATGTTTGTATGGTATTGGTATACTCTCATTTCGCTGGATATTGTGTTTGCTCAATCGTACTACTCCTTCAACTATCTCAGTTTCTTTTTGATATTCTTATACCAAAAAGGTTTCTTTAACTCGTACATCAATTTTCAGATAATTTACTTGGTTTCCAGGTTCAAAAATGTTTCTCTAATATTAAACCGACCTAAACTTGCAAAAACAAAGGATAAATCAGTAAAAGTCTCAAGATCTAGAGTGAGCAATGGGTCTACCTAGCAAGAGTATAGTGAGCGCATAAAGACGGCGTTTTTCTGTACAGATGTTTCAGTTTTTGACTACGGCTAGATATTTGGCGAAAGAATGGGCTGCTGATGAAAATGATTGGCGGTACGATGGAAGGGGGCAGGGGGGCTTTGATGGGGGGCTGGGGAGAGGGTCATCGTTCTCTTGCAAACCTGTTCAGCCAAACGATGTTCACTCAGCTCTGTCCCCCCTCTGCTTTCCATCTTCTTTCTTCTTCCTCATTCTTCTTATCTTTCTTCCATCTTCATGATTTTCCTTTACTTCTTCTTCTACTTGTTGCTTGTTGGTTTTCTTCTTACTACTGCCTCTTACTTTCCTTCTACTTCTTTGTCTGTTTCTTGTCTCGGCTACTTCTCCTTTTTCCTCCTTAATCATGTTTGTTTTCTTCTTTCTCCTCCTTCAGTGATACTGTTGGTTGTTCTTCATTTTTCTTTGATCTGTTAGTTTTCTTACAGCTTTTCTGTTTTGTTTCTATCTGCTTTATTCACCATTCTCCTTCATTCTTTTCGAATTTCTTCCTTACTTTTCTTCCTTTTCTTCTTTTCTTCTCTTTCCTTCTTCTCTTCTTCCTCTTTCTTCTTCTTTTTTCTTCTTCTTCTTCTTCTCTTCTTCTTCCTTCTTCTCTTCTTCTTCTTCTTCTTTCTTCTTCTTCTTCTTCTTCTTCTTCTTCTTCTTCTTCTTCTTCTTGCTTCTTCTTCTTCTTCTTCTTCTTCTCATCTTTCTTCTTCTTTTTCTTCTTTATCTTCTTCTTCTTCCTCTTCTTCTTCTTCTTCTTCTTCTTCTTCTTCTTATTCTTCTTCTTCTACTTCTACTACTTTTACTTCTTCTGCTCCTCCTCCCATAAATTCCTTCTCCATTTTCTTTTCTTCCTCCATTCTCATCCTTCTTTTCCAGCAATCTTTTTCATCCTCGCCTCATTACCCATCATTAACGTTCACCACTGCTCTGCTTGTCCATACCTTTCTTTTTGCTTCATTTCCTCATTCTTTCATTCTCCATTATTGCTTTGCGTTGTATTTACACTATTATACATGATTCTCACTCGTCCACCTTTCATTGCCCTGCCCATCGTTTATCGTCTTCTCCCTTACTATACTTTTCATTCACTTATTTCTCTCTTTATCCTTCTCTCAACGGATATCTTCTCTCTGTTCATTTTGCATCTTCCAGCTTTTTCTGCTTTTCTATATTTCACCCTTTCATGTTACATTTTCTCATCACCCTCCTCTCCTTTCCCTTCCACTTTCTTCCTATAATTCGTTGTCCTTCTCTATTTATTTTTTAGCTTCCACTTCTAATTTATTTTCTTCTGCTTCTTGCTCTACTTTTTCTCTTATCTTTCTTCTTCTATTTTCCTTCCTCATCTTTTTCTTTCACTGACTCTTTATAACTCCTTCTCTCCTCCTCTTTCTTTTTTCTCTCTATCTCTCATTTCACTATCTTCTCTTATTCTCTCTTTTTCCTTTCCCTTTACTTATAAATTCTCCTCTTTTTCCCTCCTTTTTATTTTTCTTCTATTGCTTCTTCTCACCCTTCTTCCTCCTCCGCTCCTCCTCCTCTCCCTCCAATCCTTTTCCCACTCACCCTCCCTTTCTCTTCCTCGTCCTCTTCTTCTCCTCGTCCTCCTCGTTGTCATTCGTCCTCTCATCCCTCAACGTTTCTCTTCCAGCTCCTTATTTTCGCTTGCTTCCATTTGCTTCTCCTTCATTTCCTTTCCCTCCTTCTTTCTCTTTCAATCCCCCCGCCCACCAGCAATTCCTTCCCCTTCCTCTTTGTTCTCATTTCATTTCTTCCTTTTCCTTTCTCCTCTCTCTCCTCCACCTTTTCCAATTCACATCATCATACAAATAATATTCTAGCTGGAGGCACCACTCCCAAACCCCATAAGCTTCTCCCTGCACTGCGAGATATCCGTGATCGATAATACTGCTAGCATATGCCCACAGCCCAGCCATTGTATATCTTTGCAATGATGATATTCCTCTAAGGTATACATAGGTATTATATTAAAGAAGCGATATTACACATAGATCTGGCGGTATACGATTTTCAAATGAAGCTGTATATATTTATACAGAACAGATTGTAACACATACAGAAATTCTCCATAGATATAGCGGGCGGTTTATCATCTTCAGATAAAGCGGTATGTATCTTATACAAAATTGACTTTAACATATACCGCTATTGTACATAGATATAGAATTATATAGTGAACACTGTATACAGAATAAAAAGGTGGTAAAGACTCAAGTATATATAGACAATACAGTCTTCCTCTTTTTGTTTTTCATGCACACTATGGGTGAGGAGGAATTTTTAGGAGGTACGGTACTTCACTTGAAAATAGAGAACCAAGAAAAATGTTGACTTTTCATTTTTGACTTAAGGTGGTAACGTGGAATCTCAATGAGACTCATAAGCCAGCTCTGTCAGAATAATTCACGTATCGAAATTTGGTTTCCTCAAAGTGCTCCGAATATTTCTGATCACGGCTTTTGTCCTTTTACAAATGCTGTAACGGAAGTTCCTAATATTTTTAGATTTTTATCCAAATCTCCCAAAGAAATATTTGAAAACTCACGCTTGTTACATACAGTAATACCAAAATTTTAATTTGAAATACGCTCTACTTTTCTTTGACTTGATATCTATTTCAACAATAGTAGGATTATCGAAATAGAATATTATTATTCCATAAAATATTCTTTGATATAGGCTTATACAGTAGTAGGAAGTGAAGAAAATTTGAAAGTACTGATTCTCTGGCAATTTCTGAACGTGATATTGCGAATATTCAAATAAGCTAAACCTGATGCAATTAAAGCAACCGATTCGATGATTATTCTTCTGGTAATCATTCTCAATCTCTTTCATAACTCTAATGTTCTTGATTCTATTCTACCATGCAAAACTTGAGTGAGTGGTAGAGATGATTCTCTAGTCCTTACTCCGCCCAACAAAGAATATTTCCATTTCATTTCAAAGTCAATACACTTATTCTCACTTGAATTAACAACAACCAAAAACTTGATACGCTGATGAAAGTAAATTCGATTTCTTCTCGAGGGATAATAATTCTAGCCTTCCTTACAGCTGGAGGAAGATGAAACTGTCAACACGTTACGTATAATCAAAGCAATTACTGTCCGAAAGTCCATTACGCGGTTAATTTGGCAGATATTTTCACAAACTTGCTTCTCAATTCATAGAACTGCATCGCACATTTACTGGAATTCTCGTATCTGACATCATCCAATTCAACTTTCATTCGCCACAAACTTCTGTCGGGACTTGTCCTACGGAATCTCCTTCGCTCACACTTTCTCCTGCGAAAAGGAGAGGAAAACAAAGTAGAAGAAGAAGAAATAGCGGAAGAGACGAGCAACTTGGCTTCCGCGTGAACGAACACTGACAAAAACGAAATCGTAAAACCGCTGGCAATCAGATAAAAGTCGCTTTCAGTTCACGACGTTAGTAATTTATAAGACTCCAGAATGGATATATCGTGAATAATAACGTTACATGTAACGTAACGATAATCCTAGATAACTAACTTTTACTTTACAAATATGTGTACGGTTCCTTATTCTGTCTGCTCTAACGTACGTATTAACTTTCTAGCGAAGTTTATGGATCTCGTAGGAATCAATTGGACCCGTCACGGCTGAGCAGATTTCAAATGTTTCTCATATTCAATTCGGTTGCATTATGGAGCAGGCGAGAGCGAAAGTGCATTGCAAGTGAGATTAATTTTCTTGCTTCCCACGTTGTATGTCTTCAGTGATTGCTCTTTACTTTTTTCATTGTGGATGAAATTTTACGACGGTGTTCAGAAAAAAAACTTTCAAATTGCGTAATAATATTGTACAATCGAGTTTTTACGTATAAGTATTTATCAGTAAGTAATTATGCGGATATTTCCTCAAACTTGCTTTTAATTTCATATATGCACTGCACATTTTTTAGAATTCGCGTATCTGAGTATAAATTAAACATCATCGTGAAATCGATGTTGTTTTCCATGACGAAATAGTTGTAGAAAATGGAATAATGCTTCTTCTTTGATGGATGAGTCCCTATTCAATCATTTTATTAGACTTTTCAATACTTTTGAATGCATGCGTTTCGTTATTTCAAAAAAGCGTGTTGCATTTTGTTGAAATTTCAACATTGATTAGAGACACGTTTGAAAAGCAATAATTTATTATTTCTTTTTTTGAAAGCTACTCCAGTCAATCTCCTAAGGGAGCCACCCTTCTATCAACACCAGCTTACAGTTTTCATCCATCAGCAAGTTCTATTCTTCTCTCAGAAACAGCACAGTAAGTAGCGTTTATTGAGTGAAAAGTATTGACAAGTGTAGAAGGATAGTTGCACCTTTTCGACCTATTTTGCTGTCGACGCGAGCTGCCACACTTCCACAGTTCCATCACGTCACTTTCCCACACATTTGAACTTTTTCACTCAGCTGTACAGAATTCCTCCTTCTCCAATTTATTTTATTGATTCTTCCATCCTCCTCCGTTTCTCTTATTTTTCTTCTTCTTCTTCTTCTTCTTCTTCTTGTTCTTTTTCCTCTCCTTGTTCTTCATCATCTTCTTCTTCTTCTTCTTCTTCTTCTTCTTCCTTCTACCTTTTACTCCTTGGTTTTCTTCTCTTTCTCATCTCTTTTTTTCTCTGTCTTCTTTTTATTCTTCCCATTTTTTCTTGCTTTGTCCTTCCCTTATTTTCTTTCTTATCTCCTTGTCCTTCTTATCACTTCTCCTCCTCCTACTTCCTTTCTTTCCTCCTACTCCTACTCCGTATTTCTTCAACATCAACTCCTCCTCCTCCTCTTCTCCATCGTCTTTCTTTCTTGCTTTGTCCTTTCCTTATTCTCCTTCTTATCTCCTTGTCCTTCTTCTTCTTCTTCTTTCTTCCCTTTTCTTCTCCTTCTCATTTTTCTCGGTTTCAAAACTCTGGTGTCTGTCACCAGGTGTCTAAAAGCATCGACACAAACTTAGTTCAGTTAGTTTGTCATTGAAAACCTGAAGTTCGACTAGAAAAAGTGTATAAATGATCGGGAATAGAGCGAATTTTGTGAATTATTGAGAAGTTGGTGCCAGAATAGCCTATCGTGTCCTTGAGCGACCCACTAACTGCTCTATGTACACTGTACAGGGATCGATGGTGTATGGCTACTGGGCCATCCGTAAATTTCAGTCGTAATTGCGTAGGCCTGCTTTCTACCGATCAGAAAAATGGGTAATCAACGAAAATAGTTCAGTGCTATTCTTTGCATTCGATCAATTATTTATCTCGAAATTTCTTCCATAATTTATTAAAGAACAGTGGTTTGTTTGATCTGGAAGTATAATATTTGTGGCGCACTACTTAAAAGAGATTCGCTTGGATTGTGTACTAAGGCTAGACAAGACAGGATTGTGTACTTAGTCAAGACAAGACAAGACGAGATTAGTCACGTTTAGTCACAGTAATTCACCTAGTTTCTTATGAAGCAGCACACACCGATGCAATGATTAATCGGCGTTTGTTGCTTCATAAGCAACTATGTGAAGTACTGTGACTAAAAGTGATTAATCTCGTCTTGTCTTGTCTTGAATAACCGGTGTACGCCTAGCCTTAGTTTTCACGTTTTTAAGCTGCACAATCCTTGGGTACCTGTACGTCAAAGAGCAATATAAAAACTTTGGACCCTTGCGTAATTTTGAGAAATCAACATCTGTAGTCCTCAATCAAACCTATATAATAAATTTGAACCTTTTTTGTAACATTATTTTTGTAGAATTATACGGAATCGTAGGCCAACTAATATTCTTCAATGAATCGTAGATCTCCATCATTGTATTTCATTCAATTCTACTTTACCACATTTGAAATGATACAGGTTCGTTATTTGCTTGATTAAATGAAAAAAATATATAAAGAAATTGATGAAGTTAGTGTTTTTATCACACTATTTATTAATGTTGGTAAAACTGGATTTCCAACAAAATTCAAGATTCACATTGATATTGCTTACATAATGTAATTAAAAACTTAATAAGATCTATGAAGTCTGTTCTTATCCATTGAAAAATATTAAGAAGTACATTACCCAGTTGCTACTGCCATCCACATTATAAGAAAGAAAAATTACAAAATTTCCCAATAGCTACTGCCTTCTACTGGCAGAATTCCGAAATTAATTTCAAATGAGTTGTTGATCAATTAGAAGAGAGTAGGGGGAGCTTAGAGGTGTATTTGTAGGATGATCTGACTTCTAAAGAAAGTGAAAATTCAAAAATGGTGGATGATCATTATGATCTTTGTGCAACAAAATCGAGAGAGCCGAAATGAATTCTAGGAAAGTCGTATTATTCTTCCATAATGTTCCAAAGTTAAATCCCTTTCACAGAATCATATATCTTCCAAACCACCAAGTTAAAAGATTGGTTAACGGTTTCATACAAAAAACCAGTTTGAATTTCGTACTTCTTCCACCTCCAAACTCAAGTTTCAAACTGAAGTAATTTTAATTTATTTCCAGACAGCCTCTCTTTCGCTGTTAGAGCTGTAATAATGATAATATCAGGATGGAATCTGGTATGATTATTCTTTCTCTTTCTTCGAAGCTTTCTCTCACTTTTCCTCTCACTCACGCACACACCCATCGTGTTTTCTCTCTATCTTTCTCTGTCTATTCTAAAACGGCAATGCATTTCTTTTCATGATGTTCTTTCTATATCCGTTAACGATTTCCTTCTTTACAGTTCTCTTTCTCGTTCTAGCAAAACACATTCTTCCTTCCAATGTCCAATCTCTTCTCCTCCTTCTAATTTTCCTATCCATATATTTATCTTTTTCTTCCTCTCACAATTTCTCATGCCATAGAACCGGTTCTGACCCCCATGTTCAAACCATGTAAATGCAATCAATATGTATGCCAAATTATCATCTTTCTCTATCGTTTTCTCTCTGTTAAGCTCTATCTTTTTTCTCGTTCCATTCTTCATTTTAACACTCCTTCTTTGTTGCGTTTGCAATCCCACCCTGAATTTCCAAACAGAATTTCCAATCCAAACGAGAAGTTTTTAGCAACGACTGTTTCATTTCATTTCATTTCATTTCAGCTGAAACGCAATTCAATGGAAAACATCAGAATCTTAATCCGATACTTGATTGAAAGTTTATAATAATCCCAAACTTAATCAAAAACTTATTTGCATTCCGTCTGTGACATTAATTTATTTCATCAAATTACTGAAAAGAAATGCCTAGAGGTGTCAGTTGTAATGCGAATGGAAGACAGAAGGAAATTTTCATGAAAATTGAATATTTTATCTTGAGGGAACGATCAGGTAGCCACAAGATTTCATGTATAATTCATTAGAGATTATCAGTGCACCGAAATAGAAATAATGATGACTTTCGGGTGTTTATTCAAAGTAGACAACGCTGGATTATTCATGGATTCACAGCAGAATATTTAAAAAAATCTGACTGTTTCTAGATTTGGCTGCTTCGATTCTGGTTCGATTTGGATATTATTAGTAGGCTAGTTATAGCTGAGTTATGAGTAATTATAAGTATTTTTAACATCTACCTTTATAAAACTGTTATTAACATTAACCAATAACTCATATAATTAAATCACGTTATAACAAACGACTTCCCTTTTTTTCACCATTATTTATTTCATGTACAACTTCATATGAATGTCCTTCTATTAGATAAAACAGCACTGTCTACAAAGAGTGTATAGTTATCACACAGAGGTTTTCTCTTCTGTTGTATCTAAAGGCTCAATAATTATAACACGTGAAGATTCTGCTGATTTGCTCCAATATAAACCTTATTATATTTTCCAAAGGTATTGAATTCGGATTTGGTATAGGCGAAGAGTGTTCAATTTATAAATTTCAATAGATTTCATTTTTAGCCTCACATTCAAATTTGGAATGGAAAACGAATCTCACACTCAAATTTTTCTGTCAATTCCATTCAACACAATTTCTTACAATTATTCTATGAAACGTTTTCCTCGGATTATTAGTACTATAGTACTATCATTTCATTTATAGATCAAATTATACTCAGCTTTCATATGAATAGATTCTCTATGATATTGTAATCTAACTCTAAGACAGTACGTAAATTATTCTTTCAATCATTCAATTCGATTGTACCGTACCGTACAAACAACTAATTAACTTCTTGATATACGTTTTCGTTAATGTTTTCGTTAATACGTTTTCTTTCTCGTTAGGAGCATTCATGATACGTATACGTGACTCCATTCCATGATTCCATCTGAAGTAAACAACTTCTTCTGAGTTGTTTTCAATCTCTACGAAGATTTTTCTTCATCGACTTCAAAATCCTCCAATTTATCCCCACAACTTGACATTTAATAATCACACACACATGTAGCCCTATATTTATGTAATCAGAAACCAGTTTTCCAGAACGATTTACTCATAATCATCCAGTCAGGGATCAAGCAAACGCGATCAATAAATCTTCTGGCCTAAGACGAATAATTAGATTTTTTCAATGGTTAGTTTCATTGAGCGATTTCGTTACAGTGTTGTGCGGCGAGCTACTTCCAGTCCAGACTACCGTATCATGGTTGCGGCAACGTGGCAACGCCGCAATCTTGTGGCAACAACAACTTTATTTTCTTGTTGTTGTTCATGTTGCTGTTGTGAGTGCGGGGGAGGTAGTGTACTCCCTTCTCCACATCTATAGCCCCCTAGATTGCAAATTCAGTACAATCGCAGATTGGTCGCCGCTTGTACTATGTTAAATGCCAAAGCGCCTGATCTCAGGACGTTATGCAATCTGCGCAACAAAATAATCTAGATAAATCGATATAAATATTAAGGAAGTACACATATATATAATACATAGAAAGTTATAATGTAAACATTTTTAGTTATTGTGAATTGTATTGCAGTTATATATTTTGTACTTGATGTTTGATCTCAGTTGTTAGCTGATAAATTACTCATATTTATCGGATTTCAGTCGAATATCTTGATCGAAAGATTGTTGAAGGATGATAAGCATCAACTGGAAGAGTGAGGAGAGATAAAGAAGAGAATTGAAAGGTGAGAATAGAAAGAAGTAGTAGAAAGAGAGTAGTCAAAAATGAAAGAAGAAAAATCAAAGGAAAAATGAAAATAACAGAGACATGAAAAAAAGGAAGAAACAAAGGCCTGTTTACCTTTATAAAAGACTATTCCGGCATATCAGTTTAGTATAAGTTTTTCAGCTCGTAAATTCAGCTCGTTCTGCGTATGCGTCAATGACAATAGATCAATGATCGAGCTCTGGGCGCATTGACGCATGCGCAGAACGATCTGAATTGGAATTGAACGTAGAGTAGACTGATACGTGGGAATAGTTCTTTACCGTGATAATACTTAAATCATTTGAATAAACATAATCATTGAATTACTTGATCCAACAAAATGTCTTCCTCAACATGAATTCATTAGAATATTAAACTTCAAATTTATTTTTATCATGAAAAATTCCCGAAATCAAGAGCTGGAACAGTTAAAACCCACCATGTCCTGACCGTCAAAGTCCCGTCTCGAACTGGGATCATCTATTTGAGAGCTCTGATTTACGGCTTGTATCCAACACGCGGCCCAACAATAATTAAGTTTGACGTTAATTTTGTTTCGCGTAGCCAGTTGTCAAAACTGCCTCACGACTCACGAGTCGGCTTCTAGCTGGATTTCAATTATGCGCCTGTAAATAACCACTTGTCCGAAATACAGCGCTTTCAAACCGACTGTCCAACCATTTTACCGTTGCTTTCAAATGTAATTCTCTTTCTCACGCTTTGGTCTGACTTTGTTTTTTGGAATATTTTTAGTTTTCAGTCGAAATTTGTAAATTTCGAATGGATCAAATTCTAAGGCCCGACTTCACGAAATGAACACCAGGTATGAGTGACATTTAGTTCTATCAAGTCTCTACCTGAGATTTTCAAGAAAAGTGAGGGATTGTGGTTTGCAAAATAATGAAATTACCGGAGGTGAGATTGACAACAATTTTTTCACTTTTGCAATGTCAGTCATAACCTTAATATGACTGAATAAACTGGATATGACTCTAATAAACTGGATACAGGATAAGGAAGGAGCTCATATTAAAGAATAATATTGTATTGTCTTCTACTAATAAGACAAAACTTGAAAATGTTCATGTTCTGAATATAACAGTATGAACAGTATAACAGTAATAATAACAGTATGTTAGCAAGACGAATAAAACTATTATTTATATTATAAATGGAAATCATTGCGTTTAGCAATTATAGGTCATGCAAATTACTAGCTCATTCTATCAATTGATTATTTTAATAATATGAAAATATTATGATTATTGTTGTATTATGAGTGTGAGAAACATTTTTCAATGGAATCCATTCATAAAGTGAAACTCAAAATTATTCAATTAACAATCAAATGTGTTTTTTCAAGTTTGTGAAATTAATATGATTATATATTATGTGAAATATTTTACTTTTAATAAAGATTTATTACGCGTAATACCACTTACTTAGGTGAATTTCATAATCAAAAAAACATTGTGAAGATTTGAGGAAGTGAAATGTGAAGATTTGAAGCGCCAAGGACACTAAATTCGAACGTCAACAATACCAATGTTGTTTGATTAAAGTGAAGGATGGTCCAAGTTTGTATATAATAGAGATTCTGGGAGAAATGGTCGGTTTAATCAATGTGGATGAGAGTACATGGTTTGGGGGGGTCCCGGGGGGAACCAGATCCCGGAAGATGGCTTCCAGTATGCAGATGAGCGGAACCAGTGGCATCCACCAGGAGAGAGAGAGAGCGAGAAAGGGATTGAGAGAGAATGACGAGCGGGAGAGAGATCATGTTTTTCAACCAGCTAACGGTAAAAGGCGGGTGAATGCTCGACTAGCCCCCCTTCCCCTATCTCTTGTACCCCCTCTCCACCAGTTAGGACCACTCCTGGTCCAAAGACAACTCTTCGCAACGCGAGTTCATTGGCTTGTCTCTCTTCTCTCTTTCATTCCTGCTGACTCTCTCTACTCTCTGTCAGCTGACTCGCTCTCAACTGACTCTGGAAATCTGTAGGAAAGAATCCGCAGAATTGACTCGGCTCTTGGGAGTATTTCGACTCGGAAAAAGTTCCAAATGGTTTGTAATTAACAATTTTTGTGGGAAATGAAATGAACCATTTCAAACAATGGAAAACTTGGACTATTCATGAGACTGAATTCCGGAACCAGAGAATTTCAGGGTTCTTACTATCTGCTTGCTTGATTGAAGCGATAATCGTCAAAATTCTTAAAAGATTTTGTTAAAATTTTATTATATTCCCCCTCATGGAACATTTGCCTGTTTTGACAGCAGTTGTACTGTTCCAGTACAATGGGTTTCATACATCTCTTGGATGTTCCTTTGCCAATAATATTGTTGAATGCTCATATTTAAAAGTGTTGTTTAATTTTGGGCTTGAGAATTTTCCAATATACCTAACCTAATCCTTGAAATGAGGAAAAAGAAGAAGAAGAAGAAGAAAGAAGAAGAAGACGAAGAAGAAAAAGACGAAGATAATTTTATAGCAATCACTTCATAGCAAGCACTGCGTAGTTGAAAAATTACTGGAACAATATTATTAAAATATTAATAACCAACTGTCACCTAAATTTTGAAAGTTTTTATCAGCTAATGCTTGAACATAGTACAGTCTACAATTACTGTCAATACGGAAAATTCTACGCTTGATGCACTAGTATCATTTCTAGTTATAACATAAATTATAATGCAAGGTAGAATCGTTGATGTCCGCTATAATACTAGTACACGCTCTAATAATAATAATACTAGTGGTATTATTGATCATTTATTACTTATGGAAACCATTGATCACCTGATCTGATAATTTGTTATCAATAAAATAGAACAAATTCGATTTTATATCTTATTTGTTCGATTAGATTTTGTTATAATTATTTAATCAATCTTAACTACTTTGTGATATTTGATTTCCAATTTAACATTCTTCATCGGTTGATTCGCTTGGACTCTTCTGATCCTCTTACTCTCTCTCTCTCACTCCCTCTCCCTCTCAGCAAGTTCTTCTCATGCTCGTTCCTTCTTTCCTTCCTTCTTCTCTCTATCTCCTCCTCTTCTTACTATTCATACTATTTTCTTCGTTCTCGAGGAATCTTCCAATCCATCTTCCTCCTCTTCCCCAGTGCAACCTTCCCTATCAAATAGGCAACTCTTTCTCTACCTTCTCTTACTTTTCTATCAGTTCAAAAAATACTCTGTCCTTCTCTAGCAAAGCGGTGTCTCCGTGTAGACAAAGAGTTACCAAACAGCCACGTTCACTTCTTACGTTATTTCGCGTAACCGAGCAGATAATAATCGAGAGAAAGATAGAGCATGATGAAAAGAGAGAGTATAAGAGAGATTAAGAGAGAGAGAGAAAGAGGGGCAGACTGTTGCCGTTCATGTATGCGCTTCTTGTCAACAAGCCAAAGCTTTACATGTACTGCCATACTTTGTCAATTTTATTATATCATCCCCAGCTTACAGTCAAACCCATAGTCTAAATTATTTAGTCGAACATACAGCCTAAATAAGTAAGGGTGCAACTTATAGATATACCACTTGATGTTCTCATTGTTTCTTAAACATCTAGAGCAATACAAATAGATGTTATTAATGTTCTAGGATCTAGGCAATCAAATCTCTCTGGGAGAAAATACAAATGGAATAAACAAGAAAAATTGCAAGGATGTTAGAGCTTCATCCTGATGCAGTGTTGATGTTTCTGGAAAACGTCAGGATACGCTGCTTGATTCTGTTTTTTTTCTGACGTAAATTAATGAACCTGATCAGCAGACGTCAAATATCGTTCAGATTAAATTCCTTAATAATCACCGTGAAAAAATGGATGGCTGAAATAGTTGAATTTTGGTTTCATGTTATTAATGTTCTAGGATCTAGGCAATCAAATCTCTCTGGGAGAGAATACAAATAGAAGAAACAAGGAAAATTGCAAAAATATAATTATTTTTTAGGTTTATTAGGTAATAGAGTGTTGACTAAGGCACCATCTTCATTTAAACCAAGTTTATCAAATCGAAGTTTAAACTTCTGAGTTAGAATTGTTTTAGTTTAAATTGCGGATTCAATGTTAGAACTGCTTTTTGTTAACTTTGTTTAAACGAATATGGTGCATACTGGCCTTAATAAATTAAACTGTCGAATGCCATATAGAATTGAATAGATCCTTTCCATCAAACTTATTCATTTTATCAATCAGAAAGGGATATAGGCATACAGTATTATAAAGATAGACATGAGAAAGATGATGTGGAGATCTAATAGAATATGTAATAGATCTAATGGATGACACCTCTAGTTGCAATGAAAGATAAACTCCAAAACATGGGCATGGATCTCCGAAGTTGTTATTGAAAAGCTCCATTGAATCTCACTACTTTTGTAATGCTTTCAAAATCAATTTCAACTCAAATTTCGATAGCTTAACTGTTATTCTTGTCTAGTTATAATATTATCTCGATTTTTATTGGTGGAGGGATGATTTTAATGGTGTTCCACATCGCCCTATAGCCATATTATGGGAGCTATTATATTGTACCGTTTTCCTATTTTAGGTCGTATTCACTTGTATTGCACTACTCAATAAAAGAGAATTTTCACTATCCACATATTCATCGGCTTTCATGGTTATCACACAATTCCAAAATCAAATTAAGATTAGGTACTTGTTGGGTGAAAATTGCCAGAGTGAATTTCCAAAATGAGGTCAGGACAGAAAAATGCAAATCAACTGAATGTGATTGGGCCATACTCAGGATTACCAACGGAGCCAATGATAATACGGAGGACGACGACCAATGATAATTGGGGGCTGGGAAAATGATAGGACATTGAACATGAGTAGGCCTATCTGAGTATCATAATGTTGGGCCCTATCAATATTAAAAGCTACCAATTTGTTAATTGACTCGTGCACAATACCATCTATTATGAGATTGCTCGAACCATTGTCCTTGAATATGCAGTTGAATAGTAATATTGTAGTTGAATTGGAACTGTATGGAAAATATACTGTACTTCCTAGTACCACCAGGTATAGTGGATATTAAATTAATAAAAATGTATCTATAAATAATGTATTTTAACAGGTGCTAATATCTTAATCAATGTGAGTTTAATAGAGACAATACAAGCACAAGAAATTGTACTTGAAAATGCAGCCTGTAGACTATTTTGGGTCTAGATTCGAAGAGTTAAGTAACCATGTAAGTTGTAAGTTCTTACACCATGATTATAATCATAGAAATATCAACTGTTGGCCACCAATTTGTTCCCCATGTGGTGAGATAACAATATAGAAGTCTAGTCTCAAACTCAATTTTATACTTGTTGTAATGGTTGTTGCAGAAGACCATGTATTGGTATGCCATCATAGATTGAACTATAACAATATACATGTATAGGCCTGTGAAATATAAGTACATATATGGCTATTATATTACGAACAACCTCCCAGATGTTAAAAGTCCTAAGCTCATTAAGTCGAACTCATGTTGCGATATCTAAATCACGCAAGCCAGCATCGGTTGTTATAAGAGAGAGAATTGCACACGGACTTAGCTAAGCACGGCGGTGCGGTGCGCCATATCTTCAAAGTCCATTCTTGTATAGGTTGGTGGCTACACGATTCCAATTCCATTTCCAATCCACAGAGCTAGAGGATTGCTAGAATAGCTAGCTGTGCCTGAGAAAGCAAACCGGTCTTCTATTTCAAACCCTCCCCTCCCCTAACCTAAACCCCTTCCCCCGAAGTCCCCGTACAATCGACAAGTAAGCTTGTCCCAACATGTCCATTCAACTTTTCCAATACTGTTCTTTTACTTTTCTCTGTTTGAAAGGTCTGAGCACAACGCTAAATATTCACCGATAAAGGTTAGGATTCAGTGGTTGTTGTATAACTTGTGACCACATTGAATGAATTACAGAGCATTCTACTGAAGTAGCCTATCTAAAAAAAGGGTGGTAGAAAATTTCGAAATGTGCAACAGTTTTAATTGAAGTTTTATGTGGTAACCGTAATTTTATAATGATTGAAAGATTTTTCAGGATATTTGAAGAAGCAAAGAACCAATTTATGATTGGGATTGTATTGAAATTAGAAATTTCTTCAAAACTTGGGAGAAGAAGTATTATTGGAAAATATAGCCTAATATATGAAAATTTACGTAGGAATGTACAAGCTATGCTGATGTAAAATATCCTGCGGTAATGAATGAGGCCTCCCAAAGAGAACAAAACAAAAGAAAGGTTTCCACCAGATTTCCCGTTAAATTAATTGAAGAGAGCCCTCAAAGAAGAGTTGAAACTCAATACTGCGGATAAACTGACAGGCTTCAGCTTTTAATGAGAATTCCAGCCTGAATTATATAATACGATACCACTGACAGAATTCAAGCCTCTTTGTTATAGACCACAATTACAAACTCCAATTTATCAGTGAATTTGATAGGCGTTTTGGCTATACTAGATTATAATCGAAATTGGTGAATGATGTTAATTAATTTATCACACTATTCGATTGTTAAAAATTTGATTGAAATCGATAATTGATTTGATTGGAAAAGTCAGATCTCATATTTCTCGAGGAATGTGTTTGTCATAATAAATGACAACCGCTATGTCCACACTTGGTCGATTTTTGTGTGCTGCACAGCATGCTGCATATGCTTGAGTATTGGTAGCACAAAAAATCGACCAAAAGCGGAGATAGCTATTGATCAACAAATAAGTGATTGCCACAATCAAAGATTGAATCCTTCATCAAGCTTTCATACATTCACTATGTTCTTTCATAATGTTCACTATGCAGTAGATAACAAAAATAACAAACCAGTGCAGGTCCCACTTAAGCCTGTGGACTCATTCATCATTTATCTATTCATGAATCATATTTTACATATTTTTAAAAACAGGTCCAAAGATACATTTTGCTCCCATTAAAATCATGAAATGTACAATATAAACTGAGAAACTATATATACTCGTCCTTATTACTCAAGCGCAAGTCTAGGAATTTATGTAGGTATCACTTTGACACTCTCAGAGACTACATCACCAGTGATGATTAAGCCACATAGGTTACAAAGATTGCATAGGTCCATGGATAATTATCCAACCAAGTAAGTCCGATAGGCCCTTTGAGAATAAGGCAATGCAATCATTGTGCACAAGCTCTTGCAGTGTAATGTATTCATACTGTACTATCAACATACAAGCATTTGGATTAAATGATTAGTCATTGCAAATATAGGTTCGCAGTATCTTATTAGCCCTCCTACAGTTATTTATTGTCTTTTTCTTCATTCTAAGAAATGTATCTATAATAAAGAGCTAGGCTACAACTGCTTTGATATTCACTTTGTGAGATTGTAAAGTGCTCTAGAGGACTGGAGCTCCGAGATATTCCTCAGCATGCTCCACCATGTACTATTCGCCAACATATCATAGAAAGGAATTCTCATGCAACAGATTGTAGCATGTATCATGCAACGCAAGCTGCTGATCGTGAAGAACCGAATCAAAGTCAAGGTAACGATGCAATTTCGTTTACATCCGTTGAAGTCCTTTGAGTCGGGGAATTTATTCTTGGCACGCTTCCAGCACTGATCAAAGTATGTTGAGGTCGTTAAGAGACGTGAAGCGTGGTGAATTGTTCGATTGGTGACCGTGTGAAACAATAATTAGATATTAGCGGATGTTATGAACAATGTATCAAAACATATCTGCAGATGAAATACTTCCTCATAAATAAACTCGTTTCAAATAAACCTCAAGAAAAATGGAACATTTCATTCCATTCATTTATATATCTTTTCCAAAAAAATACAATAATTAATAAAAAATATAGATAAAATACAAAAAGGAAACAGTAGTTAGGTACTTAGAAAAATCGTGTTAGAGCACCATCACGCTAAAAAAGAAAAAAGTTTAAAGTCGAGAAACAATAACAATAGAATGAATAGTCAACATTGTCGTAACTAAAGTTCATGCTAAAGTATGAAGTACTTTAATCATATTGTTGAACTAATAATTCATACTTTAGCATGAAGTACTACACTGTAAAATTACTGTACCGTACTGAAGAATTGCTCAGCGTAAAAGGAATGACCCTTCACACATTTCACAATAAATCGGACCATGTACTTGCTCTACCATTGGTTTCGATGGTAGACTTTCGAGAAAAAGTTTCTAAAAAACAATAAATCACGTAGAAACAAACTGTGAGAAACCAAAGAGCAACGTGACTTTTCCTCGAAGCTGTCTGCCAAAATCAGACACGTATGTACAGTTCACAGAATTCCAAATCCTTTTCGCCGAATTCTCACCAAGTCACTTCCGAAATCGTATCTGGCTTCAACGCACCACAAGAGTTTACTTTCAGTTCTTTTGACAAGCGCTAACAAATTACTTGCTCAAATAAATGACCTTGCTGAAGTTCGTTTCCCGACTAAAGATTGAAGTTCCTTGTTAGTTGAAACTACGATACTTTTATGGAATTAGAGCGTCAGAAAAGGTTGGGTGAAAGAGTTATCCTACATTATGATTGGGATGAAATTTAGAATGTTTTTTGATTAGGAAAAACGTAAATTTTTAATTATCCATAACCTGAGTTACCTATTCTAGATAGTTAGCCATAGCTCAATTCTCAATACCCATACACGAATTATTGTATAGGTACATTGACAGTAAATAGGTAGCCTACTTAACTTGTAATTTTACGTCAATTCGAGAAGACAAATGATATTCAGTCCATTGTTCTACAACATGTTTAGAGAATTGATGCAACTCTTTTTGTAGATGAATCGATCCATTTTTATCCTCTGGTAGAATAAAATGGAGAAGTGAGAATATATAAATAGTGGCAGAGAAAAATCTGTGGTGATAGGCTACTCAGAAATTATGTGTAACAGGCGTTTCTGATAACTATACTGTCTCCTAGAACCTTTGGTTGAATGTGTCTGCTAACTGCTAATGAACTATTTGGTTGCCATTTACTCGTAATTATCTGAATCCTCCTCAATTCTCAATTCAATTCGTATTCAATTCCTCCTCAATTCAAGAATTACTGGTAATTATCTGAGCCTCCTATTGGTCACCTTCCAATTTTCTGAATCCACAGCCTCACACAGCCTGCTGTTGTTTCAAATCTCTACCTTTTTAAACACTTCTTATTTGAGCTCTATTCAAGAAACAAATACGTTCTAGGCGTTTTGTTTTTGTATTGAATCTCATGCCATAATATTGGCTGGAATTGGTTACCTGTTGATTTCAGACGTGAATCTCGTAGGAAATCAAAATTTCCCATCCCGTGAAATTATAGGCACAGGGCTCTCTATGCTGCTAACCTACTAGCGTGGTTGGGAGAATCTTAGGAACAGTGCATAGAGAGAGAGCCTGTGCCTATAATTTCACGGGATGGGAAATTTTGATCACCAATCTTGTATCCTGGGGCATATTCAATAGAATTTAGAACAAAAATAAAAACAGGAAAAGGAGATCTCACACTAGACTCATAAGTTATGAGTTTATTGTGTGGTGTGGTGTGCCGTGATTAAATGTCTAGTGCGGGCCTCTTTCCTGTTTTAAAGGACTTCTAATATTTCATGAAACAAGCCCTTAATTTGATTGATAATCCAGGGTTGAACATGAAACTGAATTATATCATTTTGGGTAAACCGGGCCTTACTAAGCTTTGTATCCTAGTAAGGTACAATCATACGACACATAGCCTACGTGATAGCAAAAACAATTAAATTACTTAATAGTTAAATTGTCTTTGGTGGTAGTCATAACACGCGTATGTAGAAAGCTTCAACAGACGAGTACTTACAGTACTTGTTATTGCTTACTTGAAGGCAGTAGTCTTATTTTCAAATTTAATGTATTTACATATTATCCCTCTAGCTAGTTTCACATTCTCAAGCCAATAATTTTCAACTCATTTTAAAAATACCTTTGCATACGAGTTCTCCGTCATATAGAAGTTTGTACAAACATTCATACAAACACGAAACATCACTTTAAATCATATTTTCCCAAATTGAAAAAGACGCGACTCAAAAAACTGGTTATGAAGAGGTGTCATTGATCTTGTAGTAGTTCTTATTATGTAATAGGAAGTAGCAGCCATACCTATACTATCGTGTCCTTACACAATTCTTTTCACTATAACCCCCTATGATTTCATAATGCGTGCGCTCTGAGATTACCCTATAATTCGTATGATTGGAATTACGTTAAGAAACGCAGGTACATCTTTTCTTCAAGATTATAAGAACCTGAACTGGACTAATAACATTGGTCAGGTATAATTTGGCCTTATATCATTACTGTTACGAGTTTACTAGTGGTCTGGCGAGAGACAGTAATCGAATTATTGTGAAAACGTGAGCATTTTATACTGTCTAGTGCTCCACTAAGCTGCACTGAATCACTCCAAGTTGTTTTTTTAAGTTGAAAATGGCAAAATAATTCTGTACTTGATTAAATTGTTGAAATTTCATTCTTTTTTGAAATGAAAAACTCAACAGTAATGCAATCTTACCATCCATAGAATGTTTGTAATTACAATTACTGTAGTTTGCTACCTCACTAACCTTTCTTTGTTATCTCAATTAATCAACTGAATGCATTGAAAATCTGCTAAAACCGTGAGTTTTTTAGCAGGTAACATTCCAATACAATGTTACAATACAATTCAGTATTAGAACGCAATGTTACAGAACAATTTAGTATTAGAATGCAATATTAAAATACAATACAGTACATTCACTTGGAAATAATTTGCAGAAAAAGTTATTTAACTTTCAAATAAAGAAGAAGAATCTTGAGTGGTTCATAATAGAATCTTTTAGGATGTCGGCTGAATGGCACCTGAACCTAACGAGCTTAGTGAATAGCAATCTCCTATTCAGCCGACACCCTGCAAAACCTCTTTCCAACACTATATTTTAAGTTAAACCTTTTTATTAGAACATTATATCAAAAACTTGACAATCACGCTAATCGTTTTCAACTCTGGATTGATTCGTTCTTGTTGAGACTTTCAAGATGACATATATGAAGCCAATTGACTTTGATGAACGTGGCTCGACCATTTGGGTATAAACTTTTTTTGGACTATAGCATTGGTTGGTTACAACTTGGGGACGTGGGGCGCCAGACAAATTATCAACCAAACCGGTTCAAGACTTGCTTAAAAAATTAAGTCCGGTAGCATAAATAAGAGACAGGAGTTGAATGGAGTGGAAGGAATAAAACAGGAGAGAGAAAGAAGACAGAAAGAAGAGAGAAATAAACATCTGGATACATGTACTGATACATTTCTTGTAATCCCTGATCTATTTTTATAATAAGTAGTTCATCAAAAGCTAATTTAATAAAATCACACTGATTTCCGAAGTAGGAAAACATCAAACTCAATTATTGTACTTATTCGTTTTTCGTTCTGTTGCTGGGTATCATCTGACTGGGGATAAAAGAGTTTTAAAAAACAGTGTAACTTAATTAACCCGTATATGAAAGGATGTATCTGCCACTTAATTACTAAAATTAAATTTCACAACTTCTTAGTTTTGTGTTGAAGAATTCTGCAACAATTATCCAGAAGACCGTTTCCATACCTGGATATAACTTAATAAAAAATGTTCAATCATTTTGATACAACTATGATCTTGGGTTCCAGAAATTTGAGAACAATGATTTGGTTGAAAACTCAATTAACCAATTATTATTTAGGCATCAAGAATTATTATAATTGATTATTTTTATCAAATTTCTATCCTTGATTATTTCTATCAAATATCTTTTCTGAAAGAATTCAATTGACAATTACATTTATATAGACTTGTCTGAGCTTGAATGTAACTGAGCTTTGAATTTTGAAATTAATTATTGAACTCTACTCCAATGGGAATGGGAGAATACTATAAATGGCCTTCTTGATTTGAACATCAGGTTACCTGATTCAGGTGTGGTAGAGAATTACTGTGCGTGTTTGAAAACAGTAACATTTGCATTATTCATCAGCAATTAGCCTGTACTTTAACAGTGTGGTCAAAAATCTGATTTAGATGGAAAATTGACGATAATGATGAAAAATGTTGCAACATTTAGTTGAAATGAACTTGAAAAATCTTATTGAGTTTGAAAGATTATTATTTTCATTCCGGTGTGGAGAGTGATATGAAATGAAGTATTTAGAGTAAAAAAGATAATGAAATAATCGTTTATTTATGAGAATTTGCTATTTGTACACATGTGCTGTATAATAAATAATCTACTTTCTCCTTCTTCATTTAATGAATAATTGTTTCAAACATTTGTTTCAATTTAGTGGGGCTATATTCTTTACACAGTATAAGAAGAGTATGCAAGGCTTCCTTTCCGAATGGGTAATCCTGATATAATTCATTTATAAGTTTGATTCATGTCAATCAATAGCAATAAAGAGTAAGGTAATATTGATTGTGATTTCATAGACCTAATTTCATCAGAAACTATAGGCCTACCAATCATTAATGATCTTTGATTTCATTTTAAGCTCTATGGTTTGCATTAGGTAGTTTTCTTGAATGTTATATTTTGATTTTACTTAAGTGAATTTTATATATCTATTACATTCGTTTGAGGCCCAATATTTTTCGAGAGATTCTTCTTTTTATCTCATCCAATTTCTATTGATATTCCTTGCATTGAAAGTATTCCATGCATTTTTAATCGTATTTCAGTTTAAACCTCTATGGATAGTTCATAACTCAACAAAAAATGTAGAATACAGTAATACACCAAAAACTGCGTATAGTATTATGATACCCACTTCAACTCCATTTTCAAGCATCATCATTCCCATTATACTTTCACAAGTCTAGACTCATGTAGTTATCCTCATCATCATTATCCACAGCTAGCTAAAACCACACTGGTATTGAATAGAGTCCATTGAAATCTCTTTTGAAAATTTCAATATTTCAATTTTCTAGGCTTCATTGAGCAACAGGCCTCAATTACATGGAACAACTCCAGATTTTTTGTAACAGCATCCTCAGACGCCTCGATAATTTCAATGCCATATTTTTAGATCAACTTCATATTTTAAGAAGACAATATTATTTGCAAATACGGTATATTAATTTGTGTCTTTAGCGTTCTCCATTATTATGAAATAACTTATGCAACTAAAACAGAGAAAATAAAATTCATTCATGTTCACTTGTCTAGGCCTACTCTTGATTATTGAAATCCCTTCATGTATCGGAAAAATTATAAAAGAGCTGAAGAGGGGTTGTTGAAGGCTGTGGCGAAGAGATACCGTCTGTCTCTTTCTCTCTTATCGTGAAGAACTCAAACGAAAATAGGCCGCAACATTCATGGGAATCCGGCATCTCTATCGCCCTCTCTATCATTGAGTACTGAATCCCTTTAAATATTTTATGTGGCGAATTATATAATAAATAAGTTCTATGTACTTCTCAATGGACTTAGCCGGCTTCACCAGGTGAGTACGCGGATGACTACACACGTGGCTTCTACTTCAGCGGGTCAATGACCCTCTAGTTTATCGACCACAAATCTACACGTTGTGCCTATTAAGAGGAAGCTCACCTGTTACAAAGTGTTGCCGAATTGGGAGGAATGTCTCCTGATACATTATAGTTGTCAAGTTGATACGAAATGTTGCCGAATTTCGATACGCTGTTTGTTAATGAAATCTGGGTGTCAAGGACAAGGATTTACCGAGCTTCACGGTTCCGCTACAATGCAATTTGATACTGATCGATGGAATCTAATGGAATTCAGTCGTAAAATGTAATTCAGTGGTGGCATGTAGTGGACTATAAATTAATGTGACACAAATAGCCTAGGTGCATTCAATGTGGAATTGAATAAGTGATTGGGCAGCTTGTTTTATTGTCAAATCTTGCTTGAATTCCTTGTTTTTCCCGGAAAATAGTTTCAAGATGTCGGTGATAGAATCCTTGAGGTTTTATCCCTTGTTTTCATTAAATTTATTAAAAACCTCTTATTATAAGAGTGTTTTCTTGAGTGTTTTCAAGGAACACTCTTAAAATATTAAACCTTTGGAGTGAAATTATTTTTTGTCACTGCCTTGGTTACTGTTGTTAGATTAGATTAAATCTTTAAATTCATTCATAGTTCTCATTATTTTTTAGTTGAACAACTCAATATTGGTCATGATCGAAAACTTTTACTTGTTATTGGACGTTATTTATATTTATTGTTTCTTCCAAGACAATGAGTAGAAAGTATAGTAAAGTAAGTTAGAGAATAGTAGAAAATTTTTGCATTGATCCTCAATTGAGATGTTTTGTATTGTTTGGCTGGACCGATATATGACTGAGAATATATAACTCAGAATCAGATCATGATTGAATGCAAAAAATATATTGAAAATAAATGCATAACCAAAAAATACACTCATATAACATATCCTTAAAATAGAAAACAACCAGCTAAAATACCAAGATTCAAAGTACTAAAAATATTACCCCAGGTCTATTGAAATTGATTCAATTGAGTAGAACTGCAAATTTTCCTTGAAAGAAAGTCAGCTATGATTAATAGCATGCTATTATGAAATGTAGAGTGTCTAGTGTAGTGGTTTACAGAAATAAGTGACTTGCATCTATCCGATCAAAAACCGGTTTCATCTCAATTTCTTCTCTTTTCCATCTGTAGAATGCCGGAAGAAGACGGTTTTTTGTGAAGAAAAGACATCGGTGATGTATAGCCACTATCGCGACGGACTAATAACAAAGCAGAAAATTTTAAAACTAACTATCGCCAATAATTCTCGAACGGTTTTTATTTTCAACGCGCTATACGTGATCAGATTTTTGATCGAGGCTCATAACTCAAGAAGTCTTTACTGGATGTCTTCTGCTTTTTTAGGAGTTGAGAATTTTTGCCTTTCAAGTGTATAGAGCTTCCCTTGCATCAACATTCTGATTGCATATTCATTCAAGTTGTTTCTCAAATAATGCATTATTACTAGCAGTTTATATTACTTTTCTTCCTACTACCAATTAGTGGATATATTTTTCATGTAGAATAGTTTTTTTATTAAAAGAAAATCAATAATATGAATAGGAACTGAAAATTGGTTTAATTAAACGCTTCAACTAATTTGTATGTTTTGTTTTTGTTTTAGGTGAGCTGAATGTCGATTAGGATCAAAACGTGAGAAACATCTGCAAATTTGTAAGTTCATCTTCTTCAGCCTACATCAGTGATTGTAGTCTAATATTGTCGATTTTCAATGCACCCAAAATACAATAGTTACAAAGGAAAATTAATGCGACTCAGTATTGTTACAAAAATGTTTATATTATTGAAGAAGATGAAACTTTATAGATTCTTTACAATCGATTAAAAAATGTTCAATATGAATCACATTGGAAATTGATTAATATTCTAAGAAGTTTCAACTCAAGGGATGATCAAATAAATTTATAGTCTACCATGTAAAGAGAAAATTAACTGTTGAAAAGTAACTAATTTTGAATTATAAAATTTTGAAATTTGAAAAATTTACTTTATTACTGGAAAGAGAAAATCACTTTATCGCTTTAAATAAAAAATAAATATCACGAATTCCATTCAACAAACTGAAGATGAGAATAGCATTTTGCGGCTGTAGTTTAATTTAGGAACACAGAACCATTATTATCAAAGTTCAAAATGGTGAACAAAACAGTCAAGCAGAGTTTCTGATTGGCTGGTCGGTTGGTAGAGAATAACATGATTGGATGTGGAAGGATCTAAGCATCTATTTGGGACGAGACATCCATTATTGTCATATTGTCCATTATAATAAATATATCTACTTATTTTACTATTTAATACTGACCTATTGAAGATGGGTTTCAGCCATCACAGCAAATCGCAGAAGATTTAAGCCCGGTCTACATGCTAGGACTTTGCTTAGGACTATAGTCCTAGGACTTAAGTTGTACAACAAGTCCTAGCGTCTAGACCGGGCTTTAGCTAAGCTAATCAAAGGCTCCAGTTCTACTTGTACGTGGTCATGATGAGATCGCTTTCAAATTGAATTTTATTGAAATAAAACTTGAATAAAACAAAATAGATCCAGTAGAATTAGTCAGAACCAAAGAGTGTTAGAGCGTTTGAGACAGTTCAAGAGACCGGAATTCAATTTTAATTTAAAAAACCCTAATTTTAAAGTTTTATTCGCCTCTATTCATTCCTCAAGTTCTTGTACAGAGTACTAACTACTCTAAACTGTATCTAGAAGACACCGTTTTCTAATTCTGGTTCAAATCTCAAAATTACTTTTCTTGCAAAGGTTCTACCCAAGCCCCAAGTTTTCAAGTTGAAGGAGGCCTTCGAAAACTAATCGCTCGTCATTATTGGAAATATTGACAGACTGCCGTAGACAAGAGAAATTCAACAGAAGCCTGATCGCTTCTTTTTGACGGAGTGATGAGCTCATTTTTCCCGGGCTCTTGAAACCCGGCCTTGATTGTGACTTTGGGTCGATTGAGGCTTTTCTTTCTTCACACTCTCATTCCATCTCCCTTCCTTTCTCTCTCTTTCTTCCACTAATTTTCTTCTTTCTCCGCAAAAACTGCGATCGTAATCGTCTCAACACACTCACACATACACTAGCAGATCGATCGAAAAGGTTATTTGTTTTGCAGCTTGTCGTGACACAAGAGAAAAACTATCTCAACTTTTCAGCCGGCGTGTCTTGGCATGTGAGAAATAGGAGGGGGCAATGAGGGGGACCTTCCTGCCCCCCCCCCACAACTTGGCACCCAGACACAATCGTCATCCTCATGCCCATGCCTTGCCTTGGAAGTGTGTTAGCAGGGAATAGGGACTAACAGAAAGAGGGACGTTTGCCCCAGTTGTGAAAATCGATGGAGGCCTCCCTTAAAACCAACCACCCTTTAACGCTCACTACTCACACATCTTATTCTTCTTTCTTCATTTCCTTCTCCTTCTTTCTTTCCCATCTGATTTCTTCTTCCTTCTTCCTTCTCTTCTTTATTCTCCTTCTTCTTTCATCCTATTCTTCTTCTTCTTTTTCTCCTTCTTTCGCTCTTCTCATAATAATTATCATTATTTCGAACGATTTTCTTTCTCTTATCACTCTTTCCAACCTCCTATAATTCTCCTTACAACTCGTTATTTTCTTCACTTCCTTTTGCTTCTCTTGATTCTCCCTCCCACATCTTTCTTCTTCAAACCTTAACCTCTACCTTGTTACCTCATCCACTCTTGTTTCCTTCTTCTTCGCCTAATGTCTCTTCCTTTGTCATCTTTTTCCACTCTCAACTTCCTTCGATTTTCTTCCCTTGTTCATGTTTCTTCTTCATTATCCACTCTACCTTCTTCAACCTTGTTCTTTTTCTTCCCTCTTCTTCTTCTTCTTCTTCTTTTACTTCACCATCTTCCTCTTCTTCTTCTTCTTCTTCTTTCTCTTCTTCTTCTTCTTCTCTTGTTCATGTTTCTTCCTTCATTCTTCTTCCTCTTCTTCCTTCTTCCTTTTTCTTCTTCTTCTTCCTCTTCTTCTTCTTCTTCCTTTTCTTCTTCTCCTCTTCTTCTTCTTCTCTTCTTCTCTTCTCTTCTTCTTCTTCTTCTTCTTCTTCTTCTTCTTCTTCTTCTTCTTCCTTCTTCTTCTTCTTCTTCTTCTTCTTCTTCTTCTTCTTCTTCTTCTTCTTCTTCTTCTTCTTCTTCTTCTTCTTCTTCTTCTTCTTCTTCTTCCTCCTTCTTCTTCTTCTTCTTCTCCTCCTCCTCTCTTCTTCTTCTCTTCTTCTTCCTCTTCTTCTTCTTAATCCTTCTTTTTCTCCTCCCATATCTTACTTTCCTCGTGCTCTCCTGCTCCTTGTTCTTGTTCACCCTCTCTCTCTCTCTCTCCTCTCTTGTTCTTCGTCCCTCCACTCCTTTATCTTGTTCTGCTTCTTCCTCTTCATCCTCTTCTCCCTCCTCCTCCTCTATGCTGCTCTTCGTCTTTTTTCTACCCTTTTCATCCTACGTTTCCTCCTTCTCGATTTCCACTCCATTTTCCTCACCATACTTCTTCTTGTACTCATACACCACATCGCAGCCCCTCTCTCACCACCACTCTCCAATTACGAGCTTACATCTACTCCATTCATCCTGTACGTGCCACAACGGTCTTTTGTTTCTCTCATCTCCATTTTCTTTTGAGTGGCTGCTTTTCCGCATAAGCCAACCCCAACTTTCCGTCTTCCCAGTTCTAAATTTAAACCAAAGTCATTTTCATATTCCATATAGCCTAATAAGATTGTGGCAAACCCTGATCAACATGGATTACACAATACACATACATCAAGGATAAAAAATTGAACTCTGAGGATATAATTATTTATTCATTCACAACATAACATAAACCCACCTACAAATATTTCGATTAGTGACATATTATAATTCTGTACAAAATAAATCTGATTTCAAATGTATTAGACCTGGTCTACAATGTTTTTCATAAAATAGTCCTGTAATACAGGGTACACAATATACTCTTATAATCTTATTACATAGTACATGTCTACATACATGTCTTCGTACATGTCTACATGTTACATATTCATATCTAATTTGTGTACTGTTAACAGGACTTCTAAAATTTCATGAGGTAGGCCCCTCTTTACCAATTCAATGTAATTTCTCAGGCTAAGGTGTCTTTTGGGTTCGTCGTCAGTGATCTTAAATAATCGTCGTCAGTCAATGAGTTGAGATATTTCTACCCAAAATATTCGTACTGAAGTTTAACAGTAGAACATTGATGAATCTCCAGCACCCATCCATTTTGAGTGGAGTCTCACTTGAGAGCTTCAACCTTTAATTTTTATAAATCTCGATTTTCTTCATATGATGTCTCATGCTTTCTATCCCTCAAGCCTGCTCTCCTACCTTCTTGAATCACTAAAAACATATTCAACCTTCATTCATTCTGGTGTGGAGAGTTCTCATTCTGGTGTGGAGAGTGATATGAAATGAAGTATTTAGATCAAAAAAAGATAGATAAAGTGAAAAAAAAACATATTCAACCTTCAACACCACAGAAGTGAATTTTACAGTCTCTTTGAAGCTTCGATATTCATTAGAAACCTCGTTCTTTTTGTTTCATAAACGTCCCCTGCTTTCTATCTTTCAAGCCTGCGCTCCCACCTTTCTGAATCCAGAAATTCATTGCCAGTGACAGCACAGAAAAGTCCATTAGGCCCATTAAAAGATTCAAAGTTTTTCGAATTTCACCACCAATGGTGTCAGGTCTATTTTGAGGCCGCATCTAGACGTGCCACTCTGGTAGCAGTGCGGCTTGGATTTTGGCCACTTATTCACGTCCTGTCAAAGCTGTCACAAGTTGAGGGCTGATGTGGCGTTGGGGGGGGAGGGGGTGTAGAGATTGTGTGTGTGGGAGTATACATGTAGATGTATTTGTGAATGTGTGAGCGTGAGATGTCTGTGCGCGATTTTAAATAGACTGAAGCGATCGATTCTATACGGTTCTCTACTGTTAGCAGCAGCAGAGCCACACGCAGAGGTTTGAGATGTGGCAGCGTGAGCGTGACATAACCTTACAGCTGACGGACCAACTCAACTAGAACACGTACACAGCCAATGGGTTTGTCATGTTCGGGTGTCACGCTCAAATATTTACACATCCGAGAGCTGGAGGACTTCAATCACACCCTATCTCACTCACTCTCACACTCTCTCTCTCTCTCAGAGTCTTTCCCTGCTCATGCTCACTTCTCATTTCTCACTCCTCTTTATTATTCCTCTATCCTCATTCTCGTTACTTTAATCTCACTCCCTCTCTCTTTTTCATTTCTTCTATCTCTCTTTTCTTCCACTTACAGTATATTTATTTCTCCTTATCTTTTTAGTAGGTTATCTTCCTCTCTGTTCCATCTATGAACAAAGAGGATAGATCCTTTCCATCTATGATCTATGTTTTCTTTCTTTACTCTTTTTCTTCTCATTATACGATGGTCTTTCATGTTCCCTATCCTCAACTCCTTCAACTCCTTCTCCTAGTACAAATAAAAAATAAATAAATCAATCAATCCTCCCTTCACAGTGTTTAATCTTCTCTCTTTCTCTCTCTCTTTCTCTCTATTTCTAATTTTTCCATTCCTATCTATCCTTCTCACTTGATATAAATTTGAGTGGTTCCATTAATATGAATAATCACCGTACCCCTATTTTATTCTCCTCATATTTCCAGTAGACTTTTTCTCTGTTCATTCATCCTTCTATATTATATTTTCTCTTCAGTAGTCCACCATCTTGTTCCTCTCACACTCACCCCCCTCTATATATCTGAATATCTATTGCTATATCATCTATCTCTCCTTCCATTTATTTTTTTCATTCATCTGATAATGAATAAACTTTCTCATTTACTCTTAGTTGCAAACCATGTGAACCTAAAACGTCACTGGAGAGAATGGAGCTCGCCTTATTTTTTAAGTCAAGTTGAAGCTTGAGAGGATACCTAAAAGAATAAAGTGTGTATCACTTATAAGATAAGGTACGCCGACAGTAGAGTAAGCTACAACCAAACAGTTGTAACCTTTAGATGGTTGTTGTTATGAGGAGTCCACTCAAAATAATAAAAAATTACTAATAACTAATTCAATGATATAGATTATGTCATTCATCAAACTATAGAACTCATCCAAGGGATAGATGATACCTGATATATAGTTTTCAATTGATATAAATTAATATATTACAAATATAGCATTATTTGTATTGAAGAACTGAAGGATTAAGCCACTAACTAAAACACTCAAATGTGATGGATTTATCGTCAGCGATGGAATCTGTATGATTCTATGAGAATCCACGAGATTGAAAAATGTTGGGTTTCTTTGCAAAGAACTGATTGTAAAAGGAATATTCCCATCAAATTTGGCGTTTTGGTGACTTCATTGACTTCTAGGTGTACAGGGGTTGCGATTGATAGTGAGTGAGATAGTTGAATTCATAAACAGAAAATGGAGAAAAAACAGGAAAGATAGAGGTATATACTGAAATATATGGAATATCGAGATATCTGAAGGATATTCAGATATTGAGACGGAGAGAGAGGGAAAGAAAGAAGGCAATAAGAAGAAAGATGAGAAGAAGAAAGAAGTCAATAATGATATTAGCAAATTAGCATAAGCTATCTACCATGCATTAGTTTCTATCTTAGGCGGCTCGCACACCGGAGCAATAAGCAACAAGAAACTAACAACACGAATAAACAATATATAACTATGATATATTACAATAAGCAATATATTTTATATAGGCCTATTGCTTATTGTGTGTTCCTAGTTGCTTATTGCTTTGGTGTGGGAGCCGCTTAAAAGTTAGAAGAAAACAACGAAATATATGTTACAAAAGTTTTTTGTAATTATTACAATACAGTATTTTTATAGGAGGCTATTGTATTTGATGCCAGATTTTTTATCTTGAACTATTACTTCATCTACTTATACTTATGTTAATGTACGTAGCAGTGTCGTGGAGGAAAGTGATACACTTCTAAGAATCAGCCTCTATCATCAACAAAGGTGATGGAACAGAGTAATGGTCGAGGCTTGGAATAAAATACACTAACCTAACCTGACCTATGTCAACCCTCACCCGTTTCACTCGACTGCATTTCAATACAAATGCAAGTGTTCGTCCGTAAGCTGTTCGACCAGCGTCCTTTCTCTGTGTGAACGGTTGCATAACAACTTGCGTAATTCAATAAACTGCTACAGCCTCTATGCAGAGCTTTCTCTGATGCTTTCTCTCAAGCAGCGAGCGAATGGCGATCATTCCCGCGATTATGACGTCATTTTGGCGCGCTTCTAAGTCACGTGACGTTTTTAAATTGTACCCCGCAGCGTTGACTGTTTTAAATTCCACGAAAACTACGTCCACACCGATACGGTTGAAATGGTAACTGCTTACTTTCTAAAATGCATTTTACTAAAATAAGAGGCGGGTGGACAAACATAGATCATTTACTTTATATGTATTTATATATATATATATATATATATATATATATATATATATATATATATATATATATATATATATATATATATATATATATATTATATATTTATGTACGTATTGAATAGATCGTATCGTAACTGTATAATCCAGTGCAATAAAGCGATGTAAGTACAAGAAATATAGATCGAAAACTCGTTTTTCGTTTTAAAACGAGCACGTTACAGCGCCGTTGCCACACCTTGTACATCTCTTGGACAATATAATAGTGCTTGACAAAACTTTAGAGAAAGTTGACGGGTTGATTTATTATATTACTCTACAAAGTCTACATAATTTATTGAATATGTATGGTTGTTATGAAAACCATGTGAATTGTAAGAAGGACTTATTACGGGGGATTACATATGTTGCTATTATAAATTTCAAGTTCTCAAGTAGAAAATATTTTATATAGAAACTTCTCCAGTGTACCATGTAAATTATTATATTGAATAGATGATAGTTATTGAAGAGATCAAAAAGGAAATATAATTATACAATAATCATTATTAATAACAGGATCGATCACATTAATTTCGTCCCGTTCACAAGGTAAGCTCTTTGAAAATCCTCCTTCAAGCTTATTATTGAGGAAAATGAGAAGATTTCTTTTGATTGTAATACACTATCTATATATATATATATTATATAAAACTTCTATATAAACGGTGAGACCGTATTATCATTTGTGATCAATGAGGCCATGTAATACTCTTTCCAAAAATACAATACAGAGCAAGTCTGAGAGATTTACTTTTCTTTAGTCAGAAAATCAAATTAAAATATAGAAAAATATATTCATTTGGCTCAATAGCCAAATAACAGATGGAATAGTTCTCGCTCATTATCTCTCAATCAAATGAAGTGGATATACTACTATTTATAAGAGGAACATACTACTTCGATCCTGTTAAATAGGAGCACAACACATCATCAGTGAGATTCTCATGGTTTGAAATTGGCGCTTATCGATCTTATTATCGATAATGGAGCATGTATCGATTCACTCAGTTGACTCTGAACTGTTCGTTCGTTTGTTGTTTTTGTTGAACATTATTTGAGGTTAGTCGTCTAATGTGTATGAACGTGTACACCAAGATTACTAGACAAAGTAATCTAGACAAAGATTTGTCTAGTAATCTTGCATGTACACCATTTCTACAATTTTCATAAAACGACAATATTCTCTGGGGTAAATATTTTTTCCGTCATTAGGTAATTAAATGGTTTAATTTTCTTAAAATTTGATTGTCTGCAAGTAAGTAATGAAACATGTAAACCAAAATTTGTGAAAAATTTTTGTGCTTGAAACGTCTTACATAAGCCCTTTTCGGCTAATTCAATTAAAATTTTTCATCACTAGGCTACTCCATTACATAGTCCATGCCAGATTCAAAGAGAAAGGGTGCAGTTCCCCCTTCCTGGTATTGGTAAAACACTGTTGTCAAAACATCGATTTTTTAGAGGGTGACCGGTGACGGTCAGCTACAACACTAAATCTACAATTTGGATTTGTCTATAAGTATTTTTGTGTTAATGACTCAGGCTTGCGGGCTGCCCATCAACACAATGTTTGACAACGACGGTAGTTTTCCACTACCTGATAGTGGTAAAATAATTTTTCATCACAATTAATACATTTCAGAAAAAACTTAATGACCAATGAAAAAATCATTTCATTGATTAGGAACCATTCTTCCTTGAGCGGGGAAAATTATACCGTTTGTATGATTTGCTATAAAACTTACAAAAGAGCGAGACTCTTTTGTAAGTGTTCTGGATAGAGTCTTTAAATCTGGCATGAATTATACAAACGTTGCATGGCCTGTAGGTGATTGTAAAAGCTACGGAGTGGCCGCCCGGTCAATTGAAAGGATAGTATAAAAAATATTAGCCAAACCTCCTGAATGCTATTTGAGGGAACTTCGTTCTCTCGAAAATCATATAGAAAATTATAATAGGTAGGCTATAGAGAGAGTATTTCATAATTATAATTGAGTTATAATTATAATAATTGTATATTTTCTGTTATTTCAGAGCAACAATATGCAGCGGCAGATTCCAACAGTACAACACCGACCAAGTCGTTCGTGGCTTGCAAGGTGTGTGGCGACAAGGCATCAGGATACCACTACGGTGTCACCTCCTGCGAAGGCTGTAAGGTAAGTTTCTGGTTATATTACCTCACAAATCGATAAAATTGAGGCGCGGATAGACGTTGCATAGTGTGCATGCATACTGTAATATACGTAAGTTACGGAATATTATTGAATGCACGGTTTGGAAAGATGGATTTGTTTGATGAGAAATCGTCTTACTGATGGTAAGAACGTGATATAGATAGTTTGTTGAGATTTTTGATATGATTTCTATTGTCTTAATATTTAGAATTTAAATTGAAAAAAAATCTTTTTGAACACCAGCTAGATATAAGAAAATAAATTTCATTAGAATCTTGGAAAACAGTACAAATACTGAGATCACAAATAATGATTATCCTTTATGATTTCTCATAATATTTAGCGCCATAAATCTATAATACCCTTTATACAGTGGGTTAAGACCCTTATTAGTTGGTCAAGTGAAAGAGGGACTCTTAAGTCGGCCATTCACTACTAGGTCCACCTGACAGGTACGCCTGATCAGTTTGGCCTGTTCAGGTGGACCTGATTAGTGTGTGGCGGGAATAACTAGCCTGTCAGGCGACCTGAAGACAGTTATTCTCGCCACACAGGTCTACCTGAACAGGCCAAACTGAACAGGTGTACCTGTTGTGAATGGATAGTGAATGGCCGGCTTTATGCTTCAACTTGACCCAAAGTAGAATATACAAAGTAGAAGAATGAAATCAATCTCTTATCTATCCGTATAACGATCCTCTGGGACACCTCCGTGTTATTTTCTTGTATAGAGGAGAACATTGTATTCAATTATTCATGTATCTTCGTCCTCAATCTAATCAATCCAATCTTATCCCATAATATACAGTTGTCACATGAAATACATTGTTTGGTACATGATAAAATATTGGTTGATGCTGTCTGACATGGTGAGTAATCCCAATTATAATGATTGGGGACATGAGGCGAATCATTAGAAATTTAGTATCTGTAATTGAAGAATGAATTATTGAAGGAGTCTCGGGACGTAATTAGGTTAGCAGATATACACCTCCTTTTAGTCACCTATTACAAGCTGGGGTATGGTAGGGACTTCTTCACTTTCCCTAACCACTACGAGAATCTATTATTACCTTGAATGGATTGGATAAAAATATATAGATAATATATGTTTCAGAACAGTTAGTTTTAGAATAATTGATCATATTTTGTAATAGTTTTTATCATGCCTAAAAATGTGTCGTTCCAAATTGTGCAAGGGGCCCCAAAAAATGGTGACTTCAGTATCACCAAGGTATTCTACAAGCTGAAATAAACAGAAAATTTAGTTTTTTCTGATAAACCGCTATTTTATTGTTTATGGCTTTGCATCAAAATCTCGTTAACAGATCAACATGCCACATTACTCAGAAATCTACTAACATAAAATTTGGCTTTGAAATCCTATTGTAAACGCATTCTCTTTAATAATTGTCTGATTCGTATTCTTTCTCATACAATTGTGTGATTTGTTTTTGCAGGGCTTCTTCAGGCGGTCGATTCAGAAGCAGATAGAGTACCGGTGTCTGCGAGACGGAAAGTGCCTCGTTATTCGATTAAACCGTAACCGCTGTCAGTATTGCCGGTTCAAGAAATGTCTCGCCGTCGGCATGTCCAGGGACTGTAAGTCACCATTCGCTTTTTTCAGAGATTTAATGTTATCGGAGTTTCATTTTAGAAAAGCCGTAATGCACACGATCAAATTTTCGATCCATTAACAGAATAGTAGTTTATGCAATGGTTGTATTATGAGAGCCTTTAAACGACGAGTGAGATACCGAGGTAAAATACGAGCGGCAACGTTGAAGCGTAGAAATATTGAAGTTCTGGTTTAAAACTAATCAAATGAATGAATGAAATATTTATTGCAATTTTTAACATACTTTATTAAAACAATAAATTTATAATACATTGTTAGAAAAAAAGGAAAATCAGTGATATACACTTAATAATATGTTAATATGAAAATAATATATGTTATACACTTCAGATATTTGAATTTAAATTAGAAAATAAAATATTAAACACTTTCCATAATGCTTTGTGAAACGTTTTCATGAAATATTAAGTCCATATTATCGTCATCTATTAATTTTGTGTTGTAGCCGTGCGGTACGGTCGCGTGCCGAAGCGGTCACGTGAGCGGCCCGGTGGCGTGGAGGAGACGAGCAACAGCCAGGGCGCGACACGAGTCTCAACCACCACCACCAGCAGCAACCCCTCACCGACGGGGGGAGTGGTGGGGGAAGTGCCGCCCTCCCCTCTCGCGCCTACGACCACCACAGTGCTGGTCACCAGCGGAGGAGGAGTGGGGGCAGTGGGCGTGACCAGTGTGGTGGTGGGGGATTGGGAGCCCAGTGACGCGCGCTCATTGGCCGCCTATGACGTCATTCTCAGCGTTGCGCAGGCGCATCACGCCAACTGCGAGTATACCGAGGAGCAGACGAGGTCGCTTATACGCAGGCCTTTGTCGTCGCCTGTGAGTAGCCCACAAATTTGCTTAGTTTGCAATTTTTATTTTTTGAAAATTTTAGAAACCAACTACATTATTGTTATTGTTATATTACCAATATCGGGGTACCGAGCTCTGCTCGGGGATAGGCCTACAAAGGCACAGGAATGAAAGTTTAAAAGGAAAAAAGGAATGAAATGAAACAATTTTTTAAGTACAGCCATCAGTCTTATGCACTGAATCATCATTGCACTATAAAAAAATCAATCTCAGCTTTCGAAATATTATGAATAATCGAATTTGAATGCATATCATTTGAAAAATCGCACTTATAAAATTTTGCTTCATAGAAATAATAATATGGGTTGATATATCATTTTAACTTGTCAGAAAACAACTGATTTAACGTCAGTAAACGAGCGTACATCAATCAGCTGTTTTCTGACAATTTAAATTATTTCCTGCCACAACAATTTTTAGCTCAGCTGTTTTGATGAACTCTTGACGATTTTTCTCAAATAAATAAAAACAGATCACATGGCTAACTTCATGCCTCAAATTTAAAAATAACAATACCGTACAATATGGAATATTTTCAAAATTTCTAATTCCTTTTAATTTTCTATAGATAAATAAAAATCAGAAATAAAAAAGGGAATAGGAGCAGCTTATAGCAGGATCCATTTAACTTGTCAGAAATCATATGATCGACGAGCATATGATCACAATACTTAACCTACAAATGCTGAATCTCGCAGATTATTAAAAAGGTCTTTAAAAAGTTATTCTTTGAAAGGTCTTCTTTAAAAAGGTCTTTTAAAGACTTTAAAGGTCTTTAAGACTTTCAAGCCTTGTGATTATTGTGTTGAAATCACTGTTTAATTATTACTGGAACAGCTGACTTCTGACAAGTTAGTTGGATCCTGCTATATGTGTTTCGATATTTTTCTCAATTCTAGTAATCAAACAGCTGGTTTTACCAAAAAAGTTAGTGTAGTTGTGTATTTCATGAGTGATCATGTGATTGAAATGCATTGTCTCAGCAGCTGAAATAATCTTGTCTCACTCCCACAATCACCACTCTCACTCTTTCTCATCATTCACAGCCGACGGAAATTTGTTTCTGCTGTCAGCTGATTCCTAAAGGATCGGTTTTTCCTTTTTAAGGTCCTTCAGCGAGTTATCCCAGGGATGAGACCCGGCGCAAACTAATTTTTGTATCACAAACCTCCTATATTCCAAATTTCGTCAAAATCGTTAGAGCCGTTTTCGAGATCCGTTGGACATACAAACATATAAACATATATATAAACATATAAACATACATATAAACATACAGAAATTGCTCGCTTAATATAATAGGATACATATAAACATACAGAAATTGCTCGCTTAATATAATAGGATACTATATTATTGTTATTGTATTCATATTTTTTGAAAATTGTAGAAACCGACTACATTATTATTATTATTGATTGTCAACCAAGAATGGTATAATTTAACAAAATTATTTATATATTAAGAACCTGTACAAGCCATCCTAATATAGTTCAGTTGAGGTTACTATTGTATAGCTTTGAAAGTATGACTATACTCGTGGTCACGAAGTAAGGCAGCTGAGAGATTGTAATTGAAATACTTTATTCTCCAAAATAACATAACAAGAAAATACAATAAATTGAAAAAACAATAATTTGAGGCTCTTTTTATGGGCACAATAAGCTTGTGAGAGAGGGGCGAGCTGTAGCTTATTACATTTTGTATTATATCTCAACCAACTTGAAGTTTAAATGTTTATTAAACAACAGAGCATAATAATAAAGTTGGTCAGGTTTATATGTGCATAAGGAGAAGGATAAATATAGAAAAAGGAAAAATTGAATCTTGTGAAAAAATGTTTCCTGAAAGAAATATGATAGTAAAAAGAAGGAGTGAAAAGCATTCAGATTCTGCGCTGTTGCGAAACCGACGCTTAGAACAGGCAACATTGGAATCTCAACGTTGCCACTTTGTGCTGGGGAGCGAGCGACTTTCGATCATCCATCGCTTAACCGGTTCCATATCTGACAACAGTGCAAATCTCTCAGACGCCTAATAATTGGAGTTAAACATTGAAAATATTTATAAACATAAGATTATCATCATCATCATCATCAATATAGTCGAAGTTAAACATTGAAAATATTAATAAACATAACATTATCATCATCATCATCATCATCAATATATTGACAACATTGCCTAGTTGTTGAAAGTCGGAACAGGCAAAAGCCTACTCCTTGAATTGAAGAAGACTTTGCTAGTTAATTTTAGATAAATTTCTTGGATTCTGTGCTCGTAAGTTGAATTTTTGAAGTTAATTTTTAAAATAGTTAGCATTCGTTTATCTTTGCTAGCCGATATTTTACATCTTATTCAGTTGGTTTTTCTTTTCGCAGCCATCGGAACAGTGTTCATCGCCTGAGGTGGCGTCATCAACTCTAGAGAGTGCCGAGGAGGAACGAATCTGGCTCTGGCAACAGCTGGCCCTTCATGTCACCCCCACCGTACAGAGGATAGTCGAATTTGCCAAACGCGTGCCAGGTACCAAAGCATTATCTTTCTCACTCCAACTTCACTTCCTCAATGCTATCTCATTTCTGCAGAGACTGTATAATCACAGTGTGGACATTGATGTGAAAGGGCCCATGACAACATTGGAACATATTTATTCCCACTTCAAGTTTTGGAACTTTCATGATATTTATAGGCTTAGTTTATTGAGAACTTCTGCGGACAAAATATAGCGTTTATGTGAGTAAGCAATTAGCAACCAATTTCCAATTATTATCACTCTCAAATCTATCAACGACTTGTAACAGAATTCATCTTTGATTCGTAGTTTCGGAATTGACCACGACCCTTCTGTGGATTGTGTGGACATTGGTGTGAAAGGGCCCACTTCAGTATGTTGGAACATATTTTACCTCAAGTTTTGGAACTTTTATAATATTTAGAGGCCTATTTTATTGAGAATTTCTGTGGATAAAATGTAGCATTTATATGAAATTCATGTGAGTAAGCACTGAGCAACCAATTCCCAATTATTATGACTGACAAATCTATCGGTTTGTAACGGAATTCATCTTTGATTTGTAGTTTTGGAATAACGGAATTAACCAAGACCCTTGTCAAATCCAACAACGATTCATAAAGCCTGAGTCACACCAAGCTACAGCTAGCTATTAGCTGCTAACGAAACAGCTGATACGAATTAGCAAGTGTGACCATAGACTAACTACAATCAGATTCATTTAATTTGACGCTTGGTATTAGATAGATATATATTATTTCTTGACGTTGCTGATGACCGTAGAGTACGATGGCAAAGAAATAGTATCCCTCTTTCTACCCATCTTTCTATCTATCTATCTAGAGTCAACTTGAATGAATCTGATTATAAATGGATTTTCTCTGATGTGACATAAGCAGTAGCTTCTAATATCAGCTATAGCGGGATCCTTTCAACTTGTCAGAAAACATATGATCGACGAGCATATGATCACAATACTTAACCTACAAATGCTGAATCTCGCAGATTATTGAAAAGGTCTTTTAAAAAGTTATTCTTTGAAAGGTCTTTTAAAGACTTTGAAGGTCTTTAAGACTTTCAAGTCTTTTGATTATTGTGTCGAAGTCACTGTTTAATTATTACCAAAACAGCTGATTTCTGACAAGTTGAATGGATCGTGCTATACTACTAGAAACAACTGCCCATGTCTTTGCCTATTTAGTGCCAGCTGTTTCGCTAGCAGCTAATGAAGCAGCTTGGTGTGACTCAGACTTGAAGGAATTCAACCATTCGTTTGTAATTCTCTGAACTATCCAAGATGACAATGTTTTTGTTTGATTTCAGGTTTCTGCGAGCTGAGTCAAGACGATCAGCTGATCCTGATCAAGATCGGATTTTTCGAGTTGTGGCTGGTGCACGTGGCCAGGCTGACCACGGACTCTTCTCTCACCTTCGCCGACGGCACGTTTGTCACGCGCCAACAGCTAGAACTCGTCTATGATGTGAGCAATAAATTATTCCATCGAAATGGTCAATCTTCTATCAATCAATTTTCATTCTTCCAAAAAATACTCACATATTTTTTCTGCTGATGTTTTTTACATAATTGGGTCTACTTGCAGTGTTGTACCCAGAAATTGTCTTGGGAAGGGGGGGTTGGTTCCAACACCGGGGAGTGTGGGGGGTATGGAATACCCCCAGACATAAGGGGGGTCCTCCCCCGGGAAATTTTAATATTTGACAGGTACATAACACTGTTTGAGACTACTTTCAAGGTCTTGCGATAGCTGAAATCCGAACATTATTCTATTATATTCCGATTCACGTCAAGAAGTCAGCATTGTTTATATGAGGAGCATAAACAATGCTATTATATGAGGAGCCAAGTTTCATTGAGAGAGAAAGAGAAAACTGTACCAAACGTGTTTGTTGGGACTGTGTCCGACAACAATGCACAGAATTTGCAATGTTTGATAATGTTCACAACGACTAACTTGAGTATTAAAGATGGAAGGAAATGAGAAATTGCAACTATTCAATTGCTTTTCAAATCATAACATCATTAATGAACACAGCATTAATAATTGAACGAAATTCTCAATTAATAATGCTATATAATAATGTTATATAGCATTATTAATTGGAAATTCCGTTCAATTAACTTGAGTATTGTTGAAGTTGGCCTTGGTGTTCCTATTCTTTTCTTGAATTTTACAGTGTCACATAGTTTTCATCCTAGTATTGCGTGTCTTCGTCTGACAATGTGGAAATAAAGTCCCCATTAAAGCTGAGTTGATAACCCAGATCAACTATTTTGTGGAAATAAGAAAAGCCTCCAATAAATCTGAGTTGCACCAACCGAGATCAACTACTGTACTTTGAATAAGCTAGATTTTTGCTGATCCTGGATCAACCTTGATTTCGCTTAGTGCAATCCTTCATGATGGTTTGTTTTTAACAATAAAAAAAATGATATATCTGTTACAGAAATAATATTACTTGCATCTCTTATATGCCCAATATTATTTCCCTCAGAACAAAATTTCTAAATCCCCTTTTCTTATTTCCTACTACATTAGTTTGTGTATTATTCATCTCTCTTATAATTCTTTGTTTTTCTCAATAATGATTTTCGTTCCATTTCAATAATACAATAATTATAAATTCTAATGAAATAAAATTATGTGACGTATTAATAATATGATGAACGATTGTCGCAGGCGGAATTTGTGTCGACGCTGATGCACTTTGTGACGTCACTGAACGGCTTGGCGCTGGGCGACACGGAGCTGGGTCTGTTCTCGGCGATAGTGCTGCTCTCTCCCGACCGGGCCGGCGTCACCGACATCAAGGCCATCGAACACCACCAGGATCGGCTCATCGAAGCGCTCAAACTGCAGGTGACACCGCTCTCAAGACTCCTCTCCAACTTTTTCACTGCTTTGACTCTGTTTACTCCTCACTGTGACCAAGTGTTCAGTATGATAGTTCCGGATGAATTCATGATTATTATTATGCTTATGGCTTTTATCAGCGGAGACCCTTTCGGGTGTTCCGCTTCACCGAATCATCCAATTTCCGTAATGGGAAATGAATTCATGATGAGGAATTGAAACGAATGACGTAGAAATTTGAGGTACCGTACAGATTTAACGGTAGTTAAATTCAATTGGATTCTCGTGCAACTGGCTGATGAAATCAGTAAACGATGATATTATTATGGCAATATAAGTATTGGAGTAGGAGTTTTTAAGATGGCGTCTGAAACAACGAACGTAACTGTGGGAAACAGAATAATAGAGTATTGTTGGGTACGCGCACAGACGCACCTATATGCCTTTCTGTCTCCACAAATTTTTAAAACATAAGACTGATCTTTCTAGAGACGAACTTTTGTGTCTTCATAAAAACTTCCATTACATACTTAAAAATCGAATACAAGTCATTCTGACTCCTTTTTAAAGTTCAACTGAACCATTCCAGGTAGATTGTCCCAGTAGATTTATGAAGAGGTACATAGTGAATCTTATCTTAGTTTATTTCTGAGTTTGGCTCACATCTGCGTCATATAGTCATATCAATACGTTCATTAGATTCTAAAAAATTGAATGCATGCCATTTTGACTCCTCTTTGGTACTATCTAACTATACCATCTAGGTACATCCTTGTCCAAGTAGCTTTGGAGGTAACTACCACCGGGCCCTGATATCCTCTCGACGGCCCTGCATGGCACCTATGACGAGATTCAACTGTATTTATCGCATGTTATTCAATTTAATTTTTGATTCAAGAACATACCATTAAAATATGATTGAAAGAGAAACAACAGGCTTAGCCCAAAACTGTTTCCCTCCCGAATTTTGATTGATAATATTCGAAAATAAGTTTAAGTTTCCACTTCAGTTGATCACAAAAATTCCCAGTCCAAAAATGTGTGTACTAGGTTGAATAAATTAATAGATTATGTGATGTTGCATGTGACAGGTGAGCAGAAGCCAGCAATCGCCCGGGGGCGGCGACAACAGCAGCAGCAGCCCGGGGGCGGTGGAGTCGCCGGGGGCGGTGATCTCGAGCATTCTGGCCAAGCTGCCCGAGCTGCGCAGCCTAGGCAGCAAGCACAGCGTGCACCTCGACTGGTTCCGGCTCAACTGGAGCAAGCTGCGGCTGCCGCCTCTCTTTGCTGAAATCTTCGACATACCAAAGTGTGAGGAGGATCTGCAGTGAGATACGAGGTACGCCACTGTATTCAGTCTAAATCAACCAGAGAGGCGTTCTTCTTATTAAGGAAAGTTTCATAAATGATTGAATTTGTTCAAGTTTGCCTGTAAGCTTATCTCAGAATTGCTTCTGAGATAAGAAGCATTTTTTTACAATTGCTGAATCTCAGCCATTGGTAAAAGTATGGCAGTGGAAAATTTTTCCAACACACTGTTAGGCCGGCCATATACGTTACAGGATACCATATAGGTCAACCTGTGCAGGAAACCCGCAGCGTTTGTGCCAGCCGATACCGTCATACCTGTGCAGGTGTAGCGGCACTCAAGCTCCGTTAAGCCCGGTCTAGAAGCTACGATAAGTTTGTCAAACTTATCAGGATTATTTTAAATTGTCATGAAATAGCTGATTTAACTTCAGTAAACGAGCCTACAACAATCAGCTGTTTTCTGACTATTTAAAATAACCCTGCTATATAGCAGGATCCATTTAACTTGTCAGAAAACAGCTGATTATGTAAGCTCGTTTACTGACGTTAAATCAGCTGTATTATGACAATTTAAAATAATCCTGATAAGTTTGACAAACTTATCGTAGCGTCTAGACCGAGCTTTAGACCGCAATGCGTACGGCCGGCCTTATACCTTATGGGCCCTTCCACACCAATGACCATACATGTATAAAGGGCAATTTCCATTTTACAAAATTAACAAGATAATTGCGATTATAAAGAAATGTGTGGAGAATTGGTGGTTTAATATTTTATTTGTATAGATTAAGTTTATTATTATCATATATTTTTTTAAATTCATGTAACTTGAGTTACTATTTACTATACACAGCCTCTGTATTTATAATGTAGGAACAGGAACTGCTGTTTGTAATATCGAGTTGGTTATGAGCGAATTTTATTGGTGATTTTTATGTATCTTAAGACTTGATAATTTTTATGAAACAGCCTAGGGGACCCAAATTGACAAAAATTCGAATGAATCGCTCATTTCAGTTGAAGTACTGGAGACGAATTAATAGTGTGATTAAAGAATTTCTCTTTCTACAGATTACAAAATTTCAAATGAAACATTCATTCCAGTTGAAGCACTACAGACGAATCAATAGTATTTTTAACGAATTTCTCTTTCCACAGGTACTAAGGGTTGAACGCTTCTGCAACCAGAGAACTACTCAGCGCGACTGACTGGGAAATGAATGCGTGAGAGAGAGAGAAAAGGTAGATCGTTTTAGAGTGCAAGCGAGAATGATCGTATGGAAGGGAATGTAAACGCTCACTACAAAATAAAATAAAAGCAAACATATCATTTTAAAGCGAGGCGTCCGAACATGGTCGATATTAAGCCTACTGCGTATTATATTGTAAACTACGACTTGTTTTATTAAATATATTAAGAAATAATATATACATACTCGGAAAAATAACAAGTAGGAACTAACTAACGTTGTAAATACTGTCATTAACATAACGGTAATGACTATAATTATTAAAAAACTACGATGCTAGCTAAAGATTATGAGAAATTTGAAGAGATATAGATGACTATTGTTTAGTTGATTTATTGTTGATGCTTTATTAGTTTATTGTATGCTCTCATCAATCATTTTCACATTATATTCATTAACATTGCTTAGTAAGTGGGTAATATGTGGTGTTGGGTTGAATTTTCATATTTGCTCATTTCCTGGCATCTTAGAAGAGATTTGAACCATTTCAAAAAAACAATATCTTATTCAAGTTTCTCCTTGTGAATTATTGTTGTCACTAAAGACTCATAAGAGTGATGAGGAAATATGGAAATAGACCTAACCTACCATTTTTAGAAAAAGTTGTAGATCTTTGAAGCATTATAATTACTATGCAGTGATATAAAATATTGCTCTCTTCATATCAAGAGCTTCAGAAGTACTTAAATTTCTCAATACTATCATTATTATCAAGAGTAGAAACGGATATATTACAAAAATTAAATTGTTTCCCATATTGAACACTGTCAGTCGGTATGATTGACATTATCATAATACGTAAGGGTACGAATAATGATATTATTTTTATTGTTACGAAATTAACAATAATATTATATGAAATTCCATCACAGAATGTGTTCAAGACTAAAAATTAAAATCTTGTAGTAGTTGTAAAAATGTTAAGCGATGATAATGGTAATACAGTTGAGGTAAAATGATGTTAGTTCTAGTTTCTACCGCTTGGTGCGCGCGAGCCAAAAATGCTTGTCCCACTGCTCACGAGATTGGTTGTGAAGAGACGGTCGCCATGATTCGAGTTGGCCGCTCAACGCTGGTCACAATAAATAAATTTATCTTCTAGGTTTTTAGTGGTCTAATCTACTTCTAGGCTAGGTTTTGTAAACCCTTGTAGGATACTTGAATTTCGTTGATTCTGGTTGTGGACTGATATATATACTTCATGAAAACCCAACAAATGTTTTGAAATACTAGGCTTAAATATAGTTTCAACTTGAAATTAAACTTTTACTCGAATAAAAACTGTTAAGTAACCCGGTATCTTTCAAGTTGAACATCCTAAATTATTGAATATTACAATACAGGCACAGCATATGACTGTAAAACGTTTTACTATAAATAACACAAATTTCAAAAAAAGTATTTACAAAAAATTCCAAAACATAGTGATAAGGTACCGGGATATGCGTGCTACCAGCATTTGAAAATATGTAGAACTCCAGGGAAGAGAACCTACATTGTCTTTTCTGTGTGATATTTGATTAAATTTGCTCAGAGTTAATTATTGAAAAATTATAACAGAGGATTACTTTCGAGTACGGTTCCTTTTTTATTTACTTCACTGGATTAAAACTTCCCCAATCCCCTTTGTGATATTTCAATACAAATCCAAAATTACAACATTTAATTGACATTGAACCTCAGAGAAACGTAGGTTTGAGTTGATATCAGTCTACAACCGGACTGCTCTTAATCTATTGACTGTTCTGTTCCATAAGCAATCATTTCATACTTTTTATCTATTTGAATAGAATTCTATCATTGTTAAATTTATTTCATTGTGATTATATTATTGTTGTTATAATAATTGTATAGTGTATGTACAATCATGAACATTCCATTTTCAATCAGCTGTTATATCAAAGTTCAAATGTTTATAGTTCTTTCAAAGTTGAATAAATTTTTAGAAATTTATGGTAGCCAAAATTGTTTTGGTTGGAGATGAGTTTGGTTTGTGGAGGGATGTTCCTGTTCAAAAGATAGCTTCAAATCGAATTTTTATTAATAAATTATCATTTTATGAATTTTTCAGGTTTTCCCTTTCAGAATATCCTATAGGGCAACACATGTTTGAAAATACGTCGTCTCTGTTTTGTTATTGATTTAATTGGATTTCTTATTTATAAATTTGAATGAAAATTGAGAAATAAAGGGAAATGCAGTTGATCTGTCTATATGGAATCAATCGTACATTCTCCTGTACTTGAACTGAATAATAATTTTACTTTTACTTGAATAATTAGCTACAACCAATCAGGAACATAAGCTAAAAGTCATATTGAAATTCGTGAATTCAAACAAATTTGGATAACTGGAAGCTACATAGTGCGATTGATCAATTCTCATTCTGAAATAAAACATAAAAAATTATTTAAAAGAGCTGTACTGAATTATAAATCTCATTCAGAAATATAATATTATAGGCACTGATGAATCAGTTAATAGAATTATTCAAAGGGCTAATTGATTTAATAAGACTATTGTATTTTATTTGAAAAAATGTCCCAAAAATTGAAGTTTCAGACGCGATGGTTTATCGTATTTATTTTATAGGGTTTATCGTATCTTTTTTAATTCAATTTTCAAAAATTTAGATAAAAAGTGAGACTGAAGTTGGCTCAGTTAACTAGAAGATACTTCCACAAACAAATTCTTCAAAATTGAATCTTACAAGCTTCAACAAAGTACTTGAAAAATCAAACTCTACTTAGTTTTATCCAACTTGTTGAACTGAATGTGATGTGCAAGTACTTATTGAAATTATAAGTTAATTTCATTAAAACAGGGATGCAAACAGTTCGATATCATCTAGAACTGTAGTCTAATTTATTGTTTTAGTCATATTTTGTAATTATATTAGTGTAAATGAGTTTAGTTAGTTGAAATTTTTATTTATGTTGTAAATTTCATTAATGTTGATGCAATTTCATAATGAGTATACATCAGCCTATGTAGTTATTTACATGTTTTATCGTAATCTTTATAATATGTTTCACATTGTTGTTGTTTAATCATTGTTCAGTGATATATTATGATCAATTTAGTAGGTAGTATTTTATGTGAATAGAATTATAAAAGGTTATTTTTAGCCCAGTCAATGAAGGGAAATAATAGGCCTTTATGAGAACTAATTAGAAAAAAGCTGAATTTTTGCCTGATGTTACATTGGTATAAGATAAGTTTGTACACAAAAGTCCCCAACCCTACCCCTCTTGCTTCCCCCCCAGCACCCCCCCAAAGTTTCAGTTTGCAAGGGTTTCGTATATCGAACGTATCTCGGCTTCCAATAGAGATATCGATTCAATCTTTTTTTCATTCTTCAGAAAATTGATTTTTCTATCATTTGTTCTATTATTATTCTACTCTAACTCTAGTAGTTCCAGAGTTATTTGAGAAAGAATGAAGAAAAATTCAGATTTTTTGCTTCTAAATTTTATACTTTTGCAAATAAAAGTTTACATGATTGTTTTACAGAAAAATGTTGAATATAAACGTTGTAGAGCATTTCATTATCTTTAATTTGAATAATCACAATCTATATTTTACTCCACATGAACGTGAGGAAAAGTCCATCAAAGTGCAATCTGCACGATCTCGAATCGCACGGCGCCTCAGCCAATGCACATATTAAACAGGTGGTTCCTTGAAAATAGATATATTTCTATTCTATATATATCTCAGCCCTCGATGAAGATATTGAATAAAACTTGATCTCATATTTTCCAGGACATTATTACCTAGAATTATGTCACAGGAAACTTGAACGTACCTCGTTCCATTCAAAAGTTATTACCAGACAATGTGAGGGAAAAACGAAATTTCTGCCTCATAAATTTACATTTTGTTAAATAAAAGTTTATACAAGCATATTTTACGGGAGGTTTACATGTAAAACTTGTAGATATTTTCAAGATCTTTAAAATGATGTATAATAACCCGTATTTAATCACCATCCTATAATCTTAATCCATCCATTAATGTGCGCTAAACACGATCTCGCTGCGCTTGATGGACTGATCCAGGCATAATATTATGTGGTTAACAAAAACTATCTATGATGTTTCTAATCCGACAATTCCTTATATTACTCTGGACTATTAATCTGTATTTGGAGTTGGATTTTTCAGAAAAGTTATAATTCAACAGATATTTCCAAATTGACGACCATTTTTTTTCTTATTCTCATACATAAAGTATAGGCCTAGCCTACAGAAATATAAAACATAATATCATTGTATAGTATTACGAATCCCTATTTCACAATAATAGATTTAAGAACATCTCTATTGAATTTTGAATAGATGGGTCTACTATTTTAATGTTTGCTGGGGAAATTATGGCTTTAAATAGAGCAATATAGCCACCGCCGCACCATTGTAACTTGCTGCTGAAGGGCACCGCTGAAACTGTTTACAGATAATTTCTACGTAATTAAAAATTTCTACTAACGAAGTCCTATTCTTTCAGGAAACTTCTAGAATACGATTAATTTTGACAAATAATGTTCCATTGATAGTATTTCTTTATATCTTATTAATATTGATGTTGGTAACTAATGTTGGTGTAAGTCTTGCTACATAACTTATTAGTAGACTTCACTGACATATTTACGGTTGATTGCTTTACATTTAAAAAGTGCCTTTCTTACCAGAGATTTCATTGAGGCTTTTTAACTCTGATAAGTTGTACATGCTCAGGATAAAATTTCTTCTACTACAAGAATATTTGGATAATACTGTATTTTCTAGTACTAAAATATTCACTTGCGTATTTTCCACATCCATAATTCATCATAAATGAATGTCTTCTTTAATAATTCCTGCTATCTTTCAAATAAAATTATTCAATAATCGCCCTTATCGTTTATTTATCTATTTTTCGAACCACAAACTTACTAATACCTTGTGACTAGTATGTAAAATGCGTACTTTTCATCCAAGATGAATATTATATACTCATACAACTAGCCGATCTTGAAATGACTCTGAAATTCTTGACTTCAAAATAATCAAAGACTTGAAAGTCTGTAACAAAACCATGAAATTATTTCTTCGAATGAATACCGGCACTCATTGTCGTCCTCAATGAAATGAGTAATCGGATTCAGTTGATGAACATCCGATAATTTTTTCATTAAGTTCAGTTCTACAAAACCTCTTATAACATTGTCCAAAATAGTAAACTTCAGCCGCAACTAAATCAATTAAATCTAATAGCCTATGCTTCACTTTACTGGCCAAATTATCATTCCTATCATCCCTAGTCTTGTCTGCCATTTTGGAAATGAATGATGTATTATAACTTCTCTGAAAAATCCAACTCCCAATACAGATTAATAGTCCAGAAAAATATAAAAAACTGTCTAATAGAAACATTATTTAGATAGTTTTCGTTCCACATAACTATTTCATAACTATTCCACATAACCTGTGCAAGGATAGTATATGTCTCTTTCAAGTAGCCTACTATAGACTTCTGCCTTCAACAATGTGATGATAGGCAAGACATAACAGGAAATATTGCCTTCTCTTCTTCAACTCTAACGATTGCAGGCTCCTTTGAAAAGACATGATGCAGTCATCTCTCCTTGCATCAAAAATGAACACAACAGCATAGTTTAAAGCACGCTGCAAATTCCACATTTACATTATTCTATATTTATATCCACTTTATATTAGTGTTTGAAGAGTGGAGAATTCTCAACATTTTGATCAGCATTCGAGATTTTTAACTACATTATTTTTCGTATAAGAAGAGTTTCAATTGAAAAGTTGTGTTTAGTTGTAGAGAATATATATTTTTCTCTACATCTTTTTCTTATATAGTTTAGTCAGTAGAAATGCACGGTAATAGTTGAATTCTTCTTGTAAGGAAGATACTGGCGTTAAAAATCACAAATGGTGATCAAGTTGTAGAGAAAATATATTTTTCTTCAAAATCTAATATATATTTTATTGTTTCACTCTTAAACAAGAAAGTAACACCTAATTAAAGAATTGGAAAAATTCATTCAATAACTTTTTCACTATTTGACAGTTTAGTAAATAGCCTCTAGCTAGATGAAGATTTAGGCAAGATATTATCACGTATTTGGGCTTAAATTGTAGAAAATTTCATCTTCTACAGGCCTAGAATCTAATAAACAAACTCTGTATAATTAAAAGAAATACCGAAATGTAAAATAACGGAACATGTTGTAAACTTTTGGACTTAAGACAGAATCAATCGTTTCTGTCTTGTAAAATGAATATTTAAAAAATTTTCAATTGGAAATGAAAGAAGAAATCGCGATCTACAATTTGAAACCAATCATGATTTTCTATCATCAAGGACTTCCAAGATACAGTATTAGCATTTGTAAGCAAAAATTTCACCTTCAATGACTGGACTATTTTCAAGAAACCACCCCTTTAATATGTGCATTGGCTGAGGCGCCGTGCGATTCGAGATCGTGCAGATTGCATTTTGATGGACTTTTCCTCACGTTCATGTGGAGTAAAATATAGATTGTGATTATTCAAATTAAAGATAATGAAATGCTCTACAACGTTTATATTCAACATTTTTCTGTAAAACAATCATGTAAACTTTTATTTGCAAAAGTATAAAATTTAGAAGCAAAAAATCTGAATTTTTCTTCATTCTTTCTCAAATAACTCTGGAACTACTAGAGTTAGAGTAGAATAATAATAGAACAAATGATAGAAAAATCAATTTTCTGAAGAATGAAAAAAAGATTGAATCGATATCTCTATTGGAAGCCGAGATACGTTCGATATACGAAACCCTTGCAAACTGAAACTTTGAGGGGGTGCTGGGGGGGAAGCAAGAGGGGTAGGGTCGGGGACTTTTGTGTACAAACTTATCTTATACCAATGTAACATCAGGCAAAAATTCAGCTTTTTTCTAATTAGTTCCCATAAAAAACCTTTATTGACTGGGCTATTTATAGTGAAGACCCAAGCAAGATAAAAGAGTTGTTTAAAAATAATTGTTCATTCAAAATTATTATTTTACATTGAAGAATTATTAGGTAAATGGTCTCCTAATTCTCTATATTACTAATAGCGGTAACAGGCTGTATCTTACTTATATGGTGGAGGAACCGGTCTTTTCGAGGTGTAATATTTAATCCATGAATAGTATTAAATCAATATATTGTTCTTGAATCAAGATTCCGTGAATTTTCGAACTGATTACGGTGGATTCAATCACTTTCCGACAGAAACTTATAGTTTACTATTATTACGGAATGAATATCAAATTTATTGAATCTGAATGCTAATAACAACTGAATTAGAGCAGTGTGTGAGTGTGTGTGTGTTTGTATGAAATATGTCAGCTTTAAACTAAATAATCTCTAGGAAAGTATAATCGCATTCAAGTACAGTACAACATTAGTTTAAGTTCAGAAGTGAGCTCTTCAAGTATTATAAAAATTAGCTTCTTTAAAACTATATTAGAACTCTAGGAAGATCTTATTGGGTCTCGAAAATATAGGAAATTTGAAACCATTGTCTTTGCTTTGAGAATGTAGTAGAACCACTTAGACTCTATTAAAATGTGCCAAATGCACAGTAAAATAATATTTTTATAATAAAATCATAAACTTTGCCTACTCTACAAAGACTATGTAGTTGGAATATTCAAATTGTTTCTGTTATCTTAAACAAAAACTAATATGAAATATTTAAACTAACATAAAATTTTGAGATTCAAAATAGTTTCTTCTATGAAAAATGATCATTTATTTTCAATTTCTACTGGCAGATAATATAAAAGTTACTCGCAATTAAAAACCCGCGAATTAACACATCAGTTGTCAAAAATATATTAATCTTGATATTTTACTACTTGAAGATCTTTTGTAGCAGTGAAATAATATTATGAATAAGTTCATCAAAATTTCACCACCAAAACGCTCTGATTTCGAGTAATCAAATTCGATGGGTATTCTTTCAAAGTTCTATTCTAAACGTTTTTGACTAGAAGCTCACTAAGTAATAATTAGTTTTCTTATAATTCCAAATTTTGATAGCAACATAATAATGCGGAGAGGAATGAAACAGAAAAGCAATAATTGAAAATTCAAAAACTCGGTTACAAAAAATTGCGCGGGTAGCATCAATTAATAAGACAATCTATTCAAAGAGCTATACTATTTTCATTAATAGTGAATCATTCAAGCAATATCAAAATCAAAGAGGAGGCCTACGTAATAAAATTACTATTGTGTAATAAGTTCATGAAAGCTATTACTTGGTTCAAAAATCTTATTTAGTAGTTGATTATTTACTTCAAGCAATATCAATGAGAACCACTATGAGAGAGATGAATCAGGATCTTATTATAGAATTCTCAAATACTTTGGGTTGATGATTTAAATTTTTATGCGATTAAAGCAATAACGAAACTTTCAGCAATATAGTTTTAATTTGAGAATGGAAGTATGAAAAAGGTCCCAGGAAGACTGCTGTTTTTCGTTAATCAGCTAATAGCAACTAAAATTTAAAAAGAATTCAATTTAAAAACAGTGGAAAATACTTAGGTTATTTGCATAATTTGTTATATCATGCATTATTGGTATACTTAGCTAATAGTTGAATGGAAGTTATGATTTGGAATGAGCTGAATTTTAAAATCCGTCCAAATATCGAATGCAAAATGCATTTTTTCATCTCAAATTATTTAATAATATTATTTAATCTCAAATTATTCAATCATATTATTTAATCTCAGATTATTTGATCATATTATTTTACCATAAAAAAGTAAAGCCTTTGAGATACAGCTGCAAACGTATTCATGAAGACATAATACAAATTACAAGACAGTACTTCAACAGAGCCAGAAATCTATGAAGCGCGAAAAACGCATAAAACCGAAATGACAATGCTTTGAAGAAAAAAGTATGTACTGTAGCTCAACTGGTGAATACAATTCAATGAATAAATTGTAGGGGGCAGTTCGTAAATTGAGTGCTGAATTTTCATGTTTCGACAAGGATTGTGCATTGAATGAGAGAAAGTCATTGAATAAAATATTCAAATTCATTCATTTAATGAATGAAATATCTATTGTGCGTTCGGAAGACATTATCAGTGGTACGCCAAAGTTCCTAGGATCAGGAACATGTGATAGAAGAAAAAAAAACATAAAATGAGATGTGACGAGATTCGAAATCAAATTGAAATGATAATGATGATGGAGAACCTATGAAGATGATTCTCAAGTATAGTCAATACATTCTTCTGATAATCCAAGTTTGTATTCTAAATGTGATACTCTGATTTTAGGTGTGAATAATCTTGAAAAAGCTCTCTTTTCTTAACACCACTTGACACTCAAAATACACACAGCAATACTTTCGACATCACTTCCATCAAATATTTAGATGGCTCAATGTATTTAGATGTTTTATATGTGTTCTAAACGTTTAATTTTGTCTCTAATTGTGATTTTCATGTCTAAAACTTGTGAGTACCTTCAGATTATCTTTCAGCTTTGTAATTAAAAAAAAGTTATTCCACAAGTAATAGATTTAGGTTGATGTTCAAAAATTCTTTCACGTATAACATTTTTCGAAGATCTAGTTGTGTTGTTTGTTAATCGTCATATTAACTTAAATTTGAATGTTAGTTGTTAATTGAATTTTAATGAAAATCAATCGATGAATTTATTACTTTTAAATTATTGTTGTTATATTGTTGAATGTGAATGCCTTTACATAATTCAACCTATCCACTGCCTCAAAAATTCTTCTCAAAGAAAACGTTAAGATTTATAATTATAATAGCGAATAATGAAAATTCTAATATAATTATCTCATAATATAGATACGGTACTATTATTGATTTTTAATGACTATATCATATTTATTGAATGTTGTTGTAGAGAAGATTTTACAATTTTTCGCACAAAGTGTCGATCGTTATCTAGTATTTATTGTACAGTCTATTGTATGGTTTCTATATGTAAATGTTTTTTCAACGCAAAATGAAAAATACGATAAAAATATTAAAACTTTGTTCTCTTTATAATTGCGATATTTCAATCATTATTGTAAGTCTGTTCGCTTATTATTTAGGCAAGAGGCCTGTCTCAGAGACAGAAAATATTTCTTTAATTTCAAGTTTTCTCTCATAATGATAACTCTGAACGTTTTCAATTTTCACAAATTGTAGATGTACACCTTTCTATGAAAGCAAGTAATGCTGCGAGCTGGAAGTATTAACGCATAGAATTAAAACAGCTTTCTATTAGAATTATTCAGTATCAGTAAACTAATTCCATGAGGAGTGATTTTTTTCCAAATAATTCCAAAATATTCTACGTAGTTGTTCATTCTAATGTACAAAACTAATCGTGTTACAGATCAATTTTTTTCAAAAACTTTTTTCAGTATTCATTGAATTTCACAAAAAAATATTCTCTTTTATAAAAAAAATAACTAGCGTTGTCTCAACATTCCTTTCATTAATATTATATAATATGTTTTTTACTTTTGGGAATGATTGTATTAATGATAATTTTAATACTACAAGTCAGTTGACAGGCTTTAATTTTATAATGATATTATTAGATTTTATTGTACAGTAAGATGATGAAAGCATAAGCAACAAGCAATGCTGTTATATTATTTATATTGTTTTATTATTATCAATATGACTTAGATATTATTGTTTCCAATATTCAAGAAGAAATGTCATGTGTAGATTATTTTTATTTTCATGTTTTGCTTGAGATTTCATTTATAAACAGTTATACAAGATGTTTTAAATCTTTTCTCAGTTTGTTCAAATTCATTTCTTCAAACCCACCTCCAGATTATAAAAAGTGTGGATGAAGGCATATTGCAATCAACCAAGTACTTTCAATTAATACAAATTTATGTCTAGTCCAGTATGTGTTCAGATACAGTATGTTCGACATGACTTGATCTAAGGCATTGGAAGAACAAATATACGGAAACGTCTTCTGCGCATACGTCACTTACAAAAAATGCATCAAGGTAAAGGCGCCAAAACATAGTGATACGGGGAGCATCTGCAACTACACTCTGCCCTTTCTGCTCCACCATGTTTTCACCCAATCTCGGAGAGCCTCGGCTCAATTTCAAATAACCGAATTAATATAACATCAGTATTTGAGTTACAACAAACCCTACATTTCTCATAACCAAAGCCACGGCCTATCTGCGCGGAGTAGTTCACGTCATTTTGAATGCACTGTATGTTGATGATCTTGATAGAAGCTTATAGAACAACTGACTATAATGCGGTTTGATGATACATTGGCTCTTATGAGCGCATATTTATGAATTGCGGTGCGGCTCCCATGCTGCCAACATCTACCGCTTTTGACAGCACTGTACTTGCTCATAGCAGTGACCTTCTGAGCGCTCTGTAGAGCTTTGACTGCAGTGACATCCCCTTCCACTATTTTATAAAACGCAAATCGCATGACAATTTCCGAATAAACATTTTCTGCGATGCGGGGAACATCGCAATCGCAATGCACAAAAGCAGCCTTAGGGCCCATAAGCTGATGAGACCGCACTGCTGGGTTGTTACCTGGGTGGTAGATGGTTTATCTATAGCTCATACAACATCCATGACAAATCAGCTATCTGATTTCAGTCAGCAACCCAGCGTTGCCAGATGACTTTGGCTGATAGGTTAGAGGCCGATTACCCGAAAAACAGCCAAACGTCATCTGGCAACATTGGGTTGCTGACTGAAATGAGATAGCAGTTGTGAAGTGGGCGCAGGGGCTTAGACGCACCTTTTGATACCACAATAACACAAAAGAAAATATATATAAAATCATGACCATTGGTTGTGAGATAAGAGACCTTCTATCGATCGGGAATGAATCCACATGTAGAATAAATCGTCTAGGAAACGTCTTACGGGATTGGAATCTTAGAAAAATAACACTAATAAAAATCACCCTTCTCTATGGGTGGCGGGAGGCGGTTTACTGTTGTGAATCATTCGACTGTAGTAAGCTTTATTGATCAAGCCCACAAATATTTCGTGTCATATTATTATGATAGGATGGACCACCACCTATTGATTGACATCCAGTTTTCTCAGATTGCTCATCTCTGGGGGCGGCGAGAGGCGGTTTACTGTTGTGAATCATACGGCTCTATAGAGCTTATTGATCAAGCCCTAAAATATTATGTGTCATATTATGATAGGATGGACCACTACCTATCGAAATTTTAAAAGAGGGTATAATCATGGAAAAAAGGATTTTCAATTTTCCTGGTTTTCTTATGGACAGGAAAGGTTCCAAAAAATACTATTTACATGGAAAATAGGTCCAGAAATCGAATGAGGCTAGGTTCGAAAACTCATCCATCAAGGTCATTGGAATAAAAAAATATAATCAAAAATTTTTTTCAACTTCCATAAATTACAATGACCTCGTGTAAACTTGTTCTTCATCGAATTCTAGGATATGAACATCATTAAGTTAACATTGAGCATCGTTAAGCTAACATTGAGTTAGATAAGGGAATTAAGACTGAAACAAAAACTCATTTGATGCATTTTCATCTGAAGAATCGTTTAAAAATTGTTACAAGCATGTAAATGAAACATTTCCCGAGTAATCGTGAAAAAACAATATATCCTATAAGTTTTTTGCAATAAAAGAATTTTTACTCGAAAACTACTTGAGATACGTTCTTGAAACATACCTAGATCGATTTATCAGATGTATTTACATATTAATAGACCTTTTCCAAGTTTAAACCGAAATGGAAAGCCGTGAAAAGCTCAAATTAGCATGAAAATGCACCGAACCTTTGAAACTGCCTCCACACAAATTATTTATCCATGCTCTGCTGTTGCTGAGAAGACAGCCTCAGCCATCTAGCGGCAAAATAAGGAACTGAAATTCGTTGTCAAATATATATGAAAAGCTCGATATAGTAATATAATATATGCGTTATAAGGATTCGCTTAAAACTGACCAAATTCAGCACACTGTACCTAAAAATTTTGCAACTTCGAAATATCGAAATACAAGTTACGGACATGATTCTACGTGAAAACCCATACCCATGAATTTATTTGTCTATTTGAAATAAAAATATTTACAAGAGAAACCGTTCATTTATTCAACCTTGACGAATATGAATTAATTGTGGGCAGAATACAGCTCCTGCTGCAGAATTTGGAATTTCTCAATAAATAAATTTAAATTTTTATAGAAAATTATCTAATTCGGTTGATTTGCTAATGATTTTTAATCATTCCAGTCCTCTTAATGGTGATATTTAGGCTGAAAATGTATAAATTGACAAAACCAACAGAATTATAAATCAGATAATATAAATCAGTTGAGTTTTTCCAGTCGGTTGCAGTTTGATAATATTCAAACAGCCCGCCTTGTGAGCGCCTTCATTTCATCAAGGATAGGCAACCAACAATACACGAATGGATAAAATTCCTGCCAAATTTTCGATTATCGACTTTAACTTCGATTTTTAATCCTTGGTCTCGAGCAAATCTGTCTAAAAAATAAAAGTTGCTTCCAGCGCTAATAGTTCTGTACACGAAAATTCTACCAGGCAACCAGGAGCGACGAAGAGATACACTGAACTCTTTCGTTTCACCAAGGAGTTAAGAAAGGTATTCTTTACTCCGTGTTGCACCGAATTGCCGCCAAAAATTCAAATGTACGCTCATCAGATTTATCAACCAACGACATTTTCAATCAGCTGACATTCTTTATTTCAGTTCCAGATATCAGAGTCTTGATTTATTCTAGTGTTAAGAAATAAGGCGCTGGAAGGACGTTTTTGGATAGGATAAGCCTACTTGTTCATTAGTTTCATTAAAAGAGTGTCTATATATAGTTGATAGTAGGTGGTCTTTATTTCTTGTACCCTTTTATTGATTTATCTTTGTCAAGGGCACTAGTTCGTTCCCAGTTGTATCCCGTGGTTCGGAGGACATGTGATATTAATTTATTATTCTCGGCTGCTATGCAATTTTATAATTGTACAATTTATTGAATTCAAAAAACTGGCTGCTAGCTAGTAGACCTATATGAACTCCTTTATCCTCTCTTATTTTATAGGATATAATTTCTACCTCCTTGTCTTAATCGTAATAAAAGAAGTTCGTAATATATTCCTGTCTCATTCATCGTATCAGGTGTTTTTGTACCCTAGAGGCCTGTTTCACAAAAATGTAGAGGTCCTTTAAAACAGGGATAAAGTGGACACTTATTAAAAACAAGACATACCTTGTCGCAAAGTGTATAATTATTCATATGTATAGTGTGTATACGCTTTTTCTACAGCACATACTAACCAAAATAAACAGTACTGAAATGTTAATATCTTCAGTTCTTGTACTAGGTTTCATAGGAAACCTATGTAAGTTTATACTAGGTATAATATACAGGGATTCTTATATTATATGAAACAGGCTCCAGAAAATGAAATGGATATTGCGGCTTTTATTGAAATGATGTAAGTGTATTGTGAATGAAATTTTTGTAATTAGGTATTTTTAAATGCTTAAGAACAATGTAATATGTAAAGATTGTAGCAGGAGATAGGAGGAAACCAATTTGGGTAAACAAGTGGATCCATACCAGTAAATAATTGGAACTATATGTTTGATATTGGAAACTATAAAATATAATTATTTTCTAACACTATTCAGATTCTCAGTTATAATTGTTCGAACTTTCTGTACATTTTATAATGATTGTTTCTTGCGAATACTATTAGAACATTCAGACAAACATTATAAAGAGAATAACACTGTCACAGTGGCGGTTCCAGGAGAGTTTTTCGGGGGGTGGGACATTGACCCCTCTTGGAGGGGGTTGGAAGTACGTAACCCTCCCCTCCCCAAAGTACAAACACTCTCTAGTAGGTAACATTAATCCTCTTGGATCTTGGAGGGGGGTTGGAAGTACACACCCCTCTCTTCAGTACAAACACCCTCAGTAACACAAAAAAATAAGGTTTAAAATTTGAATTTTAAGTTTCGTTTGAGCAAAAATATCTAATGTTATTCATGTTAAAACTGTTTATTTTTGGCCTATAGACAATTATTATTGTAACTCAACATGTGTAAAGGATTTTGGTGGATATACTGTAACATTGTAAGTTCAAAACATTAGAAATGGTAGACATAAAACCATTAGATGTTTTACTTTTAAAATTTATTTCCGTCACATACAAATTAATTTGCTAGTTTAAAACTGCTGTACACTTTAATGAGCTTCTTGTATTATGATCAGGATAATCTTATTACATGTAAGAACATATTTCATTTAGTTAAAAAAAATTAATTGAATGAAAATACGATTTTCAGAATGTCTAAATTAAGGAAAAATTACTTTCGCAATTTTTTAAATGTTTTTTTACATATACTGATACTTAAAAAAGAGAAACGAGTGGCTCGAGGGGGGGGGCTTGGCCCCCGCTTGAAGCCGCCACTGCACTGTCATTCCAATAAGAAAGTAATTAGGATGTATATTATGAAGTTTTGGGTTAACACCTGTTTTTTCTTTCCTATAAGATTGTATTGCTTGATCCAATAAATGATTATGATTATTATGATTATATTCGGGTGTGAAAATACATTATCTGCAGTTTATGAAGAATTCCAACAAAGGAAAATGATTGCGATGTCAACTACAAAAAAAATATTTTCATAAAATAATAATATTGTCAACTAATAATTCAATGTATCAAATATCATTATTTTTTATATTGAAGAGTAGGCCATTTTTGAATTGCACTGAAATTTCTAGTAAAAATGCATATTATGATCGATTATTCCAATTATTATTCGAGATTCTATTGAACATGATCAATGATAAGTTTCATTCCATTGTAAATATCTGTATCAAGAACAATAATTTATTGAATAATTACATTGCGGTCATGTGGATTATTGGTTTTAATCAACAATTCTTATTTTCAAAATCATTACTGTCACTGCATTACAAAATTAGATTAATTTAATTGCGCTTTTACACCTTAATAGTATAGTGATATAATTATGCCAGTTGAATAGTTGCCAATGCTAGATTTATGCGTTATGTTATGCTCTATCTATGCTTTATTTATTTTGCCAATGCCTGAAATTTCAGGTGCCAGAAGGCCAGAATGCTATAGGTACTAATTCTTACGATACCAACTATATTAATATCACTTACAATGCCATTTATTATGCATTTCTCTTGTAAAAGTGTAAGAAAGTAGGCTACTCAAATTATACTGTAATATTTATTACTTTATTAATCTAGCCTTGAAATTCTTATTATTCTTTTGTAGTAGTGCATAAATGTACATAAATTATAGCCTACTGTTAGTTCATCCCAAGGAAATATGAAATTTCAGGCATTGGCAAAATAAATAAAGCATAGATAGAGCATAACATAACGCATAAATCTAGCATTGGCAACTATTCAACTGGCATAATTATATCACTATATTAAGGTGTAAAAAAAATATTATAGATTTTCTCCATTATTGATATAATTAGATACAAACTTTTGCTTATAGAATTTGAAAATTGACTGAATTCTATTCAGAAGACCATTATCATCTTAGGTCATTAGGCTATTATAAATTGAATAGGCCTACTGTAAAATGTTATCATTCTTTGTATAAGCATTACTTTATTATGTACTCATCCATGAATTACCTAATTGGTTTACTTACAATTAAAGGTTTACAAAAGAGTTTAATTTGTGTATTCATATCATCATAGCACTTAAGGCTCAAAGATTCTAGATCTCTGAGTTATAAAAATAATCATCCTTTTAAACCTCAATGTTGTTGTGCTAAGTTGATATTCGTATCCATATTCAGCATTCCTGTAATTGGAAATGATATTTTATTTATCTTTAATTTGATACTGATAAGATATCGAGTCTAAGCAAGGCCGCAGACCTTAGTTGTGTACTGAAGAACCATAATATGGTTCTTCATATTATAATAATTATATTTAATATTATAATATAATTTAATATATAATTATATTATATTATTATAATAGTCTCTTTATACAAGGTACCGGTAACCCGGGACGAAGTCGATCAGTATGGGTGAAGTTGATCACACCTGACTTTTTCAAATAAACTGTTTTTCACCCTTACAATGAACACTATAAAAACTAGGAAAAAATATATACCTATGAAGGATATAATTCTCTTTGAACTTTATTTACTAAAATAACAATTCATCCCCCCTATGGATGCTGAAAAAAATTCCAAAGAAAAATGAAATTGATAATTGATAATAATTGATCGAAATCACCTCATGTGTGGAGTGAAGTCGATTTTACACTGTATTATATGGCTGATCAACTTCGCCCCACTATATGGGGTGAAGTCGATCAGTCTTCAACAAAAAAAAAGGATTGTTTAAAATTTTAAAAATTACGTACAAAATGTAATAAGGACAAGACTGATAGAATCAATCCTATTTTTTCAAGAATTTTATTAGGGCTTCTAAAGCAAATTGATCACAAAAACCGTAATTTTTGATCAACTTCGCCCCGGTTTACGGTATGTTGTTGGATCAAAGCTATGAAACCCAGTCTCAGTACTCTAAAAACTACAGAGAGTGTATAGTAACAGTGTGGACATTGCATGTCACACTTTTCACCCACTCATTCCCACTTTTCAAAGCAAATTCTATCTTACCTTTACGATATTTATATGTCTTCAAGGTTTGTCATTATTTTATAGATTGCAGAAGGGGGACTGGAGAGATAAGGAGAGATGGCGTGAGGAATGCGAGAAGCGACTCTAAAGTTGCAAAACTTGCTAAAAAAAAAAAAATTATTTTATAGACAGAGTGGCAATCGTGGATCCGAGGCAGCTGCTTAACACGTTGACTGCCAAGCCCATTTCTGTGATATTTCATACCAGGCCACTGTCAATTTTTCTACCCATTCAAGTGTGTTATCTTTTATTGTGACATGTAAACATAGCTTACGACTCACATTCAACTATTTTCTTGTTAATTCAAAAAAAAGTGTGACACATTTTTGGTTCACGTGAATGGGTTCATGTTTGCCTGTAATCCCATATCAAAATTTAAAAATTTGGCAAAAGTATGGTGGCGGCGGGTAAACAAATGATCTCCACATACTGTTATGGAGTGCTTCACACAAATGGCCACATATAATTTTCATGAAGAGTTTTGAAAGTTTTTGGTATCTTTTGCGGTATAAATCAAAACTGTTGAGAGAATATGGTTAATATTCACAGTAAAATACAACATTTTTGTGTTGTTTTGGGTAGAAATAGGTTACTCACTCCTGGAATGTCAGACATAAATCTTACTACAGAGCGTGCCATCCAAATTGGCGTCTCAATGGAGCATGCGCGTTGATCGCTTTCTCCCACTACAGTGCCTGCTGACTCGCGGTACAGTAAATTTCATAAGTTCATTCAGCTGGCAAACTCAGTGTTATAAAAAAATTCTTATTCGCTTCGGCTACCTAGCAGTACTATGATGTTATTTGCTTCACTGTACTAGCCTTAGGGGCTGGAGGGGAAGCGTGGTGGGAGAGATTATCCATCTCTCTCGCACAGCCTCCCCTAGACGCCAATTTGGAAGGCACGCTCTGTACGCCTTATTTCCCTTTCTGCCTCTCCCCTACCAATAAGGTTATGTAAGTTCGTAACTCCATTTACTAAACACCATGACTGTAGTAAGTCATCAGCTTTGTAAAAAGATTCTACCCAATATACGACTGCAAGGAACATTATCAATCCTCTTTGCGATAATACAGTAGACTTTTATGTTACAACGCGAATCCGGTTATAGCGCTATTTCAAGACAGGTCCGGACAGTATCCCATATACAGAAGTCATTTGAGATCCTTTTTTAAAGCAGTGTAGCTCCGGATTTAGCGCTGTTTCCACAGCATGTCCCATAGCTATATTCTTGGTCTCAGTGAGTAAAATCCGACAAAATAGACTGTTATTAAACAATTCATCAGTGACTGGACAGTAGTGTTATTTATGGAATAGTCTGTTCCACCCGTTGGAATTTCCCCGGCTAACACGAGAGGCTTTTCCGGTCGTACACCGGAGCAATAAGCAAGAGGCAACTAGCAACATATGGATCATAATAATGATTGTCTTCTCTATACAAACCAATAGTTCAATGCACACTGAAATAGCTTATTTAGGTGTGCATTGGACCATTTGTTTCTATAGAGTTACATTGTTCATATGATCCAAATGTTGCTAATTGCCTATTGCTTATTGCTCCGGTGTACGAGCTGCCTAAATGTCGCAATTAGGCCCTACATACAGAGCTCCAGATGGGCGTCTTGTCAACTAAATACGATGAAGTGTTCCTGATTTGAAACTTATCTTGTTCCTTGTTCTACTGAACTGCATGATCGAATTTGCGACATTTTAGTTTGTAGATTTTGTAAGGTTCTCACCGGTCTTAACCTTTTTTCCATTAAGCTTCGCTAGTCGGTAGCAAATCACCTTGAAATTACCTCTCCTTCAAGTTATAAAAACCTATGCAAAACTTAGTTCGCGCGAACCACATTGAGGTTAAACTTTTTAAAACTTCGAAACAGGAACACTTCGATGTAGTAGACATAACGTCCACTTGGAGCTCTGTATGTAGGGGCTAATTTGCGACATTTATCCTGGTTTGGCTAACCGGTTGGATGGAGTCAATCACCCCAACTTACTTCCTCACTGTTACTGTACTGAAAAGACATTTTGGTGAACTGGACATTGTCAGTTCTGAAGGCAGATGGACCATATTATGATTATCCACTCTACAGTCTACAAACCAATAGGCCATTACAAACCAGTCAGTGCGCATTGAACTACGTCTTGTTTATATATAGAGTTGACGATCATATGATCCACCTGCCTCCAGTAACCTGAACGTCTACTGGAATCGTGAAATCCAGCCATAAGTGTGATTTCTCAATGATAGTCGACTTGTTTCATTTTTGTACTGTTCGTACTTCTGTACTGCCATAGCCCCCTTTAAACTACATGGCCGCGGCCTTCAATGTGACAACGTCGATGCATCGGCTTGCATGAGCAATGCAAATCGGTCATGTGGTTGTAGTGTTTTTTATAAGTATGATTTCATAATGAAACCAGCCGGAATTGCGAGGTTGTCACATTGAAGGCCGCGGCCATGTAGTTTAAAAGAGGCTATGGTACTGTAGTCTACAACATGGCAAAGCGAAAAGCGTTGTCATTTGAATTTAATCAAGTTGAACAATTAATTTATTTTTATGAATGTAGAAGGGAAAGTGATGACTTGAAGTGACGAATTTAAAAGTGATGAAAGTGATGACTTGATACTGTCAAATTAAATTTGTATAAAATTTCAAGTGACACTGACAACAAATTTCTGAATTCTAAAAAAAAAAATAAAAAAAACTATCAATGATTACTTTTTTTAAAAAGACTATCATAAAGTATTTATCAAAAAAGTGTTCAAAGTGTATAGTAAATTAAAATGGCATAGTGATTTACATAGTTGATAAGTCTTTGATTCTCTTAGAACCCATGTTCACTGTTGATAAATGTGATCAATGCCATCTCTGGTAATAGCGCTACTCCGGTTTTAGAAACGGTTTGACCACTCAACCGCGTTGTAATCGAAGTCTACTGTAATATTAATATGGCGATTATTATAGGAATAAATCATGGCGATGATTTGTGAATCGGAAAGAACCTTTAGATTCTTTTGTCATAAATATAAAATTCCATTTTCAAAATCTTCTGTTAAAGGTATTGTACTACACATGCAAGATGAGATGAATACTTCGAAAAATGATTGACTTTGTTAGCAATATCAAACTTTATTATAATAAAGTTTTATAAATCAATTGAAATTTGTATAAGGTTAATAATTAGCTAAATAAACGTCAACTTACTTAATTAATTCTTAATAATAACAATATTATTAATACGAAAACTGTGTACTAATAGCATCATCATTATCAGGAATATAAATTCAATTTCACTACTAAATTTGACGAGTGGAACGAACTTTCATTACAATTTCACTCGAATCAATTTAAGAATAATGTTTGATTAAGAATATTGCAGCTCAGTGATAATCTATTTACGTGCCAATTGCATAAATTGGTACAAACAGCATTATATAAATGGAAAAGTGGGCTTTGATAGCATTATGAATTTAAAAACTGGCACAATCAACCGAAAACCATATGAAACCTGTTCACCAACTCACACAGCGTATCCCAATATTTTCAACCAACCAAAACTGCTATCAACTCGATTTCAATACTTCTACCAATTTTATTGGTACAAGAGTGTTCAACGATAATAGATAACACCAAAACAGAAAAATGTTAGTGTTTTTTAAAGTGGAATATTAAAAACCTGAATATTGACCAAAGATAGTTATAATTTCGCTAATTATTGTAATGAACAATCACCATGAACTTTTTCGCAATTACCGGTTCAATAAATTGATTATATCAGTAATGAAATTGTATACCTATGATTATAAGTAAATAAATTTTTAATGTTCGAAAAACAGTATGAAATCGATTCAAGTCGCACCATACTCTCTCACTTCTAAGAGATTATTAGCGTAACTGAAATCTTTTAGCGAGCGAGAAGCAACACTGATCTTCCAACAGTTTGATTTTCCACCTGTTTACGCTGTTTTCGCTCGTATAGCAGCACGCTTGCCAGTAACAGCCTGAAATCAAATGAAAAAATAACAGTTAGTGATTGTTTAATATTGAAATAAGTATTAATGTAACAAATAATTATTGTAGATCAGATAAGTTCAAAGACAATAAATATGAAATGTCTACTTAGAAAAATATGTCCCCACTCCAAATTTTGGGAATATTCAAAAAGCATTGGGAATGGTTCAACCTTCTATCTAATAACTTTGCCCACATCGTAATGAGGTTTATTTAATACTGTTTGTATATTATATAATTTAACACAGTTTCAAAATCAATCAGAATACAGCATCGAAGTCAGATACGTATGGAAATGAAACTAAAATCAACTGCTTTAATTGAACCGCTGTTTGCAGTAGCGAGTGTAGCTGTTCTATCCTAACAACATGGGATCATGCCGCTTTGAATCAAGGTTAGTTTAGTAATAAATACAAGGTTAATATTTTGGTCGTAGATAGAAAGGAGTATGCAACGTTTGTATTTGGCCTTCAAACCACTTGTGAGATACTTTGAAATACTCGCTTCGCTACGCTCGTACTTAGCCTTACATCTAACTCGTGCTTTTAATGCTCTCATATTACAATCATTGCATAAACTATAGTCTGTGCAAACCTTAGTTTGTAGTGTTACGTTTATGGGGCGCAGTGTTGCCGGATTGCACAGATTTCAAAACTTGACATTCTATGCAGTCGGCTCCAATGACTGGAGAACCAAATTTTGCCACTATTACTAGGTAGCCTTAGTCAAGTCTGCACTGACATTCTGATAGGGATTCAAAACTAAGTCGTTCTTGACTAAACCATCATTGTTATTTTTTTGTTCTTTTGATTGATTGTTCAACTAAAACTGCCTTCGGCTCTTGATATACGACCGGAATTAATTTTTCTGCGCATGCGTCAATAACGTCGGACCAATCACAGAGCACTGTGATCATCTATGATTGGTCGAGTCTCAATAACGCATGCGCAGGAAAATTAATTCCGGTCGTATATCAAGAGCCGAATGTAGTTTTAGTTAAACGACTTTTAAACTGTAATTGATATTACGGCCCTAAAAGAACTGAATGTTGAAAAATGCTTTCTCAATAAATTCTGTCTCTGGGTGTGCTAATGTTTTCTCATTTATGTAGTTTTGATAGAAGAAGAAATGTAAACAAAACAGGAGAAAGAGCGGAAAAGAGAGCGAACAGCTGTGAGTGAGGAGTAATAAACGAATAAGCAAAACATGGCAACAGCGCTTCCATATCCCCATAACAAATAGCATTGCCATTTAAACGCTTACTGCATTCTAAGGTTTGCACAGACTATATTATAATATCGGTTGTCACCCACCTGGAAGCCAGACTTGATGCTAGCCACCGAGCACCTCGAGCCGCACGTCTCGCACTGCAGGAAGAAGAGTCGCGTGTCCTTCTGCAGGATGGTGTCGGGCGAGCGACACGTGTGACACGTGACATACTCCTTGATGTAGCGCCGCAACACGTTCTCGATCTGCTTCTGCTGGAAGCGGCCCTTGATGATCAGCTGATTGTTGCCGTCCACCGACCCGCTCGTACCCAGTTCCGCCAGCAGAAAGTCCAGCAGATGTTTCGGCTGTCTATGCAGTCTACAAATACAACAAAACTCTTCATTATTGGTATGCGTTCAACTTCCTGGTCATACATTACCAGTGTTAAAATAATTTCTAGCTATCATAGTATATTCCATAATGGTATTGGTGTGATTGAAAATAGCTAGTGGTGAGAAATCTGCTATTGGTGTGATTGAGAACCATTAGGCTAGGCGTACACCGGTTAGTCAAGACAAGACAAGACGAGATTTAGTCACAGTAACAGAATGGTTGCTTGCAGCACACACCAATGCAATGACTAATCGGAGTGTGTTGCTCAAGCTACCATGTGAAGTACTGTGACTAAACGTGACTAATCTTGTCTTGTCTTGACTAACCGGTGTACGCCTAGCCTTAATTAAACGCCTAGCCTAGCAGCACACAACAATTCAAACCTACTCCAGGACATGGCATGCCATAGCGGAGTAGGTCAATTTTCCAAACAACCACATGTAACTTATTGTAACATTTTGCTTTTGATTTTTTTTTACTAACAAACCTTTGTATAATTAACTGTAAATATTTTTGAATTTGTATTAGATATAGGTATTTTGGAAAATAAATCATTATTTATTTATTTATTTAATGGAGCGGTCATACGGTTCCAATGGCATTACAAAAAAATAAGTAGAAGTCGACACTTATAACATAATGTCTTGTTCAAATTTAGCCTGTCAACTAGTTATCATAGCCATCTCTGAAGTTTTAGATATGAGAACGCTTATTTTATATTTTTTCCCCACCACTCGATCACAAAGCTACTTATGAACTGGGAACAGAGTGCAAAGTAGCTCATTCCCGCACGGCTCTAGTCGATAATATTGATAACACTTTCGATTCTACATTTATCATCTAAAACAATTCTAGATTCATCATCTAAAACAATCATAAAATTCCATACCTAAAATCATAGGTATCCATACCTGAAAATTTAGAAATTAAGCACTGGGAACTTTTGACTAGCATAGGCCTATATTTTTTTGCTGTAGTGATGCCCACATAAGCTCTTAGCTTGTGCGAGGGTAATAGGAAGGATGATGATTAGAGATGAGTGCACCTACAGCTTTAGAGGGGTTCCGAACAAACGGGAAGAGTTTTGATTCTCATGAATGAATGATATTCAGCGGGAAAAGGCCTTAACCGGAAGTGGTCACCCATACGATGGGAGTAACAGGTGCGAGTCTGTTATCTAATCTTGCGATTTGTCACTGCCACGACGACAACCGCTACCAATGCCAACGTGTAGGTGGTTAGGGTTTTTTACCAGACCGGGCCCGACCAGTTAGATGCAATTGATGAAAAATACCAACTATAAATATAGTTGGGATTAACTATAAATAGTTGGGATTTTTCATCAATTGCATCTGGCAACGCTGGGTCGGGCTCCGCTGCGGCACTCGGTCGCAGTAACGAAAACCTACCTTAACAAGGAATAAGGAAGAAACAATAAAGATTGTGGAGAAAGTATATGATCGATTGGCGATTGGAACCATTATTACTATTACACTTATTATTACGCTGTTTGGCTGAAACACTCTTTCAGGTGTTTCTCTTAGCCAAATCATCCAATTTTCCCCAATGATTAGGTAAATGTGGTGAACTTACAGAAACTTATAGATTGAAATTTCACTTGATTTTTCTTGTATTTTGTAAAAATTGTATTTATTAATTGAGTGGATACAGTACTTTGATTTTTTGAAATGAAATCTGAGAAAACTCGAAGTTTCTGAGGAAAACAGGACTTTTCAAAGAATAACCTACATTTCTGACACAGTTTAAAAACTAACCTAGAATACTACAAGCAATAAATTTAATTAAAAAAAAGGTTTGAACTCAACAAAAAAAACTGAACAGATGAAACTATTACATTGAAAGAAAACGTGAAATCGAACAATTTTGACTTACGTTTTACAAATTTCAGTGAAATTAGCGAACGACGTCTTCTTTGTTCCGATACGGACTACTTGCGGTGGGCGCATGACGAACTTCTGCTTCTTGCCGGCTACCATGTCCGGATTCTTATCGCGCATTATTTCGAACACCCTGTTCAGCAACTCGTCGTATGTGTAATCGCGATCGGTTCCCGTCCAGGTCACACTCTCGTCCTCCGCTACAAACATCAAATCAAATACTTCATTCACTTCATACTACAGTTCATACAACAAATATATAGAAAAGAAAAAACCAAGTGCATTCCTCATTAGGCAAAGCCTGTGTGGACGAATGGCTCATCTTACGACAAACAACAATAATTAGAGGCCCAATCATGTTATGAAATACGGAAATCTATAAGGTGCCGAAGAAATAGTAATCAACTCAAATAAAATGATGACTCAAAATATTATCTGTATTACACTTTAATCAATAGGAAAAGAGTTCCAAGTGCATTCCTCATTAGGCAGCGCCTGTGTGGAGGAATGGCTCATCTTATTCCAAACAACAATAAATAGAGGCCCAATCATGTTACGAAATACGGAAATGCACAATGTTTTTGATTAAGAAAATCTATAAGGTGCCGAAGAAATAGTAATCAATTCAAATAAAATGATGACTCAAAATATCATCTGTATTACACTTTAGGAAAAGTTTGGTTTGTTAAACTACAGAATGAAAAGGAATGCAATCACTCGATTCATACATGTAATATTTTATTTATACGATTCATTTAAACGATAATAAAAGTGAGAAACTACATAAATGAATTATTCTGAATATGAATATTTAAACTTTGTTATTTTCCATGCGGTTTTGATTATTTTCATGAATTTCAATAAGTAGTTTGTTGTATGCTGTAATAATTTTACCTTGCTCCTAATAAATGGGTTATCATCTTCAGTATTAATTTTTACTTCAAGTAGGCTAAGGATATATGAAATTCTTGAAAATTTCTATACAATTGTATTTTATTGCTGGAAATGTATTTTGTAATATTATTGTTTCTGGTGAAATAAAAACATATTCTATTCTACTTCTTGTGATTCATCAACAGGATAATATGAAACATATATATACACAAGATAAATGTGATCATAGCACTGAAAATGAATAATATTGTATACAATAATGTATATTGATACGTTATGTACAAAGTATTATCAATAATATTGTCAATTGATAATAAGTTGAATAAGTAATAAGAAGAAAACTAATACATTTCAAATTATAGAGCATTTTCGTTTGTTTGACTTCAAAAAGGTTGGACAAAAATTTTAATTTTCCACTCAAACAAAGATTCAAAGAAGATTGAAACAATATTGTACAAGATGCTCAAATAAATAAAGAAAATAAATAAGATACATCATCATCATCCATGATTTAAGGATGATCATACCTCCAATGGCACTTGGAAAAACTAATCAACTCAGATAGGAAGAATCTGGTGCTTTGGAAAGACCACGAGAAGCCAGACATTATTGTAGACAACAAAACAGACATCAATCAATCAATAATAATAATTTTAGGATGAATGGGAATAAAATTGAATTAAAGTTGAACATTCATTTTAACTAATATTGATTCATATTAAGAATCATCAAAAAATAAAGCATTAATACAGAATGAACTTGAGTATCGGAGAGGGAGAACAGTTCATGAAAGATGAAGACAAAACATATAGACGGATCACAATATTATTAAAAAGCCCCCAAAACGAATACACCGAGAATATTATTTCATGAGACTCACCAGCTTCTGTATTTCTATCCACCTCGGTGTAGCATGCAGACAAAAACAGAATTTGTCATTGAAACATTCCAAACAATTACCCAAAATTCATGATAATATCAGGGTTAGGAAAATGACAATAATTGAACTTCTGTTATAATACAATTAATTTCATCCACAAAACCATCCTATCACTCATGATTTCTGAAATACAAACTAGAAATAGTGAAAGTACTGTATTAAGTAATCAGGAAGCTCTTTAGCCTTGGAGATCAGTACTTTTGTTGTACTGTCGCTTACGGTGTACAAGCCATAAAATGAAATTAAAAAAGAAATAACACCATTGTTTAGTTATAGTAATATTTAAGTTGGCGGATGGCATTAGATAGATAGATATTATTTTTTTGTCATCAACGAACTCTACGGTCATCAGGAACGTCAAGAAATAATATCTATCTATCGGCATTAGATCCGCCAACTTAAATGAATAATACTTTGAATTAAAATTGTTTGATTTGTTAAACTGACTTGTATTCTGATGAATTTATTCGAGAATTCATCAACTAATCATTAATTATCATCAAAGAGAGAAAACCTTCTCATGCCTTTATGAAGCTTTTAAGAAGGCAGGAGAAGGGCTAGATGTCTAGGTGAGGCATTATTAAATTGATGGAAGATATTAAAAAACAGGGCATTCAAAATTAAGAGCTGAAATAATAAAGAAACAAAGGACTTCTGAAGCAAGAGTGCATTAATCAACCTAGACCATCCTTCAAAAACTATAAACTGAACCAAAATCGTATAATACAAGATATTCACCATGAAGTTTATGAAAGAGGTACTGTATCAATAATTCAATTAGAAACAGGAAAGAGTAAGAAGAAGATTTGATTGGTTAGATTTGATTGATTAGAATGAGTTTCTTGTACAGTATATTAATACGATTTGGAAAGAATAAATTTGTTGTAAAAATAAAATAGGCTAGGCTACTTAAATACCATTTTCTTTATCCTCGGCCTTCTCCTTTTCATCTTCGGCTACTAGAACATCCAAGTCCTTCTTCTTCTTTTTTCTCTTTTTCTTTTGTGAAAAGTCCATGTCGAGTTCGAAATTGTCCTAGAAAATCAATATTAATAAATTGTAAATGCATTTCTTCAAGTATAGAATGTTAATATGGCAGTTATTACTCATCTATGATCAAAGAGCAAAACATGTCATATTTGATCAATAATAAGTATGGGCTAATATCTGAATATAGAAAATATTAAAAAAACCACTCATACCATAGAACTGTGGTTCAAGAACTATAAAATAGCTATAAATTAGTGTTCTTATAACAAAACATGAGAGTACTGTAATAATAAACAACATTTTTTTCACAATGAAAAAATAGGCTACATTTATAAGAAATAAGAACAACCATCTTATCATAAACCGTTCTCATTTAGCATAGAATCTAGTTTATTGTCCCGGAATAAAAAATGTCAAGAAAATAACTTGACACTTAGAAATTACTTACATAAGTAAAAATACTAATATGAAACAGCTTTCATATTATAAATAAGTTCAAGATTATATGGGTTTATATGGGAAGGTTCGGAGGTTAGTTGCTAAACTTATTTATAAGACAAAATATGAGGAAAAGACTTATAAGAACACAGAGAGACTTGATGATCATTGGCAAAAACTCATTTGGCATTCATGAACAGACTGATTCCAATGCCTATTAATAGAGCTGACAACAATAATTTGCAATTAACCAAGATACGATCATCTATCAGTTCTTAAATCAGTTATATTAGAAATTAATATAATTTCTTCAAAATCCACTTGTAAATGCATTATCAGTTATTAAATTCAAAATAACATCATAACAATGCCTCAAACTTATTTTATTCTAGCGAGTATACAATTTGTAAATATTTCAATAGTTTGTTTGTTTGTCAGTGGCTCAACAGCCATTGTGGGAAATAGTTAGTTGAAAATAATGAGAAAGGCAAACAAAAGACAAAATAAATTTAAAATGTTTTCTTACTTCGACAGCGCCATCCTCAGCTCCCTCCCCAGCATCGTTGCTGATACTACCTTCGAGAGTTTTGCCACCTGTGTCTGGAAGAGCACTGTCCAATTCGTCTAAATTGAATTTCGTCTTCTTCTTTTTCTTCTTCTTTCCAAAACTCTCTAGGTCCAGGCTATTCTCTGTACACAAAAATCAAATATTTGTGAGTGCTTTATCACTGAAAAGCATTATCGTTGTACATTGACTAGGTTAACAGAATAATACAGGTAGGCAAGTGCCTATATAAGTCTGACATCCATTTTTTCGTCATGTTTTGCCTATGAAGACGGTACGAATCAGATAAATAATTATAATGGATACATTTTAGCTCCGGTAGGTTCTCTTTAGCAGTATTACATATTATTTAAATCTGTACATGTACAGGCATAATAGCCGTTTTCCATAATCCGACATTAACACATTGGGTACTTTCCTGTTATAGGACACGTCTATTCATCTAGAGATATCAATAGTCGATATCGAGCTTCAAAAGTATCGATACTCATCGATATGAGAAAAATATAGGTTATCAACATAACCTATAGGTTCAAATAACCTTATTGGTTATTATAGATTATCGACTATCGATATCTCTAGATGAGTAGACGTGTCCTATAACAGGAAAGTACCACACATTACACAGTCATTGTCTGATGAGCAAACACATTAAATCGAAACTTACATTACAATATAATTATAGCCTTTACGTAATCCTAATAGTATAATATGTACTAGTGGTCTAGTGAAGAGAAAATAATACTTTTTATAATTACTTAAAATGTTTATTTAGTTTGAATTTTTTAGAAAGAACATGTTTTTTTACCATCGATGTCCATGTCATTCTCCTGATTCCTAGCTGGTTCCTGATTCTCTTTGTCGGTGGCTTGAGAATCGGTGGCATCACCCCCCTCGCGTTCACCCCCACCATCTGACAGACCTGCGTCCAGGTCGAACACCTTCTTTTTCTTCTTCTTTTTGCGCGAAGTCGGATCAAAGATCTGGAGGAAAAGAAAAAACCACAGGAAAATTAACTTCTGAAGCAATTGAATGTGAAAACCAGAAACCCCAGATATGTAAAAGACTGAGAGTTTGGGATAAAGCTTTTGTTTCTTTAGTTCAAATGAATGGTTTGTTTGAGCATCATCGTTTGTGAATATTACAGGCAAGCCTAATAATGATTGACTGGCGATAAAGACAATGAAATTCGAGCATTCAAAAGGAAAATCAAGTTGTTCTGAAAAGTTTCTAGAAATTGAACTGTGTCTTAGTAGTTTTCTCCAGGGTGATAAGTGGCTGTTAATGAAATACCGGTAACCCCTTCTCTTTCAAAGGCTGCCAATAGCTAGGCTTACCATATTTTTCTGACCCCAATCCCAGCAATCTTTCCAGAGACTAGAGAAGGGGTATTGAATAGTTGAACAAGCTTTACCTTACTTTATTATTGAACTTCACTACATAATATTAATGAATATTATTCATCTGTATTTAAGTTTTGAAAATTTCAAAAAAAAAATATTCATAAAACTTCAAGTAAAAATGAAATGGAATAAAATCATAAAAATTCTACTTTCAAAGGAATAAAAATTGAACAAGGCCTTGATTAATATTGATGCAATTATTCAAATTTGGTTTGTCTTTGACTTGAAAATGTTGTTTCTTCTGCCTATGAAAACTATACATTAAATACGTTTCTGAAGAGGTCACTTTCCTCAAAAACACTTTGTCCCCTTTAATTTTTTCAAAAAAGCCTACACATGAAAGTTTTGCATTTATCTTTATGTTGAGGAGCTCTCTTACAGCCTTTATCGCACATAACAAACAACAAAATTCCTTTGCCTCTACCAAGTTCTGAAAGTTCTGAGTCTGCAGCAGTATAAATATTTCAATTTAGTAGACAAATTTTTCCTGTTTCTCCCCATATTTTTAAAATCCCGGAGATAAATCAATCCCGGAGATTTCCCCTGAGACACATATTAATCCCGGCATTACCGGGCTAATCCCGGAGAAATGGTAAGCCTACCAATAGCTCATTTAGAGAATTTTCAGTAACTTATGGTACCGTACGTTTGCCTATAGCCTACTGGCTGAGCCTCAGAGCATTCAGTAAGTAACTTCCATTTGGACTTACATTAACCAAATAAAATCAAACTAGGTTATTAAGGTATTTAAAATACTTGACTTGAATAATAATTTAGAAATGACTGTCTGTACTAATAAAGAAGGGCAAACACGTGTGAAAGACTGACGAATAGCTCTTAAAAGAACTGGAATAATGGACTCGACGTCCTAAACAAATGCAGATTTTTGTTTTAAAAAAAGAAGCAAAAGCGTGATAATCAATAAAATTACTACGATTATGATGAATAAAATATTCAGCAGCTGGAAAAAGAGTTGGATCACGAAGACAATAAATTTACACCCGGACTTACCGATTCTTCTTCGGTCATTTTGCTAATAAATAGAAGCTAGGTGTGGATGAGATTGGAACACTTCAATCAAAACTACAAAATATCATAAATTATTCGAAATATACATTAATTCACAATACAAATCAAAGTTCAGTTCACCAAAAAACTATTGCATCAGCCAACTTTTCTGGCTGCCAGCACCACTTTCCACTACACATGCGAAACAGTGTGACCAACCCTGAGCCTGAACTTGAACAGCAAGTAATATGAATTTAATATAGAATATAAATATTCAATTGAATCATTTATATAATCATAATACACATATTTTTAATGTGTGAAATGAATTCTCTTCCTCGATTATCAGGCAATCTAACAGTGATTCCTAATTTTTATCGGAATCACCTTGTTCTGAATGCAAATTCTAATAGTTATTAATAATTAGAATTATGTTAAAGATCAATACTATTCACAACACAACTATTAAAAATTTGTTCTGAAGAACCTTTTTCCTCGAATAAAATAACTTGCGATCACCAAAAAAAATTTTTGTAATGAGTGAAAGAGAGTGAAGTTTTGACTGCCGTTCGATTTCGAATTTTTGAGGTTAGCTAAGTTCTTAGCTTCTAGCTTGTGAGGTTACGAGAAGTAGTAAACATTTCATAATAATCTTAAACATTATTTTCATTTTATAATTCCTTATTTGGATCAAACATTATGGTAAGCTATGACTTAAACTGTATTTACTCAATAGCAAAAAAATTTTAATAGTAAACTGGATAGTCCCTCTCTTTCAATGATTCGATCTGTCAGTACTTTCTTGAGCTTCCCGGTAGTTCAAACTCAAATAAATCAATCCATTTAGGCCTACACATAATTTAATTTCTGCAATTAACTGCTCTTAATTTCAAAGTCATTCAACTTTTAAAATATCGATCATTAAGTTACTTTGATAATTACTCAATAATTACTATTATTTTGTTTTCAGAATTGATTTGTCTTCAGATCGATTATTATATTTGAATCTGTCACAAGTATAGCCTAATAATATAGATTTTCTTGTTTTCAGTTGTTCTATTCTTTCTTCAAATCGCTTGTCGGCAAGGATGTAGTCGTTGAATTGAAAAACGATCTCAGGTAAGATAATTAACAAAATAACTATCATACGTCCTTAATTTTTTATAAATGAAATGAAATAGACCAAGGGTTCATCTCCTATCATATAAGCAGTCAAACAAGCTATGTTTTTGTGGAGATATTTTGCTCTTGAGAGTCTTTAATGCTCTCAACTTCAACTGGAAACAGAAAGAATTCTGCTCTATTTCTGACCCAAAGTAATCATTATACATGAAACTCATTTTGTTGTAGATCCATTCTTTTATCGACTGGTAAGATGACACTGATTAAGTGAATAGAGGAAACCTTGTAATTCACTTTGAATTTTTCAATTCACTTTAAAACTTTTTAAGTAGAAAAACCAACTTACATTGTAGTAGCAATCGTTTCGCCGTGTTTTTGGACATCATCAAAATGATGCTTGATTGTCACTACAATAGAAGTTTTCTTACTTTAGAAGGCTTTTAATTTTAGTGTAATGAAAATTAAATCTGGTATTACCTTCAACTTTACATTTACTTCCCTTTTAACCCTCTTGTTTTACCTCTTACTTTCATGGCCTTCTCTATTTATTCACAGTTCATGGTTTAAATGCAAGTAAATGTTCTCTTTATTCTAGTATTTGTGGAACTCTCCATTCAGTAGATCAGTACCTGAATATTAAACTGACAGACATCAGTGTCACGGATCCTGACAAATATCCTCACATGGTAAGTAATTTTTTTCACATAATTATTTAAAACAATCGGAATCGAACAACATTTTATTCACAGTAATACGTAATTGCTCCTCAATGACAATAAAACAATATGTTGTCTTGTTCTATGGAAAAATGTAATATTTATATTTTCATACGACTCCATTCATCTGTACTGTTAACATTGACTAAATTAGTTTGAAATGTGGGCTCCTTTTAATAATTAATGATTACTAAATTGATCTCCTATTTTGTTATTATCAGCACTGGGAAGTTCTCTGTGATTAAAAAGTCCTTGTTCAATTTATTAGTTGAATATAACTGCATTCTCTTATTTATAATAAAACCTGGCTTTTTCATAAACAAGTATAAGTTCTGTAATATATATGTTCCACTTAGTATGTTGAATCTATTTCCTTATTGGTCATTTGACCTTGGATCAGTTTCACAAGAAATGAGGAGTCTTGTACCTGTACTGCTATATTACAGGTAGTAATATAGGATGTATATAGCACTGAGGGCCCTAATGCAGCACCCTACATAATTTTATTGTCAAAGGTTCTGAAAAAATCTGACATAGCCCAAAAAAGCACAGTGCATTCCTACCCTCTCGGTAGTTTTCATCATCTTTTGTTTTCATATTAAGATGTTTCGTTTTCATATTAGGTCTTATTCTTTACATGTACATTATTCTTATACTATTCATTAGTATTTGGATTTTTTGAAAAATTGTTTAAGATAGTATTGAAGGAGAAGCTACATTCAAGAAGGAAGAAGGGAAGGCCAAGGATAAGGTGGGAGGATGAAGTGAAGGATGATCTCCAAAAACTGGGATGTATAGGGAGGAGAATATTGGTGGAAGATCGAGGGCTATGTTAGAGGCGGCCAAAGCCCATATTGGGCTGTAGAGCTAAAAATTTTTTGATGTTTGTATTCTTTCTATTTTTTCATTTATTAAAATTTTGGTATAGACTGTAAAGGAGACAGATTTGGGGCAACTTGTTGTCTCGATAAATAAATAATTTCTAGAAGACTCGCTAAGTGTATGATGGAGGATTGTGTGATCTTTTTTTGTCACGGATTTTCTTTTTGTTTTTCAACAGCTGTCAGTGAAGAACTGTTTCATTCGTGGCTCGGTCGTTCGGTACGTACAACTGCCCGCTGATGAGGTCGATACACAACTGCTCCAGGATGCAGCCAGAAAAGAGGCAATGGCTGCTACCAGATAGATAATCCACTTCCAAAACTATAAACTAAGTTACTGTCTATCTAATTTTAAGTTGTAAACTTCATCTCAATATAACAATAATTTTTCGATTCTTTTGTTAACTGGCTGTTTCTGATTTTTTTATTCTTCTGGGCCCCAACATTATTTTTTTCTGACTGGAATATTTTTTCGGTAAAATAACTCTTCGAGTTGTAAAATTTATGAATCCAGCCATATTCAGTTAACAGTATCAAACATTATAAATAAGTATCATAAATAAGGCGAGGTGGAACCTACCCGTAAGGGTCTCCCCACCGATAAAAAGCCATACGATAAAAAAAAGTATCAAACATTGAATTGGTTTCAAAATAGGATATGAATGTGAAAATTATAAGAAAGCTTTTGATAAAGATGACGAAATGAGACTACCAAGTTAACTAGATATCTGACAATCTAATAAACTCGGGAGACCATTGCTTCGCTATAGCCTTGTTAGACGCAGTCACTGAATAGTGGTACACCATCTAAGTACATATCAAAAATTGATATTCGGTCGAAAGATTTCACCAAATCGAGGGCACTCATGACGTACGTTGCCCGGCCCACACGCGGTGAGGTACAGCAAGGTTCATACAGAAAAATGTTTTTTTTGTTTTTTTTTTTTGTTACATTTTGCTGGACCATCATGGTGAATTTATTCCAAGCACTTCACTAACTAAGCTCACCAGTCATAAATAATATCTTAAAATAAAACACTTTTAGTGGTTATTTCAAATTCAATAAGAACAACTCTAAACAACCAACACAAGCCGCCATGTGCATCTAAAGAGCCGGGTATTGCCAGAGACTATGCTCCATGTCCCTGACGGCTGAAGAGGAGAGGCGAAGAGTACTATTAAAATACACTACAAAAGATGACGTATTGCATTCCTCCGAGGGACACGGAGCTTAGACTCGGGCAGTAGCAAGAATGTCAAATGAAAAGATGGCTGAAATTTGCGAATCAAATTTCAGTAGAAATCAGTCAACTGATGACAGTGTAGCCTGGTACAATGTTATGCCGTTGGTGGTATCATATATTATTCTTTTTAATATACAAATTCACCTCAAATCATTTATTTCTCCAATAGGAAATCAATATTGAAATTGACATTTTCAACAATAATAAATTAAATCAGTTAATTTTCATGAGGTTGTGTAAATGAAAGATGAGATTTTGACTTGATCAGATTAAACACTTTTATAGAGTACGGTACGTATATTTTTTATAGAGCCCTAGGTGAGATGCTGATACGTTGTAACATTGTCGACAACAATCGCAGTTGATTTGAAAGTCTTTAACATTTTTAATAATCGATTGATACTTCATTCAAAAGTAAATTAATCGATACCTAAATCTTATGAAGGTCTACAGTATTGAATTCGAGTTATCTCAAACGACTACAGAAGCAGATTCCAGGTCGAATTAACTTACACCATCAAATGTTTTAAAAAGGATAGAACACTCAACTTTTTTGAGCAGATCACACACTAGAAATGCATAGTATGGGTTATAGTTATAAGTAAAAATATAATATGTGAAGTGTGTGAACAGTGTACAATGGTTTACGATTTTTTTTTTGTAAAAAATTAAAGTTGGCGAGAGATTCCATTTGTTTATTTTATTTATTTAGAACTTGTGTTGAGGGCCGGCACGTGGGCAGGGCTCTTGGGGTGGTCTCCCTGAACAAAAACAATAGCTATTTTTCTACATAGATATAATAATATTTCTAAAATTGACAACAGTATTGTGAAGAGAAATTCTATTTTATAAATTTAGTCGTGTTAATCAAAATTATTAAAATAAGTTATTCGCATTAATTGGATTTCAATGCAAGGGCTTGTTTCATGAAATAAAAAATTTCTGCATTGTCAGGAAGTGTAGAAAAATTAACGGATCCAAGGACCCGATATGGTAGTGAACAGAAAAAAAAATCAGCCACGTGTTTTCCCCCTAGGCTACAAGGCTCTTCCATTGGAAAGCTACAAAGACCATATTTGAAGAGTTCAACGAGCTGACCTAAATTATAAAAGCCTGAGATTACAGTAGGCTTCCTATTTTTTGCTTGTAACTGTTTCAAATTCAATCCTCAATGTTCAAAATCAATAGGCTTCTTACTTTATATATGAAGATATACTCCAAATTTCAAAAGTGTACAATCTTTCTTTCGTCAGATATCGTGCATACAGACGGCCTTGAGTATGATCTCAATAAGGTCCTATTGGATCCTTAATAAATCGTCCCAGTCTGTCGCTGAACGACCCTACGTAATGGACCTGCTCAGGATGTGGTACAATTTGTCGGCGCATTTTGTGGAGAAGTGTAAAAATTAATGTAAATCATCCCAGAATGTCACTGCAATTTTCCAACATATTGGGACAACTTATGATTAAGGTACACTATGTCGTCAGCGTGAAAAAGAAAATTTCCCAAAAATGTTGTTTGGAGTCGTCCCATTTTGTCGTTGCAGTACTCTTGTATCATGTCCATATGACGTCACAAACTCAGCTGTGCTAGACTGTGAAGTGGTGTGTGGTATTTTATTTTTACTTTTAGGTTATGAACTTGTTGACGGTTATGAATCATCTTATCAAATTCAAATCTATATTTCCTTAAATTTTTGGAAGTTTAGAAATTATGGACTTTCTTTTTGGTAAAAAGGTTACGCCTAAAGGTGAGTTTGTTTCTTACAGAATAATTTAGTAGTTTGAGATTATCCTATCTTGAAAAATTAGGTTGTAAATTTATGTTTACGTAACTTACTGCAATAATACTCACTGTATGAGTATATGACTACTATTATCTACATAAAACTGATAACCTACATGATTGTCATGTTACCTATGTCATGTAACATACCATGTTGCTAAGCTATTGAATTCATAATTTTATTTTATCACAGCATCATTTTTAGTTAGCATAGGTTCAGTCGTTTTAGACCCATTACTGAGGAAAACTTTATGAGCATTGTTCAGGGCTTCAGGATGACTCATAGACTGATAGTCAGGATTTTCATGGCTTACTAGTGTTTCTGGGGTCATTGCATGTCCAGGACATCTTACTCTTTTAAAAGAAAGAACTACATAAAGTGACTTTAATGCTCATTGGCAACCCATCTTCAGGCGTCTGGGATTGTCAGTGGACTGTATATTCTGGCGTCTCTCACAGCCTTGAAGAAGAACAGGGCAAATATGATGAGTTGGTGTCAGGTTCATTCTCATGGTACCCGTGGAATACCTCAGTTAGAAATACTACGCTGTAGGCTGTCAAAGGTGCAAGAGTATTTCCCAGTATTGATATTTAGAATGATTAATATATTGCCAAGCTCAGTGAGGGATCTCTCGACGTGTGTTTCCAAAAAATATTTCAATTTCAAGGTGACTAATTGGAAGGAGTTATTGCAGTGTCAGTGATTTTCTTAGTGATTACTCTGAATGACTGTAATTTCATTCCATCTTGAATCCCAAGTTTTATTTTTATGACGCGATCTATGTAGGAAGATAGATTGCACAACAACATTTTTAAGTAATTGGACATTCATGTTCTGTCCAAACGCATTAATATTTTGCCTCAACCTAACCTGATTTGCTAGATTAATCAAATCCGTGACATATCGCAGCGATCTCCCGTCCAAATTCTTCGATCACCGACACGATTTAGTTTCAGATCGATGTAATAATTTATTGCAGCGTTTGGACCTGGCTTTAAAGAGCCATATCAAGCTATCACGGGTTGTTTTTTGCTCAGTGTCGCAAAAAGGAGATTGAAGAGTGTGTTTCTGCAGTACCTGTTCCCCTCTCTTGCAAGAAATGATGTGGTTTTGAATAAGTTATAACCTCAATAATATTGGACTATTGAAGCAATATTTGGATATCCAGGATTTAAAAAAGTTTTGGGCAATTGCCTTTTTTTATTCAGAATATTATAGGCCTATTGGTTCAACTGTTATAAAGAATAATTGTATAAATTCATCAAGATAAATATCTGACTGCAAATCTTTATTAGAAATTCAAACAGTGAGAAAAAAATTGTAGACTGTTGTCGCCCTTAAAAAACTACATAAAAGATTTACCGTTAATAAAGTCTTGAGATACTGTGATGTTTTATCCACATTACAGTCGAATTGTATGTTGAACAATGAACTTATCAGTTATATAAAACAACATTTATCTTGTCCTTTTAAATCACATGTAAAATATTATAATACATGTATAATATTATAATTTTTGAAATGAGTGGTTGCTTCACTTTTCCATTTCTTATTCCAGAACAACAACGCGAAAATGATCGAGCCCTGCGAAAAGTGGGTAGAGACCTTGAGAGAGATCGCCAGCAATTGGAAAGAGAAGAAAAGAAAATAGTGAGTATTATGCTTAGCCAAGAATATTTAATTCTTCCATTAAAATATTTAAATTTACTGAATTCAATTTAATATTCTTATATTGTGTTATATTTTTACTCTGTGATTATGAAATGTGTTATTTGATTTAATTAATGTAACATAATTTAATTATGTTAATTTGATTCTTTTATTATTGTTTTTCATTGAAAGCAGATTTCGATTTATGTTCATACTTTTTTTCTAGGAAATGGAAATAAGGAAACTAGTCAAAGAAGGTAATAAAGAAGGATACACAATTCTAGCGAAACAGTTGGTACAGATGCGAAAGCAGAAAAATAGGACTTTTGCTGCTGGAAGCAAGGTAACTTAAAGGGTCGAAGTAAAATTAAACTAATAAAAAATGAACACATTATAATTGAAGTTTTGAATTTTGGGATCCATAACGAACTGCGAAATTAAAACTAATGATTCAACATTAGAATTTACGACATGCAGTCATATTTTAACTGGAATAACACAAATTATTACTCACTATGGAATGGAGCGCTTTTGAGTTGCTTTGAACAGTCTGTTGAAAAAGAGTTCAAAGCAACTCGAAAGCGCTCCAGTCCAGTGAGTAATAATTGTGTTATTCCAGTAAAATATGACTGCATGTCGTAAATTCTAATGTTGAATCAATACCATTATAATTATAGAATCAATTATGAGTAATAGAATTTATTGTTGTAGGTCTCTATGTTTTTAATACTGTTTTACAATTTTCTTCTCTCAACTGTTCCATCATTTTAGAAAAATAGTAATCTTAATAGATTTCCAAGCTTGCTAAAAAAATAAAGATTCTAACACTCCATGTTCAACTTATGGTCACCTTAACTAATCAGCAGTTAGTTCAAGATTATTCTATAAGATGAAATTTTTCATCGTCTATATAGAGCTTAAGAAGAAATTCACAGCTCTATTTTAAACTATTTTGATTTTGATAGTTGTCATGACTTGAATCATTATTCAGCTAAAATGAAAGTTATGGACATTATCCCAACACATCCTTATACCGTGGTGTATACTTATTCATTGATCTGTATTTTGAAATTATTGAAAGCATAAAATTTCTTTGTTCTATTTGTACGAGTATTTCATGTTATAGATTCTAACTTTGTATTGTAAATTTTTTATGATGAATAAAATTTTATTGATCATATTTTTATAAAAATTAATTGCTTCAGGTGCAAAGCATCGGCGTTAAAAACAAGTCAATGGGAGCTAATATAAAACTGGCAGAAGCTATGTCGACTACTGCAAAAACAATGCAAAATATGAATGACATTATGAAGCCGGAAAAAATAGCTGCTGACATATCGAATTTCTCAAAAGCTACCATGAAAATGGACATGACTGAGGAAATGAGTGAGTAATTTTTCAATAAAAATCATTAATGACTTGGTATATATCCATTTTTCATCTTCATTAATTTTTTATGTGCTTTTAGTGCCATTGATAATGTAAATAGATCTCAAAGCGTGCTCTGTGAGATTTTATAAAATTATCGAATACATTTTTATCTCAATAGATGATAATAGTAACGCATTATACTACTGAATAAGTATACTATATTAGCTCATTCTAGATATTATTGGTTTATGACTGATAACTTATTCCTTCTAATATGCCTTGGTCGACACTTTGAATAGGTAGGCTACTGTTACGATGTTACAATTAAAGTTTTATTTCTAATAAATGATTATAAAGCTGAATTCATATTAAATTTGAACAATAGCCCTTTTGTATGAGGTAAAATTTTTCCGGTTAGCAGCGCTGTTAGCCTATTTAGAGATCATTTATAAATGGATTATTGTCTAATATTGTTCTGAGAAAAGGTTTTCTAGAGCTTAAAGTTTAAATATCATCACTTTTTTTAATACAACTGAAAATCGTCACTATACAATTATTGTACTAGCATATTCAAATGGATGAATAAATTTTCAGTTCAACTCAACATGTCTTGCTGGCTCTTGCTTGTGCATTGTTGTATACACCAGTCTCCTTTATGTAAATAATAAAGTAAAACTCGTATAACTAATTCATTTCTTTTATTCTCTCTATTCAGTTTTGTAAGCTTTCAATTCTTTTTTGCAGTCAACGACACGTTAGATGACATTTTAGATGAGGACGGCCTTGAAGAGGAAAGTGATCACATTGTCCAACAGGTTTTGGACGAAATTGGAATCGAAATATCTGGAAAGGTACGTGAATTTGTGGTTCGCCCACAACTACTTAATAACTAACTTAATTTTCTGGATTGGTAATTAACAAAAATGTTTTTAAATATTTGTTGATCTCATTATTATTATTGTTTTGAATCATCAAAAATGATGAAAACTAACCCTGGCATTAACAAATTTGTAAGTTAGAAGTGTATCACTTCTCACAGGAAATATGGTTCACATAAATCCTTTCAATACGAATCTTACGGCGAATCTTAAGTATAGAGGATTTGACCGACAATTCAAAAGTTGATATTCAATTTTAATGGCCACACTGTGATTAAACAGTCTGCGTGGTGCAGTGTAGTCAACTAAATTCAAAAGAGTGTTTCTCTCAAATAATATTAATTTTAAATATAAAATAATATTTTTTTTTGTAAATATATAAATTGACAATATAAATTTTAATTTTAAATATAAAATAATATTTTATTCTAATTATTATTTATTAAAAAAATACTTCATATATTTATTTTAAAAATAATATTTAATTTTAATTGTGTTTCTTTTGATGGTGATTTTGTCGTCGTAAGTCTATGACTTCTGCTTGGGCAATGAGGTGAAGGATGATGCAATAAATGAGAGTAGGCTGAAATGGGAATAGAACCTTGTGCACTATGGTCATGATACTCATGTTTTGAGTAATATTAGATTCATTTATAATGCAGCCGATAGCTAACGCATCTTTTTTTAGAGCTGTCCGCCTTTTTTCTGTATTAAGTGACTTTTAGGCTCCATGAAACAAATCCCTTGTTCTTAAAAGACTGCCTTTATTTAAGTCTTGTCATGTGGACTCTTTCATTATTATAATCATATTATTTATTATAATCACGTTTTTCTTGTAAAATATGAGTTACTGTCGATGGTCGTTGGTGGGGTGGGGAAGATTTAATTTGTTTCCAAAAACAAGAAAGGAGACCATGGGCTCTTACTTAGAGCTTCTATTACAGAGTATCGGTCCGTACCCCACCAATAAGACCTGTCTGTAATAAATTGTAATTTCGACCGATAATTTCTATCGGTAATAATCATTTCTAACTTGTCATTTCCGATTTTCAGGTTAACGAAGCTCCCTCAGCTATCAAAGATAGTATTGGATCGTCTTCCAAGTCACGGGTGCCCACTGATGAAGAAATTGAAGCACAGCTTGCCAAGTTAAGAGCGATGTAGATTCAACAAATGAAAATTGCAATTTTTAATTTTTACAATAATTTTATAAGTGATTTATTGCCTTAAAAGAGTATTATCACTGCTGTCTATATATTTCTAGGTGTTTACAAATTATATTTATATGAATAAAGGATTATTGTCTAAAACGTTTGCTGTTTTTAATTAGAATTCTCTAGTCAGTAGAGTTATGGACAGCTGCATGAAACTCAATAGACTTCAACCGCTGTGAAATGACGTCATTTAATGAAGTTTAAAGGAAAAATTAGTGCACAGGTTCCATCAATTGATGTCATTCTACAGCGGTAAATTTGATTTCGTGCTATCGGCCTATTTGTTTATTCAGTCTGTATGAACTACTTGATGTGGATCCATCTTTTTTTATTTGTTCAAAATCAACTTAAAAGATTAATTACTTTAAAAGAGAAATCTACTCACAGATTAGTGTTGATAGCTATTTCGGACTGCTATTTCGTTATAGCTATAGCTATTTCGGAAGATGGTCAAACAGCAGTCCGAAATAGCTATCAACACTAATCTGTGAGTAGATTTCACTTTTAAAGTGATTAATCTTTCAAGTTAATGTATGAACTATTTTCCAATTATTGAGAATAATTAGGTATATTATTTCTAATCTAGCAAGCGATTAATGTAGGAAAAATCCCATAATCAATTTTAAGTATGGCTACGGTACCGACAAACCCCGATTTCATTGATAAATTTTTGAAATAACTATCTATGGCGAATATTAAAAGAAATGGATTAATAGAAATAAGTGCGTCACACAAGCAGCTCTGAATAGAATGATGCGCTTGGAAACTATCGTGCATTCCATTCACAGACTTTCATTCATTCATTTTATATTACTCATAATTATGTATAATGTGCTTTTAAAAACACTCGTCCGTGGTTTTTAACCCGTCTAAACCATGTAAGTTCATGTTTCATCATCATTCCGCTCATGTATACGGTACATCATGTTCAATAAAAGAAAAGACCAATCAATGATTTGCCTAGCCTATGAAACATTATAGCAGCTACCGCCTAGGGTGCGAAATAAAAGAGGCACAATTTTTACTTTCCTTGTCCTACCTACTACCATAGGTAAAGCCAAGGTATGTAGGTCTCAACAAACCTTGGGTAAAGCGGCTTATTGACAGGGAAAGTAGAGAAGGAAAGTTACTTTCGGCCAGTACTTGCCTCTTCACATTACCGCTTACTTTCTCAGTCTAAAGGTGTACTTTCCATTCTAGCAGAAAAAACCTAATCACTTGCGGCCAGTAAAATCAAACTTGTTTGCTTTCACTTGCCACTCCTAGGAAAGTAGCGGGTCTCGTGATCACTGGCGGCCAGTACTTTCATGTCAAAACATGTAATTTCCGCCAGTAGAGCAAAAAGGAAACGCATCGCTTCAGTTATTGAGCAGGTGATTTGTGGAAAAAGAACATGTGTTGAAAAAACATTAAAATGATCTTGCCTACAACAGATTTGCCTATTGACGGCCAGTACAACTGCTAATAAACTTGCAGCCAATAGGCATACTTTCCCTGTATATAAGGAAATAAGTGGAAAGTGACGCAATGGCAAGTACTGGCCGAAAGTACCTTTCCTTATCTACTTTCCCTGTCAATAAGCCGCTTAAGGAAAGTATTGCTTTCCAAAAAAATTAAGGTGCCCAAAATTTTAGATTTCTATAAGTTTTAACCACCAATCCCCAGAGCCGAAAAATATTGGGTTAAAATTCCATACATGCACCTCAACAATCCCCCTCCGGTCACAAGACCCAGAAACACCCCCTATAGTGCGATTCACGTCAAGGAGTCAGCATTGCTTAGATGGGAGTTTGCTATCCCTGTTCAGCACAAGGCAGTTGCTGATGTCTCTATCCTATTCGCACTGTGCATAGTTGCCGCACTGTGCATTATTGTTGTCGCACACAGTCCCAACAAACACGTTTGGTGCAGTTTTCTCTTTCTCTCTCAATGAAACTTGGCATCAATGCTCCTCACATAAACAGTGCTGACTTCTTGACGTGAATCGGACTATAGATGGAAATTCCACTGCTGTAGCCGGTATAGTCATCAATCGATGAGCCCACATCAACTTAATAGATTTATGATTCCTTAGGGCCTCATTAGTAATACCTCATGATAATATTGCAAGGCCTCTAATACTGTCAAACAAGGCGATGTGTAAAAAAGTTGTTGCGTAGAAAAAGTCCTGTAAGAAAAATTAACCAGTAAAAGAGAGAGAGAGAGAGAAAGTGATTAAGAAAGTGTAATTTTAAAGCTGTGTGAGAGAGTAAGTGGCCTTTGAGAATATGAGAGAATTCTTCTAGTTGATTTCATTATTACCGATTATTACCCATGTTATGCCCAATTGTGGGCAGGTTTCATGGAGCAAAGCCAATGTCTATAGGCTAATGATAGGTGAGGATTGCATTGCAGTGATAAAACCGGTATTTGAAATTGGTCTTATCAAGTTTCGTACAAGCATTAGTTTCGGTATCATCCCACCGTGTTATTATTTCGGTCGAATTCGCAGCTATTATATGGATGCGAATTAGTACTAGTACTAGGTATAGATCTATAGTTGCGGTGAGTGTGAGCAGGTAGACCGGTCAACCTAAACGTCGGTTCTTGCTGATATTTTTGGCGAGATACTCATGACGAGCGGCATGCTTGAGAATAAATTAATTATAATTCCTTCATCATAGACAATTCTACAATCTTAAGATCTATGTTCAGAAAATCAGAGACAATTCGATTAGAAACAATAATTCTTAAGATCTCTTATTAAGTTAGTAGGTAGGCCTACCTACTGTATATTGTATTTTCTTGCTTTCATTTTTCACTTCCAGAGCTCTTGATCACGGTACGAAAACATACACTTCATAGTTCAATGTTCCAGTTGCGTTTTCAAGTAAGAAATATGCGATAATTGCTTAAAATTGCATAAATAATCAGAATGCATCTCTAACCTTGAAATTTGACCATCACTAATCTTTTCTTTATAATTACACGACAAAGGGCGGGTTACACGAAAGCCGAAGACATTAAATTTTAACCTCTGTAAAATGACCTCATCGCTCATCTAACTCAGCTCAATAGGGAAATCATCGTTTGTGTGCGCAATGAAAATGAAGGATGGCTGCTGATAAGAGGGTAGCGAGGGGTAAATTGTAGCTCCGGTATCTTAATTCTTAAAAATCCAGCAGTGCTTTAACGTTTAAATTTAAAAACCAAAGGTTGCACTACTACAGATTTCTGAATACATTTCAATTATTCACATTCTTAAATAACTTGATGTGCCGCGTTCTTTAAAAAATGTGTACTCACTTTGAACTTGGAAAATTTATTTACTGTTCTACAAAGTTCAATTCAGGAAATTAGAAATTTAAAGGCCCAATATGTATACAAAACGTAAATGGTGAATGTAAGGACCAAGTATACGAGGCATCATTGAAGCTGCGGCAGAACCAATCACAAAGCACCAAATTCGAGCGTCAAATGAGCTGCTTATAATTTGCAACATGTAAGTTCAATTTTATTTACCGGTTGATTTTGGCGTCATTGCCGTCTCGTACCGTATATTTTGGCCCTAAGTTTAGGACTGGTGGAGACGAGTAGATTAGATACGACGAGTGAGTACGGTAAGCGAGTTGTCACTCGTCCTCCAACTCGGCTTGATGTAGATGGATCGGTGAGTCGAGTAGCTGACCGAGAAGTTTAATCAAATCAAAATATTAAAGTATCAATATCACACAAATTCTAAACTCATTAACAGCTTCTCTAGTTTTTGTGATAGGGTATAAAGTACATTAATCTATTCTTATAGTGCTTATAAGATAATTTCTGATAAGATAATATTATTTCTACCTGTTCAGATTATTTAATAAGACCTTGATCGCTTCTCTATTACACTGCTAAATGCTTCTCCGAAACATGCTATACAAGAAGTAATATCTATAGAATCACCCAACGGTATTTCAAGGCATCTGTTGCTATCTGTGAACCTGCTATCATTATTTTTATTTCTGATAACAGGTGAGGGTGGCCTGCCAAAGCCAAGCAAGCTCATTGGTCGAGGCTGACGCATGCGTAGAACAAGGCAAAAACTTGTCCGATACGAATTTGAAAGTCCGCGAGCGTTTTCAGTCGTGTTCCGCTGGTGATGGAGGCATGTTACGTGGGTCATTACGACTGCGACCGGTCCGTTCGTATTGCTCGTAGTGACCAATAGTTGTTGACGTTTTAATAATCGCTAGTGCCATCTTAGGCTCGTAAAACAGTCACTATTGACCGTCGGCATACTATTAACGCTAGTGACCAATAGAGCAACTGCTCCTATGATATTATCTTCATTTGAGGTAGTGACGTTTTCAGTCACTGAAAAGTGACTAATAATCAAGAAGATTTGAGTCACCAGTGACTATTATAATACTCTAATCTAAAGGTTTTTGAACAAATAACAATAGTTTTGAAATTCATGATAACAAAATAAGAATAGTTTGATTATTTATCAATGATTTATGAATTATTGATCCAATATCTGTTATCAGTGCATCAAAAATCCTAAAAAATCTACAAAATTTACTAGTGAACGTTAGTGAACTGAAATCCAAGTAGTGATAATATTTCGATACTTAAATCTTCAAAGTTTCATCTTGTTGTTGATTTTGATAAAATTGTTACCAAACGTGTCAGTGCTTGGTAAACTGTTGTCAGTGCTCTAACTAGAGTCAGTATTAACCAAGGTTTGTAGAGACCAACATACCTTGGAACTCTACATACCTTGGTATTAACTGCCAGGATACTGTTATCCTATTCGCTAAAAATCGTGTGAATTATTGTTTTGTTATTTTTTGAACAAATTGTTGCTAAATTTAGCTTTGATCGATAATTCATACTTCTAAAAATAATATTAAATCACTACCTAACTAAATTGATCATAAGGTTTTTGCAATCTTATTTCAAATACTACAATCTAATAAGTTATTTTTTAGGTGACTAAATTACAGTGAATTCAGGCTATTATCGGACTAAAATATCTATATTTATGAAAATAAATAATCGAATCAGGGTTCCAACTGTGGAATACCGTTGAATTTCTGCCAATAAAGTAAACGGTGGTAGATGGTCTTAACAGTGGCGTTAGGGTAATTTATTGAAAAGTGAAACGTTTAAAAGTGCCCGTAAGGGTAATTTATAGTCACTGGTGACTAGTACACAGTACACCAGGGATTGAAACCCAAAAACCCCAAAAATTTCTCATTTAAAATAACTTGTGAATATCAGTGATTGGTAATTGGATTATTGCCATACAATAGTGAACATCATTGTTGGGAATAACCCATTTTTTGTGAATTGGATTATAGTGTTTTTCAGCCGGTGATTATTGGCCGTGATTTTCAACCGGTGAGTACAGAAGATTCTCAAATTTAATTTTTTCGATTTTAAGCATCATTTTATAGTAAACTTTTGATTAAAAATGTTTGAATAATGATGAATTATTTGTTTGAAAATATCAATACCATGAATTTGTTTTTAAATAGTCCAAATATGAAGACTGTGAAGACCAGTTAATAGGCTATCCACATTTTCTTGTTCACATCAAGTAGCATTTTCCACATGAGAACCGAGAGTGAATCATCAATTCAAAATGTTTTATCTTCAATTGATATTGAAGTTTTTGATTGTAGTATAATAATTGGAGTAGAAATAAAGCTTATAAATATGCCAACACCAAGCATGCTAACATCATTCAACTAGTATTACAATATCTAAAATTATTAAAAATCAGAAACTCTGATGCTCGTCATGTTGTTCTCTCCACAGTCTCCTATCTATACATCACTATCTATACATCTATAGATATCTATACATCCTCCGATCAAATCTTACTGTTCGTAGTCGAGATGAAACTAGAACTAGTGTGACCAGTGGTTGTTCTAGCCATGGGCTGGGTGGGCAGCTTCCCCTCCAGTTTTAATTTGAACTATCTTTTCAATTGTTTTTCTGAATAGCACTGTATTGAATCTAGCACTGGAATCGGCTACTTGATGAAGCGGCTACTTGCAATGTATTGAAGATTGTATATAGTCAATATTCATAGCCTATCAATTTTCCAACTTGACATCTAAATCTCTTTTTAGATCAATAAGAATGAACTTAATTAAATAACGAATGAAAATATACGTACTCGGAAGGAGTACCACATTGAAACCCTTCACTAGTACGATATTACTAGGTGCTGTATCGAGGTGTAAATTGCTATATTATGCTAACCGCTCCACTATACGTTCACTAAGCAGTGCGCGTTATACAGATTGACTATAATCGGCTTTGCACAAGATCTTCACGTCTTTAACATTAAAGATTCATTTGTATTAAGCTGCTCTACATGTAGAAGTAGAACTGCTATTATCAGTTACCAACGGTTTGCTATCTGAACTAAACTGTTTAAGGGTTGAGGGGAAATTCACACGGGTATAATGTAGGGACGACATCTTCGTCAGATATAGGGATCTACAGACTCAGTAATCAAAGTACCGCCCCACAAATGAGTACTGTAATCACTTCAATTATTGTGAATAGTGAATAGACAATATTTGTAATTTATTACTCGTAAATGATTTACTATTGAGCTGGTAAGGTCTTTATAATACACGTAGGCCCTATGAGATATGGAGGAGCTCCAGATGGAAGGGTCTGTGGACTTGATAAACAAATTACTGCCCCCCCCACCGCAAAATAAAATGTTGAAATTTGTTTAATTGCCAAAAGTGAACTCGTAATCACTTGTATGATGACTAACGATTTACTATCGCGCTGGTAAGTAGACTTTCTAGATAGACCTTCTAGCTAGATACTGTACATGAGCTATGGTGTAGGACAGTACTTATAAACCGAATTGGTTCGCCAACTAATAGGGTATATTAGTAGGCTGTATTCCCGTTTTCACCAATTAATGTTTCTCCAATATTAAATAATTTCATTGAGATCGAAGTGTTTCATTTCTAGAATAATTCTAGAACTATTTCTAAATTCATTATTACAATAATGTGAATAACACCAAAGATATAACTACTTTAAGTTTCTAGCTTATGCATTTTGAATACTCACGTGGAGTGAAAAACTACGAAATTTGTTCCCTTTGTGCTTACTGTAGTGTTTTACTGAACATCAGCTACAAAGTTGCACCTGCATGAAGAAAAAAGGAATATTTTAGAAATGTATAGAACATAAACGAAGGCCTATGTAGTAATATTTGAGAATTACGTAGAGAATACACCGTAGAATTAAAAACTAATATAAAATTTTGCTACACGATGGTAGAACGTAATCTATTACGCCAAACTGATATGATCATAATCTAGCATAATTTGAATAAATTTCGAGTCAATGTTTTCAAGATGTTTCATAATAGTGGTTAGGCTTTATTTCATATACATAGTAGTTAATCTTCACTCGCTAGATGGATTAGAGAAAAATTAATGTAAACACCAGGCTGTCCTCTTTAGTGATTTATAACACCACCGAAAATCTGAAGAGCTCCTCACGTTCTCTAATTCTTACTCTTACCTCTCCCTCTCTTTTTTATGTATTTGTTCTCTCTCACTATTTCCCTTCAGGTTAATAGATTTGAAGGCCGTTGATTGAAACCTTCATGTACAATGTGTACATGCGAAAGCAATAGTTAAGGAATATGCGGGTCTTCATTTGAATAATTAAATTCTCCTCTTCGTTCTCCTCATTCTCCTAAATTTTTCTCGATCATCCTCCTTCTCTCTCCTCCTCATCCTCCTCCTCATCATTTATCAGTCATCAATTATTTAAAAGTTTGAAATGAAGGAATTCAATAGGTGGCGATCTTTGATAATTAATAATTTTTTACAGTCATCTGCAATGTGGAAATAAAAAACAATTTCAATAAGTTCATCAGAAAGGGTTCTTTCTCATTGAGGAAGAGTCAGTGCCTCTATTTTTATCGAAAATGCTGGATGCTTTGAATCATTATTATTATTCTCAATGCGAACTGTTTGAAAGGAAGAAATTTTTATCTCTTACCTTTTTTATCTCGCAATGTTATCTCTCTATCTTTTGGAAATCATCTTCAATACAGACTGCTCATCTAGACAATCTAGAATGCGGTTTATTGAAAAAGTTTGTTGAAATAACAATTAAAAATGTTGCCTGATATGTTCAAATGTACAATTGCGTTCGATACTGAAATTATCAGTTGAGTTTTTTAGAAAATAAATTTTGAATTTGTAAGTTTGTTCAAAACATAATCATTGTTTGTCCATTCTTTAATCAATGATTATAATAACAAAACATTTTGTTTCTGCTTTGATATAGAAACAAGGGATATTTTATTCTTTGAATGCTTCGAAACGTAATCTAAATTCATAGAATTCATCTAAATTCATAAGTCGGTCAACTTTGAATGGAATGGGATGTAGGAGATGTAAATGAGGGAATTAAAATGTAATGGGAGGTAAATGTAAGGGAAGCGATTGGCTTCGTGGTTGTGCCGGTGTCTAATCGCAAGATTAGATAAGAGACTCGCACCTGTTACTCCCACTGTATGGGTGACCACTTTCAGTTAAGGCTTTTTCCCGCTGAATGTCATTCATTCATGAGAATCAAAATCACTTCCCGGTGGTTCGGAACCCTCCTAAAGCTGTAGGTCCACTCATCTCTTATCATCATCCTTCCCACGCACAAGCTAAAAGCTTACTTGGGTATCACTACAGCAAATAAAAATTAGTAAAAGTCTTAGTAGAGAAGTAAATAGTAGTGAATGAGTAAATAAGTGGGTGAGATAATAATACAAGTAATGAAGGATGGATAAAAGAATATAGTCTTTTAATACTTACTTTGATATGATTTTAAATATTTGATTGTTTAATTTATTCGTGTTGATGTTTTGATACTGTGTTTTAATACAGTAGAAGAATAAATGAGATTTAAATTGTGCAAGAGTGCTTAATAATTTGAGTAAAACTCATTTCTACATTTCAATAGCGTATGAAGAGGACGTTAACTTTCATTCTAACGTTCCAGAACTTGTGGAAATGAGTATGAAGACTGGAATTAGTATCACTCGGAATATGAGTATTGCCTCATGCCTGCATAGAAGCGACTCGGAAATGAGGGAGAATTTCCTCACTTCAAATAATGAAGAGGGAGCAAGTCGACGCCTCGCAACTTATTGGGCATTTGAGTCGAGTGTGCTCAGATAACTCGAGCTCTACTAAAAAATTGCACTTCTATAATTATTTCAAGAACTAGTGAAATGAACAAAATGAATTGCATATACGGGCTTCCTCTCATGACCTCAACATCAATGGTGTCGTTCAGTAATGGCTTTTTGAATGCAGTAGTATTATTGTAAATTCAATCCTCTCGTACACTAGAATTTAAATGGCACTCTTGTTGTGGCATTTAAATTCCCATGCTCCTGAAAAATTGAACCAGTAATGAGCAATATTGAGTTCAGTATTTCATTTAACAGTATATTTACAACCAATTGGAAATAAACCAAAATAAAGTAGTTTTTGTTTTTACTATGAGTGCAATTGAAATAGCTCTTATTGAAGAGATTAATAACTCAAACCCATAGTTTTTTGTGGCGTTAAACTCTCATGGTCAAACAACATTGTGGCCAAGCCTCCATTTGAATGAGGTTTTCGTGATAAACAGAATATTAAGGGAGAGTTCTAATGGAATATCAATAAACAATATTGTTCTTTCACTCAGTGTTGTGTATTTCATGGAACATGAAATGCATGACTATCAATATCTCTGAATAGAATATTTCTTACCAATAATTCTTGTTTTTATTTCTTTAGAAAGATTAGGAAGATTATGTGCTATCAAATCAAGTGACCTGAACTTTAATGAAATGTGAACAAAATAACCAAGTAAATCTTAATAGAAAATAATGAGCTAAAAAATCTTAAAATGAATATAATTATGAACAAGTTCGAAGATGAAGAAGAAAAAGAAGAAGAAGAAGAAGAAGAAGAAGAAGAAGAAGAAGAAGAAGAAGAAGAAGAAGAAGAAGAAGAAGAAGAAGAAAAGAAGAAGAAGAAGAGGGCGAAGAAAAGTCATTCAAAGTCCTCTCTATCACTCAAGTAATAGTAATGTAGTTCTAGATCATTCGTATTTCAGATTCGTTTCGATTCTTAATAGAAAAAAGAAATTTAGTTCTATTTTCAAAATGACTCAAATTCTATTGCTAAGTGATCCATTATCAATGATTGAAGTTTTGAGGAAGAGTTCGAGCTTCGATGTTCAAAGTTTGGCCAATATTACCAGGAGATAATTCTGTTAATGGAAGCAAAATGCTGTACACTATGCTTCTGAGTGCATCATCTGTCAGTGAAGGAAGCTTTTACATTATCCACTCGTTGATGCAAAATAATTCTGATTCGGATTCAATCGAATTCATCTCTTCACTCCTTCTAAGGCGTCTCTTTCATTATCAACCATTATTCGAGAATCGAACATTTTGTTGCTGTTTCCTAATCTGGTAATGACAACTGAGTTCTCATGGATGATTCAGGCTGGTTACAAAAATTATCAGTTGAGGAATAGCTCCAGTCAGAAGGCTTATCATTGAAATGATCTATAGAGAAACATAACTGGGACTAGAATGAAAATAAACAAATTCTTGAGAGAATAGTATTCGAAGTTTGGTTGTTTTTTATTGAAGGTTTTCAGTTTATCGATAGATAATTTGACATCTTGTGAGATCGGACTCCCCGAGAGAATAGTATCAGTCACAATAAAACAGAAATACAGTTTCTTGATCTTGACATTTTAACTTGAAAAGCAGTCTGCCAAAAATGGTTAGTTTCAAAGTTTTATTCTGCCCAAGAGTATACCTATCACAGTACTGTGTTTGTATAAGAGAGCATAACAATACATACTATTACTGTACTACTACAAGCTATACATGATTGTTACGTTTAAGTTTTTAGTATAGAAACTATGTTTTCAGTTTGCATGTTTTGACTGAATTCCTCATAATTATCTATTGTTTAATCAAAATTCCTTCTAATATATAGAGTAAATTTGGAATGACTATTCAGAATAGAATGAAGTCAGGATACCCACTCCAACATTTAAATACAAAAAGCCTTTTTAGGTGTAATGATTGATCATATGATGCAGTAGTAGGTATTCCAAAGAAAAAATTCAGAGTGTATTTGGTCTCTCAACATGCGTATTTGAAATGTTTAATGTTGAATAAATGATTTTAAGGGGTTGATCAAGAGAAAGCAATAGAGATTGAACACAACTATGCAGTGAAGGTTACCGACCATGTCAACTTCCAATAATATTGTCTTATGAACAAGTTTGATATACAAGTGAACTTTTTGATATACTCAATGTCACTGCATAATAATTATAATAAAATGGATAGCTATATATTTTATATCAAAGGCACGACTATTGAGTCAAATATTATGAAGCATAGCTCCAACCACATTTTATCAACAATAGGGTGATTGTGAACCATAAACTAAAGTTTTCTATAGCCGTACTGAATACATTATTGTTATTTTATAATATTGATAAATAAAGTCAAGGTAATTGCAAAACGATTAATAAGTTTTTTGTTCCCCACCAGAAAACATATACACAGCATTCCAATGAGAAAAACTAATTTCATATGCGCACTCCTCAGTAAGGATACAAGATCACAAGAAATTCTGTTAAAAGTGGGTCTTGGAGCAGCAATTTTTTCACTCTAGCAATCACTCTTTTCCCTCCTCAATCTTCTTCTTCTTCTTCTTCTTCTTCTTCTTCTTCTTCTTCTTCTTCTTCTTCCTTCTTCTTCTTCTACTTGTCCTCCTCCTACGCTCACGCATCCAAACAGATCAAAAGCAATATCTTGAATCCCAATTCACACGTGTAGTCTACTCGTCAAAGAAGGTCTAGACGAGGCAGACTAAGAAATTGGCCTCCAGCCCAACTTCTGTTCTCCGTCTCACTCACTCCTGCTGCCACCCAATTCCTTTCTCTACATCTGTCTCTCTCTCTCTCACCGTTCCATTAGTGCCAACAAACACCACGGCTGAATTCAATTTCGCAAAACATGAGAAAGACAACAAGATCACTTGGTGAAAAAACCCGACGCTCTTATTTCAGAAATATACACTGTATGTTTCACTTAGCCCCAGGCTCCCACAACACCTCTAGTTTGAACAGAAACTAATTGATGAAAAAAGCCGATATTACAAGCCAGTGTTGTAATTTGGCAAATTGATTCTGCATAGAAAGTTGATCACGCGGCTTTTTAATTCCTGTCGAACGTTCCTGACATTTTCATGTGTAAAAGATACATGTTTCCATGTTTCTCGAGGGCAACAGCTTTCAACGAAGATAATATTCATCACTCTTCATTACTTACAAATTTCTAATGCTTCTATACCTAATGAAGATCGTATTACTTCATCTTGCCGATCGTGTACTCCTCTGTGAGTATTAAAAACCTAAATTCTGTTTTGTTTGAAAATCAAGGCAAGAGAACTTGATTACCTTGTAGAATCTTCTGAATGAGGGTAAAAATTTCTTAGCTTCTGTAATTGGGTAGAAGATATTAGATCTAAAATGGATAGATAAAACATCAATCTATAAATGGATGAAATCACAATTGAAGCAAGTTTCAGATAACTACTGTCCTTTATCGCGAGTAATTGATAAAGAACAATCTATATACTCAATCAAAGATGGAATTTTTTTTGGAAATCGTAACATTATTTCTTTTATACTCACCACTTCACCCTAATAAATAATCTAGATGCAAAGTCTCTAATCGAAATGGTAATAATCTAATTATAGAGAGACTTCAATTTCAATGCATGCAGATTTCAATGCCTCTTCACTTTGTGTCTGTATTATCAGGGAATATTTTTTTCAACATGACGTATCTCTTCATCTTGTATAAGACTTCTAGCAAGAAATTCATTTGAATCTATTTTGTTTTAAAGAATCAAATATTCCTCTATTACTTCAATCTTTACAATATCGTTTACAATATTACTCTCTATTGTAAACGCTAAACGTTCCAGAGAATTTCTCTATATCCAGACCATTTTTGATACGATAATTGACAAGGGTAGAGTTGACATCAACTAAACCATGATAAAAATAGTCAAGCGGGGATGGTTGAGGCGTGTTGCTGTCAGCTGATGAATTCCCCTCGGCCACCAGTTTTAAGCCGATAATCGCGTCACTGAAAAACGCGTGTTGCAGCTAATTACTTTGGCATCCTGTTTAATGTCAGTATGCGTGCGTCAAAGCACCAAAACATGCAAGAAACCCTAACGGAATTTTCAGGTCAGGTATAATATTGAAAAAGATTAATAAAGCGGTTTTAATCTATGGCTCAATTTGTACTGCTGAAGACTCTCTCTCTCTCTCACTCTCTCTCTCTCTTTGTTGATGAAAAGGATTTCTATGTATCTCCTTTTCCAAGAATGGACATTCATATGTCCAAACTTCGCCTTTTCATCTAGATAACACACAATTCTAAATTATCAGTATATTTTTTTGTTTATCTACTCACTGCATAAGTTTTAAGCTAATGTAAATTTTGACAAATGAAATTAATTGTATATGTTATTATAATCTAGAATTTAAGCAGTCATATTTGTTATCTATATGAATAAAGTAATAAATCTAAATCTAAATCTAAATCTCTCTCTCATGTGAAAAATGAATTGAAATTGCTACAAAGTTTAGAAGCGGAGACTGCAATATTGTTCGCATTCTTGAAATGAAAGCTTTCATTGATTTATCTTTCCTTTCTTTACTCCACCTTACCCTTCTCGATTTAATTACACTCCTCTTTTTCACTTCTCCTTCTTTTTTTCTCTCTTCTCTCTTCCTACTGCTCCACCTCATTCTTCACCTCCTCATACCCCTCCACCATCAACTATTCCTCTTCCATCCTCTATGGAAGAGGATGGAATATATATCTATATCCGTACAGACTCTATATTCCTCTTCCTCTTTCTATGGAAGTAAATACGAGATAAATATACATGACATACACGACGTATTATATATTAAAACGGATTTTAAGTTTGACTCTATATTATATACATAGCGTTCATAATGGTATACGAATACTGAGGACGAAACCTCAGCTGTATAGTAAGCGAAATTTGGTTCTTAACTAGTGGTCACCGCTTCTCAACTGCGTCGCATCACTTTTCCCATCCTCTTCGCCACATACATGGTTTACCATACCTATTTATCTGCTTTCCGTAGCTTATTCCGCTTTCAGGCCTGCTTGAAATGGGCTGGTGGTCAGCGCAGCATCAGCTTATTCTCATTCTTCTCGACATTTGCACTCTGTGCTTTGTATAAGTGTTTTTGATAGGCCGGTGTAGGCTTCGTAGATTTTGAATGAAAAATGAGGAATAGAACAATAATATTTTTGCGAACTAGGTGAGGGTTGAGTGTAAGTGAAGTCAACCCTTTCCCTTGTCCTCTTTCTCCTCTCCTTCTCATCATTTTCTTCTTCTTCCTTCCTCATCTCTTTCTTCTTCATTTTTATCCTCTTCCTCTTCTTTCCCTCCCCTTTTTTCATTTTTCTCCTTTCTTTCATTCGCTTCTCTCTTCTACCTATGTTCGCTATCTATCTTCTATTCTCTCTTCTCATTATTTTATGCTGGTTGTTATTTTTAATTTTGAGAGTTTTGTTCTTGAGTTTAATCAACTATGTCACTTTTTATTTTATTTTATCCATTTATTTTTGTTATTATTTCACTTGAACAGTTGCTTAATTTTGTTACCTTTTTATTCTGTATCATTTGTTGTATTCATGCTTAGTATTGTATTGGAGGATTAAGTGTAAGAGAGGGCCGACTGCGCCCTAACTTCGCCCTCCCAGGTGAAAATATAAAGGCAGTCATTCTATCTCTATTCTATTCATTCCCCATCTCTGTTCCTCATTCTATCTCTATCTCATTCTGTTCTATTCTAATTCTCATTCTCATTCTATTCTCATTCTATTCCATTCCATCTCATTCTATCTCATCTCATTCTATCTCATTCTCATTCTCATTCTATCTCATTCCATTCTATTCTATCTCATTCTATCTCATCTCTATTCTATCTCTATCTCATTCTATCTCATTCTATCCTATCTCATTCTCATTCTATTCTATCTCATTCTCATTCTATCTCTATTCCATTCTATTCTATTCTCTATCTCATTCTATCTCATCTCTATTCTATCTCATCTCATCTCATTCCATTCCATCTCTATCTCTATTCTCATTCTATTCTATTCTCATTCTATTCTATTCTATTCTATCTCATTCTATTCTATCTCATCTCATTCTTATTCTATTCTATTCTATTTCATTCTATTCTATTCTATTCCATTCTCATTCTATTCTATTCTATTCTATCTCTATTCTATTCTATTCTATTCTATTCTATTCTATTCTATTCTGTTCTATTCTATTCTATTCTATTCTATTCTATTCTTATTCTATTCTATTCTATTCTATTCTATTCTATTCTACCTGATGGAGCTATATTTGACAAATCAATGAACTATGATGACTCCCCATGACTGACCTTTTGTGATATTTGTTTGCAATTCAGACATTACTGCAATTATCAATTTATTAAAACTATAAAAACTATATAATAAGCTCGTTATCACAAGAGCCATGTCCACTCAATTCTCCCTTCTAGCTGACCTTCAATTTGTGACGTTTTCGAGGGAACACAGTGACAGTGCCCTGGACTCTGTAGCTTCGTCGCAACACTTATTCAAGTTCAACTTGAGTAAGGGTGCCTCGATTCCGCCCACAGCTTGCGTTTGGCGAACAAATATTGACGAACAATCTATCTCTGTCCGACCATTAATTAATTTATACTCTGCAAGTAAGCTGCTGAATATATTAGGGCTCATAATTTTCCAAGAAGAGACAAATCCTCAACCATCTTCCGCTAAGACCTTCTATTAATATCACGTTATCCCTACCCTTCGTTCGATTTTCCTTGTTCATGTATTTCCATAATTTTTCTCTTCCTTAACTCCCCTTTTAATTTGTGACGTTTCTCTTGTATTTGTTTAGTGATCCATTATAACCTTTTCAGGTCAAGTTGAACTAGAAAACTCTCCAATAGCAATTAATTGAATTACAAAAGTTTGTGTTGTTTATTTAGAACATAACAGAGTTGAACACAATGAAAATACAAAAGGAAGTAACGATAGAAATACGAATGGAATGGTGATATTTTAATCAAATTGAAATGAAATTCTTTCATTGTTCATCAAAACATAAAAAATAGCAATCACTTACAAAAAATATTTACAGAGCTATAAAGCCCAAGGTACTATAAAAGCTTCAAGAGACGTTTTCCTTTGGAAAAACTGAACGAAAGAACGAGAAGAAGAAACGATGAGTTGAAGCTAGAAGAAGGTGAAGAAGCGAATAAAAAGAAGCGATGAGTATCACAAGGGAAAGGTGCTATGAGAAACCGGATAAGAAAAAGTAAAAGATGAAGAAGATGAAAAAGGAGAGAGTTGACAAGGATAGAGCAATAAATTATTATTTATGAAACATATACAAAAAAGTATACTATGTATTCCAACATATACTCGAAATTATCCTATATATTCTAACATATACATGACTATGTATTTCATACTAAATGGGTGGCTCTCAAATTTTCAAATGGAGCAGCGTTATACTCGTACATTCTGTGTATATGGACGAGGTTTGATTCTGTCTGCTTCGATAATTCTCGACTGTTTCCATTTTCCATCAAATATATCCACGTTTGCCATTACAGTGCCTGGAACGCAAGCTGAAATTGAACTGGCTACAGCATAGGATAGTGCTGCATTGTTTGGAATACCTTATCGTCAGAGTCAGAGAATAATAGATCGCAGTCATAACCATCCATACAATTATCGCCCTACCTTCACCTATATCTAAGCTACCTGAAGGCATCTTAAATATAGCTATTGCTAATGGTAATACGATGAATTATTAATTTATTTGTACATACAGTAAGTTGTCTCCTTACATTTTAAGGTTCCAGCAGAAACGAAGAAGTAACAAATCATTTTTGACTTTTAAACTCTTCAGCAAAGTGAAAAGAAATATGCTTCACGAATTTTCATGACGTCATAACCTTTACTGCAGTTTTCAAGATGATTTGAGATCTATATTGAGTCATCCAAATTGATATGACTAGAAAATCTACTGGGGAATGACTCCTTACATTTTCCTAGTTTGAAAAACGTACAAACTCAATTAAACTGAGTGAAATACATGATCAATGCTACAGTGTCCATTAGAAAACGAATATTATGAAACAAAATTTCTTGAAATAGTCAATGAGAATATTAAAAATAGGAAAAAAGAATATTTGAGAAGGGACTGCAAAAAATATAAAAGAATATATACAGTAGATACAGTTCTATCTAAAGAAAAAAGGGAAATGAAACTACATGTTTAAAACAAAGTAAATCAATATTCACTATTTTGTTTAAAAGAAGAATAATTTGAAAGATATACTTTCAGTAATAATGGAACTTATAGAATGAATGGAAAATTATATAAAATTTCGCCATATTTATATTCGATAGCGAAAAATTAACCGATCGAATTATTAATTAAAATAACCGACAGGAACGTTTATTCTCATTTCCTCTTGAGTAATTGGAATCTAAATTTATTATGATACGTTTCATTCTCCTTCAAATGATACGTTTCTATGCTATTCTTTTGAAATTTTATTTACAACCTGCATTTTGTTGGAAAGGAGAGTGGAATAAAGACTGGAATACGTTTTTAAAAAGATATTAACTGATAGAAAAAGGAATAAATGGACAGGATTCAGTGGAAAAAAATAAAATGTAAGTAAGAGTAATGATGAAGATGGACGAAAATATTTCAGAGCAAGAATGAAGGCGATCAAGAAGCAGAGGATGTGTAATTGAGGGAATAATATCTCGCCTGTGAATGGTGCAGCCAAAATGTGAGGAATGGTAATAATATTAATAATGGGAACCGCACATTGAGAGCAGCCACCAGCACCAAGATCCGGTTCAATCATTGCTCGTTGTTGATGTTGTTTGCAATGTCAATGAAATTGGTAATTCATCAAATATGCGCCGCGCCGCTCTCAGAACCCGTCAAGGTCAAACTAATAATCATTTGCAGACCAGTCAAACAATACCCATCGGCCTACTATTATCAGCATAGGAATTATTAACAATTGACAGCTTAAAATCTATACCAATTCGATTCTGAAATATTTGTTTGTATGATTCATGAAATCATCATTTGACAGCTATATCGGTTCGATTCTACAGAATTTGTTCGAATTAATCATGAAACTATAATTTTGACAGCTGGAAACCTATTTCAGTTCAACTACTGCAAAGCTATTCCGTTCTAGGCAATGAGTTTGCATAAAATTATTGATTGTCACTTGTCAGACAGTTGAATTCAGTATAAGTTGAGTAGTGTTCTCGATGCTAGTGAATTGGTTCGCAATCAATTGGTTTGTAACCCACTGTTGATGAGTATCGTTAATATTCATTGAAATTCTCGGAATTAATTGAAGATAAACTATTTCGATTATTTTTAGCTCTAGGGAAGTATTATTGAGATTGGTCAGTTGATATTCCAGAATGGGATAATAGAATGAAAAGGGAGGGACAAATAGGAAAAAAGAATCAAAATCATTAACTAAAAATGAGAAAATGGATGGAGAATGAAAAAAATAGAAAGGAGAAGAGAGAGAAATGAAAATGAAGGAATGTTTTTCTAGGGTAGCTTATCAACCAAAAACGATTTGTAATATTTATAACAATAACGTGAGGACTTGAATTAAGGAATCGATTTCCATGCTACTCAGATTATCTACATTTTCAAATTATGAAAAAATATTTTTTGAGATTAAATTACACAGAAATTTTGATTAGTAAACAATAGAAATTGAACGAATAATTCTTGAATACAATGTAATCTATTGAAATCATAGTGAAAGCAATAAATTTGATCAAATTAAAAACTAAGATTCCAAGTGTGAAATTCGCCACACCTAATTCAAAATCAGATGAAATTCTTGAGTTGCCATTAACTAAGATCTGAATCGGAATTTTGTCATCTGGAAGGTGGGGGGGGACTTAAGCTCTCCATCTAATTGTACCCTATTCGGGGGGGGGGGGGAAGATTTGTTGCAGGGGTGCAGCGAAACACTTTGGGAAAGCACTAAAGGGGATGTTGTGGGTTCCTCCTTGTCCGCCCCTGCTAACCCTAAAACCGGAATCGCAAAATCAATTTACCTCCCAGCTTAAATGACAATTTCCGAATCTGAGACTGCTGCTACTTCCCTGTCTCACTCTTGTATAGGGCTCTCTCTGCTCAGCCTGTTGAAATGAATAATGCCGTTAGCTTCATTATTCAATATTCTAATTTTCTAAACTTCAATCAAAATTAATTAAATGTTGGAGTCAATAATTTGATGGAAATTGAATATTAGATTAAAGTGATTTATTCTCCAAATGATCGGTCTCATTTGAATATAAATTCAATATTAGGGAGATATCTTATCAGATGATGTCAACTTGATATTGCCTTGAATATGAAATCTAAGTTCGATCTGTACTTGAATCGAAGACCTCTACCATTATATTTTTTACACTCGGTGGTTTGAACTTGAATTCATATTCCACATTTATTACTCTTTACTACTATTGTCACATGATTACATCATATTGTAACATGAATGTTAAAGTTAATAAGTCATATATCTTCAAATCATAGTTTTTGGTCTCCAATATAAGCCACGCCAGTGATTATTATTGATTAATATTATTTGTTGCTGCTCTCATTCACGAATAATTCTCTCATACGCTCATTTTCTAGAGAATTTCTCATCCATACTTGTTGTTAGTCCCTATGTTTTTATTGTTATTGTTAGCGATTTATTTTTCCTGCTAATCATAGTTTTTGTGAGACAGTGTTTGATAAGACCAGCAATGATCAAGTCGTATATAACAGAATATTATTGGCCTCGAAGTTTCAATCTGATTAGGTGGGTAATCGAATTACGCGCCAAAGAAACAAAGATGGAGTCGCTGATAACAGCTGATAAGTGGTCTGGTCGCGCGGGAATCTTCGCCGGCCGTCTCTCAACAATTGTTTGAGCATTATTAAAAATAATGGTATGCGGTAATTCCTCCCCACTTCTTCTTCTTCTTCTTCTTCTTCTTCTCTTCTTCTTCTTCTTCTTCTTCTTCTTCTTCTTCTTCTTCTCCTTCTTCTTCTTCTTCTTCTTCTTCTCCTTTTTCCTCCTCTCCTCCTCCTTCTTTTTCTTCCTCTTCTTCTTATTCTCGTCCTCTAACTCTTCCTCCCATCTACTATTCTTTTACTGTTTTCGTAATTCATTCTTTCTTTATTTTGCTGATGACACCCCGATAATATTCTAAAACGGAAGTACAGGTCCGGTTCATCACTGCGAATGAATGGGAAAATCCGTATTCGTATTTTTTTCCTACTGTATTAATTTTTCTCATAGTCATGATTTTATCGAATGTTCTTGAGATATTGTTAGGTGAAGGCTGATTAAAATAGAATTGAAGGATCAATAAACTGAACATGGAAGTGGAATGTGAAAACAATACTGTATAGCCCAAGTTTGTAAAACTTTGATGGGAAATTTTTATTTTCTGAAAATGACAATGTGTACAATTTTCATATTCAATCTCATCCATCTTATTCAATTCATTTTTATTCTGTATGTACTTTGTATCTATTTTTTCGTATTTTTTATATTGTAATACATAAATCACGTTTAATGTGTTTCTGAATCAATTATCTTGTACAGGAACTAATTATTGAGCTACAGTTGAAGGACATTTTCCTTTATCTGTGATTGAGCTCATTCAACATGACGTCTCTTCCGAAAGATTGGAATTTACAGTTTTGTTATATCCAATCACTAGATTTCATCTGAAATACTCGTTACGATTTTATCTTAGCTCTAATACAAACTACATGAATCTCAATTACAATAACTTAATCCCTAATTTTTAAAGAAAAATAATAATTTTTAGTGATTTGTTAAGAGACTTGAAACTGAAATACAAATATCAGTCAAGCGACTTTCCACTAGGCACTAGAAATAGAAGCATTATATAAAAAAATTGTATCAGTGAAATCAGCTTCATAATAATTATCTGTCAGTTACAGCTTCTTCATCTCACAATATTATTTTCATCGTGTCTATTATAAAATTCAGCTCATCTCTCTAGCTACGGATAATTGCGTAAGGACTGACGTCTTAACAAAAGAACTTTTTATTTTCCGATTGGATGTCAATCACGAGATAGAAGAGGTTTACTGAAATCCAATTTATATTTTTGGAATGGAAACGGACTAGCAATAATTACCAAGAGTTATCAAGTAGCTAGTTATGACTTGTTTTACTTATGATAAATATTTCAACTCTTCAGAAAACCCCAATTCAAGAACTGAACTATCAGACCAATATAAGTCACTCATGAATCCCATTATGATGTTGAGCTCAAAGTCTTAGAACTCCTTTTGCTCCATGACTTTCTCAATTTCACACCCTCTATGTTTTCAATTTCCACATCCCTTTGCATTGTAGTCCCCGTTTCAATCTTGCACGAACAGAATGAAATACCTCAGCAGTGGCAAATTCATCTCGCAAAGCAGGTACTTTGAGCATGAGCATTTTAGCAAACAGAGTCATTGTTCAATAGAAGTACAAGTAAGTTGAATCAGTGACTCGTTGTACTGAGTGAAGAAATTGAGGTTTAGTAGTAGCAAGAGGAAGGTGGCTCATTAATCATTTGCGCAAAATTAATTGTTTAGTTAAACGTGATTTTAATGAGAAGATAAATTTACGTAGACTGTCAGTGCCTTCCTTGGCTTGGGTATAGGAGACGACAGCAGTGATGATTGTGCCTTGGGGAAAACCCACTGCGAAAATAAATGATACACGATTTACAGTGACGCTCTACCCACATCGCTCTCTATTGCAGGTAACGTGCAAATGGTGTGTGTTATTCATACACTTTACCGTGTACTTTACTCTCTACACTACTTTACTCTTTCCTTTTTCTTCCCTAGCTTTCATTCGCCCTCCTTTTTTCTTTTCCTCTATATTTCTAGTTATTTCTTCATTCATATCCCCCCCTTTCCCCCCTTCATTTTTTAGTCTTCATCGGCATACTTTCCACTATTATTTATATTTTTCTATAGAATTTTGTCTCACTGTTCATTGACCTTCACTGATTCTCATTTTTCTTTTATCTCTTTTCGTACTTTCTTCCCCACTTTATCTGCATCATTTCTATTTCTCACATTCTCCACTGTTATTTCTGTATAGTACGTTCCATTTCTATGTTCTTTTTCCTGTCTCTTTCTCTCTCTCTCATTCCCTCTCTACCATTCCTTTCTTTCAATTTCACTTTCTCTGTCTCTTTCTTTCTTCGCATTATTCTTCTTTTCCTTCACCTCTTCGATTGTCCTTTCCAATTCTAAATAATCTCTCCTTCCATTTTATTCTGATATCAATTTTCCTCCTTTTTCTTCCCTTTCAATTTAGTGCAGTTTCCTTCTAAGATTGCAGGTCACTCGTATTTCTTCGTCACTTTTCCTCTATTCCTTTCTTTGCTATCCTTTACTCTATTTTAGTTTTCTCTCTCCTTATTCTATATCTATCTCTTCACCATCAAATTCACCACTTCTTCTCTTCTCCATCTCATTTCACTACTTCTTTCTACTCACGTTTCAACTTCTCACTCTCCTGTTCAGTTTGAACAAAAGAAAAAAAAAATAAAAAATTAAAATTCTCCTTTTTGGATTCAGCAGAAACTCAATGTTTATTTTTACGTTTCAGTTTTGTTGATGTTTTTATTTTTCACGTCACCATGGTGGGCCACATAAATTCGGTTCTCCGGCCGCAGGTTGGGCAGACCTGATCTACTCGATGGTAGTATCTATCTATTTTCTATCTTTCAGCTATCAATTTGTTTCTGTTATTAGTATTCGCAGGTTTTGAGTCTTCGAAGTATATTTTGATAGCACTCTTAATCGATTCTTGTTCAATCAATTATTTTGCGGTGACATGAATTAAATATCTCATGATGTCCTCCATGTCTGAAATAACGCTGGAAGAACTTCTATTCCGAACGTTTTTCACAATTAGCAACGTTTAGCAATAATTAATTGCCAAACGCGTTCTCAGTAAAGTTAATGACTATAGGCTGGAACTGAAACTTTTTTGGTTGAGTCGTTTCTAAAATCTTTTGAATGATGAATGATTTTATCAACTATTGGATCAAATTTCACTTGCAAGAAATGTATTTCCTATGAGCGTTTCGAGACATGTGAATAGTTTGTATACATTCGGGAACTCCACCTACTATCTGAATATGACAACACAGTGTCATAGGAATAGGGTGTAAAACATTGATGTATTTCGATCTAGGGAGTGAAGAGCTGTATTTCCTAGCTGTATTTATATTGATTGTGAGGTTATGTTTCCCCAACCAGCTCGAGAGCCTTCATCTGTGACAGGAGACAGCGTCTGCAAAGAAACTATAAATTTTGGAAAAATGTTGTGCGTATCACGGATCTGAAGTACTTATTCTCCCTCAGGAAATGTCCGCCTACGGCTGCTGTACGGCTTTATAAGCCATCGAACGACAACAATTTCATTCAGGAGGAAAAGTTGCACTTTACAACCTATAAGCACAAATACACTCAACCATTAGCATGTATTATAACCGATCCAATAGTACTCAACCAAGCACAACATCAACGTAAAAGCACAAACTATCTCATCAGATTTCAATCTTCTACCTTTGGTTATTGCGATCTGATTAGCATTTCAACGCATGCATTCGCAGAAAACGATATTGATATCAAAAATAGTCAATATCGGTAAATTATTACGGCATAATTGCCGCTACTTTACTACAAAGAGGAGAGCCAACCTAGATGCGTTCTGCTCTGTTCTCATCTGCAAGAGTGCCAGAAATTAATAATCCCTGAGGGTGTGCAGTAAAAGGGAATTGTTATTGTAATAGTCTACAAGACAGATAATGATGCCACAACACACTTGCATCGACCTCTAACTAATACAACAAAGTTGTATTAAAATAAGTTGTATTTATTGTATACAATAAAGTTGTAAAGTTGTAAACCTACCTTTACGTGAGGCCTATTACTATAATCTTCGTCTAATGCAATATACGAGTAGGGAAGGCTATACTACTCTTATTAAAGTATATCTAAAATTTCTTGCTAATATCAAATTTGGGATAGAAGCAGTTTTGTGTGAATGCTTATTGATTGTCATGTATATTCTCAATAGATGAATGATTCAATGGTTGTATATAATTTATAGAATGTTTAATTTTCTATACCAAATTTCACGATTTTTTTGCCTTGAGGTTGGTAGGTCTGATCTTATCAGATTTATAGTAAGCTGTTTCAGTAAATTTTGATAATATTTCTAGTTCGATGCCCGGTCTGACCAGAAGATTTTTTCCTCGGGTCACTCTTGTGTTTCAGAAGACACGTTAAGCCGTCGGTTGCCTGAAAAGCAGAGTTAAATTTATTTCTCACCCTTCCCATTATTACCCATGTGCAAGCCTCATTGAAGCTTATGAGAGCAATATCCTCAGAGAAAACGTTTTGTTACCATGGTGTGTCTTAAGATCTATCGTACAACAAGCAAATGAACCGAGCTATTCAATTTCAATATTGCTGTACGAAGCACCGCTAAATACTCAATAGAACTTGTCAACTTAATGATAATTTGTCGCTGAATGATAACGATAGTCTATTGTTGATAACGATAATGACCTATACAATGACAAGTTCGACATTGCTCAATCAACAATCGAAAACATGCATTATTATGTCTTGCTGGTGCCTTATCAATCTAGCTCTTCTATTAACGCCCTTCTATTATATAAAAATTAGAAGTGGAGATAGTGATAGTGATAGTGTTGTAGTATTTATCAAGGCTAGACTACTATCCTACAGACTTAATAAAATATGAGTTCGAATCCTCTGAAACAGCAATATTCATTCTAGATATTGCTGAAAACGCTATTAAATGGGTTTCGATTCCATTAACTATCCATCCAACTTCCAGATGATAGTAGTAGAATTGAAACAGAGTAGACTATTAAAGCAGGCTAGTTCTAATAAAACAGTTTACTACTACAGAGCGAATGAAAATTCAGTCTAAAAATAGAAAAAATAATTATTTTCTATTTTTAGAGTAGAAGAAATAAACGCGTCATCTCCAAACACAAGTTATTTTGTGAACATTTTATACATGATACATGAAATTTCAACATAAAAATAAAAATTTTGGCATTATCCTGTTTTATGCCCTCCCAGCCTTACTACCTCAAAACGAAATAACAGTATTTGTTGGAACTGATTCTGCTTTCCTCTTTTCCGTTATAGCAATGTGGGTTGTGGCTGAAACATTCTACCCATTTCCACTGTGAGAATTAGTCATATTATTCCAACCAGATATATTATTGCTCCTTTCATCTCAAAATAAAGCCCTCTCAAATGTTTCCAGGTCCAGGTTGCATATTCAAATAGGCTGCTTGTGCTTTCTTGCTTGAATTCGTGAACAAAATTTACTACTTGAATAGGAATGATTATTTTTATATAAAAACATTCTAGCTATTAAACATAATATTTTATATTGATAGCCAATCGGGATTGAAATTAAAATACTTTACTAAAAATATACAGAGATTATGATTTTCAATTAGACGTTCCCACATGAAAAAAAAAAAAAACAACGAAAAGCTGATATTCGTCCTAAATATTAAAAAATATTCGATTATCTTCTCGTACTTTTATAATTAGAGTAATAGTGATACTTTTCCTGGTAACCACATCCATGTAATGAATACTTGTATATTATTGTAAACAAATGTATCAAACGTATGAGAATTTATTCAGTGTAAAAACGAAATAGATTTTACGTGATTGAGTTTGAGTTTGATAGTATCAGATGAGTGTCTTTCCAGGTATAACGCAGAAAGCATATTCGTTTTTATTCTATAATTTTTATTTATTTTTTATTAATGCATTTTGGCGAGAGTGACAGATAAAAATCACAATTCATTATTCACACTTCCATTTTTTTGCCTGCGGGCACCATTAGGAATTAATTGATATATTTGTCAGTTCCAAATAGAGAGCAACAGGGATTTAGAGGTGTAACATTTCAAAACACCTGTCCTATTCTCAATAATTTCATACTCCAAAACCACTGTAGAGATATTAATTTATTTTTCCAGTTGGGTCAGCTCAGTTGTTTTTGTTGGGAGCTAGCTGTCACTTCAGTAACTTAATAAAAGCATTTACATTCTAAGCCATGTGCGTTATATTTAGGGGACAGCAGACTTGAGAAAAATGTTGCCAATTATAAAAACCATTCGTCTCCTTCTAAATTTAGATTGATTGTGCGTAGAGAGATTAGAATGAGGGAGAGCAAGAAAGAATGGAAACAAAGCAAATAAAGAGAGAACAATAGATAGAACTAAAAGAGAGAGCGAGCTATAAAAAGAGAGATTATAATAATTATATCTTCAACCAAAGCAAAATTCCAAGAAACAGATAACTGAGTTTCAAGAATCAAATCGAGAAAGGATTTTACGAAAAGCAATCAATATTCATGAATAATACTCATTGATGATAGAATCATTGATGAGCAATGAATATCAACTTGATGAGTATATCAAGTTATAGTTTATATCAGCATTAAAAAGTTTCTCCTAAAAACTATTTTAGTGCGTTTAGGGTATAAGGCCCTGTTGACTGAACGTTTCATCTTCAGCGTTTGATTTTACTTTGTAGAGAATACCAATTCATGGTAAAAAAATTGGATAAAAACTCCCAAAGAGCCCAGGATAAAGAGCCCAGAGAATTTCAAAAACTCCGAGAACCCATTTGAAGCATATTCTCCGGATATTTATATTCATGGCCACTCTAGTGAACAGTTTCAAATTTGTTACTGATTTGATAAATTTTATTCTAAGCTAGTTTTCAAGATAGTTTTCAAGCTAGTATCTTAATGAGGACATCAAAGTCGATTTTCTCAAACGTAAATTGATTGAAAACCCCCGATCATCTGTCAGTGAACTGTTTTAACTTTTCTTAAAATTATATTAATCATCTCCATTCCTAATTGATGAATTTTTTCCCCCATTATATTGATGATATTGTTTGGGCACGTGAAATTTTGGGGACAGGTTTGTTTCGTGATTTATCACAGCTCAATTTTTCAAAAAATGAAAAATATTAAATTTGTCATGTCTCCTAGCATAATAGACTCCAACTTTAACACACTCTTTGCATATTATGCTTTTCAAACGTGGTTTAAATCGTCCGCAAAAACTTGGAGAACAGGTTCTGTTTTATCGTTGAATCAGACTATGAATAAAACAGACCCAGTACAAGTTAAGTGTAAGGTAATCGCTGACATTTAATCCGTTTTGAATCTCAATGAGAATCATAAAATGATTTAAAGCATGTACGTCTATCACAAACCAAATCCATGTAAAGTTGTTAATTAACTAGTGGAATATTTCCGTTCGACTCAATTAATAATAATTATTAGACTTGAATGGTGAGGATTAAGAAGTACATATCCATTGTTTTGCATAAGAAATGAGCTCCTGAAAGCCGAAGTGAGTGAAAGAAATCCATTAAATACCATCTTAAGACAGATCAATAAGAAACAGACAGATAGAAGAAAAAACTCTTCAAAACTCTGATATTGAAGAGAAGGTTCTGTATTACATAAGTTGGATGTTGTTCATTGTCATCTTCCAGTAATAAAATTAAGTACAATATTCTAATTGAACAGTCATCAAAAATATGATTTTTTAATGCTTCCTTCTCAGATCATAGCTTACATTCGATATTGATTTTTTGTATAGCAGAAAAATATGATGAGTATTTCACAGAAATTGCAAAGATTTTAGGCGCCTAATATAAATAATGAAGAAGTTCTTGATTTAAAAGAGATTAATAGCTTTGTGAACGCTAACCGCATTAACTAAATTTTCCTCATGTTAGACTAAATTACTTCACATAGCCGAATAGAAGACATAACTTCATAAAGACAAGTATATTGTCTTTGATACTGCAGGTGTTATTACTGATTTGTCTCGCTGAAAACCATGCTGTTCTCCATCCATCATATTTAATCAGTCTGTTACTTAGCTTTTTTGTTGCTCAAGACAATCTTCTCCGGGTTACATGAATGAATCAGAAATGCACACAACAAGCCGTTAAGTTAGTAAGAAACATGATAATTTTGGAACGTTATTGCTCCCAAACAAAGGATGTTAGCTATCACGAACCTTGTGTTGCTAGAATACGTCCGTCATGGACAATGACAAGATTTTTCCATAGAGCTGTAGACTGCAGAAATATTCATGAATGATGAAATTTGCAAGAGGTTTCAGATTAGTAGTTATTGAGAGGTAACGGTAGCGACGACTCAAAAATGCCATGAAATATTCATGCTAACAGCAAATCTGTATAGGATCCTTCCACTCTCTCTTTCTTTCTTATACGTTCTTCCACATTCTTTCTTTCTTCATCCACCTGAAAGGAGAATGTCGTCACTGCATTTTCTTTTCTCTGTTCTTGTTCTTGTTCTCTTCTTTTCTTTTCTTGTTCTTGTTCTTCTTCTTCTTCTTCTTCTTCTTCCTCTCCTCCTTGTTCTTGTTCTTCTTCTTGTTCTTGTTCTTCTTCTTCTTCTTTTCTTTTCCTTCTTCTTTTCTTTCCTCTTCCTCCTCTCCTCCTCCTCCTCCTCCTCTTGTTCTTGTTCTTGTTCTTGTTCTTGTTCTTGTTCTTGTTCTTGTTCTTGTTCTTGTTCTTGTTCTTGTTCTTGTTCTTGTTCTTGTTCTTGTTCTTGTTCTTGTTCTTGTTCTTGTTCTTGTTCTTGTTCTTGTTCTTGTTCTTGTTCTTGTTCTTGTTCTTGTTCTTGTTCTTGTTCTTGTTCTTGTTCTTGTTCTTGTTCTTGTTCTTGTTCTTGTTCTTGTTCTTGTTCTTGTTCCTTGTTCTTGTTCTTGTTCTTGTTCTTGTTCTTGTTCTTGTTCTTGTTCTTGTTCCTGTTCTTGTTCTTGTTCTTGTTCTTGTTCTTGTTCTTGTTCTTGTTCTTGTTCTTGTTCTTGTTCTTGTTCTTGTTCTTGTTCTTGTTCTTGTTCTTGTTCTTGTTCTTGTTCTTGTTCTTGTTCTTGTTCTTGTTCTTGTTCTTGTTCTTGTTCTTGTTCTTGTTCTTCTTTTCCTTCTGTTCTCTCTTATTTCTTCTTTCTTCTTCTTCTTCTTCTTCTTCTTCTCTCTCTTCTTCTTCATTTCTCTTTTGCTTCTTATCTTATTGTTTTTTTTTTTAAATTTAATTGATTTATATGATTCTCCTTGACTACATTAAGCCACCTTAAGCCTTAAGCCACTCTAAGCCAGGGCTTAAGTCAACCTTAGTTTAGTTTGGTGCACACTAAATGGCCAAGTTTTATCTAATGTTTCTCGATATACTGTAGATAGATATTCATGAATCATAAATACTCCTTTTTTTTACAGTGCAATAAAGGCTCAACACCAATCACGAAAACTAAATTTCTTGAATTTCGTTATTGAATAATCCAAACAGAATCTCGTGAATAATCCAAGAGGATCAAATACTCTCACAACAATTCAACTCACTTTGTGCGCAAAATGATGCACATATTTCTGAAAACGATTATCATATGAATAGTTGTGATTTGCGTACCATTACCTCATGTTCACTTTGTAGAACATACGCTGAATACCATCAAGAAAACTGAATTTCCTGAATAATCCAATAGCCTATTCGGGCGTTATACTGTTTGCCAATTCACTTTGTGCAAAATACTTGGCGATTTAAGCTGTCACATCATCCATTCTCATCCATCAAATACGAAAGTTTCGTATTGAAGCTCAGTTTAGATAGAAATTTGTTCGATTGGACATTCCAGTTAACTATTTCGAATTCATGAAATTACGTAGGCGTATACCTAGAGGATAGTTCTTAGTGTTGGTCTTGATAATTTCCGTTCAAACATTCATGTATGTGGATTCTCTTCTCTTTGTGACTATTATTATTTTATTTCTCTCTTCTATCGATTCCCCATTCTCATTCCTTCTCTCTTTGCCCCCTTGTTCATTATTTCTTCCTCTCTGCTCCTCTTGCTCTTCCCCTTCTTCATCTCTATCTCTTTCCAGTCCCGAAAACAGTTTGCCAATGTCAGCAATTTAGAATTGCGTCCCAAAGTCAAAATTTAAACCAAACATGCACGAGGAATGCTTGTTGACTTTGTGTCAATGCTTACGCTCAATCAGAAAATGTCGACAGTTGGAAAAAAGAGACACAATGAACTTTGATAGATTGACAATCCTGCGATGGTATTCTGCAAATATCGAATATAGATTCATGTTGTGTATTTGACAATAAACAAGTGAAATTCACGTTGATAAAACCTGTAGCAGTGTCCCAGTGATCTGTTATAAGCAATTATCTTCTAACAACAATATATACAAAACTGTTGGATTTTTTGGGACTCAAAATTTATTGTTTTGAAATGTACACAACACGGAGTTTAAGTTTAAAGTTTTGTTATCATTGAACTACAAGTTTGTGCTTCAAAATACTCTTGAATTATTATCTGAGACCCTTAAAATCGATTAAAAAGTTAACGAATTCTTAAACAATGAAAATAATTGTTTTCTGTGGTCTTTTATTGTGAAATATGATTTCAATTGATTGAAATATGACTTTTGTGTAGTGGTGGAAGTGATATTGTGGTTTTCTACAGAAAAAATAAGTTCAAGGCCTAGGAAAATGATACCAAATATAATTCTCATTGAAGACTACTCTGTTCAAAAATTTTCGATCAGACTGTGTGCTGAAATTGAGCAATGAAACAGAACAAAAAAAACATACTCTCTGCTCAAAATATTTTAACAAATATTTTATCTGACATCGTTTTTGAAGGAGTTTTTCTGGAGAAGTATTCACTGTTTTTCCTCTGGGCTAGGAAAAATTGAAACTGGTATGAGTGATGAACAATGTTAATCAAATGTTTGTTTCATCGGCTTTGGAACAGTTCTGTTGGAAAAACGTTTTCAGTGATTTATTCAATGGTATTGTATTCAATTACATCAAGTGAATGCTCAATCTACAATGATCTGAAAAAATGGAGTTTTCATAAAAATGCAGTCAGCTGTTGAGAGGAAACTCTCATCTCACACATGTATAAGTTACATTTTATATTTCTTCACATACTCATATGAAGTACATAGGTTGATGGATTTTGTATACATACATGATGAAGTTGGTAAAATAGAATGCGGACTGCAGCAGTTGATAAAAGTGATAATTCCAGTTTGTTTTGCAAAAAACATTCCATTTCATGTATCTTTATTTTATCCTGCTCAGTGCATTTACATTCGATTTTTGATTCTCGATTGTTGAAAAGGAAACTAAATGTATTAGTTTGGATTTCCAATACAGTATAAATACAACTCGAGGGTAAGCATTATTTCAACAAATCTTCAACAAATCTCTATCAACAATACAGCAATTCAAAAATTTTGTACGAACTATGAGTGACAATATAATAATATATTGGAGATGAATTGATGAATTTTGACGCAAATTATTAGTTCTGATCATTGAATTGAAGAGCATAATTTACTATAATAAATTATTCTCAATTATTTGAGAAAATTTTATTGGATCTACAATAATTATATTATTCAATTATTTACAAATGATAAGAAAGGCCAAACAGGCTTAGGCCCGAAACTGTACAAATCCAGGTTAAATCTGGGTTTTTGTCAGAATAAAATTCACCATTCACTACTCACTAAACCTATTTTGATGTGAGAATTTCTATTGAAAAAATTGATGAATGTGATTCGATTAGAGTCTGTTTGCTGTTGGAAGGAAGATTACCTGGATTAACCTGTGATTTTCACTAGAATTGTTTTACTAGTATTTCTTTCTGCCAGGCTATTTCAATGTCTATCAGGCAATTATTTTGACTTTATAATTGATTTCTTCTCATTATGCCATTAATTTTTTTATAATGTTTGACTGATGGTATCCACACTATACAGTCTCACTCGCAAATGGTGACTACATTTAATCAATCTTAATTTATATCTTCTAATCGATTAATTACACAACTTGATAAGTTATTTTATTTTTATTTCAGATTCTAACCAAAAGTACCTACTTGGACATCTACAAAGAGGTGAGTTACTGCTACTGTATACTTTTGGTGAGTTCTTATGACTTATTGTAGCCTATACTTCATCATCATACTAATACATAATAGTTTTCAATGTTCTAATACAATTAATTTTAATACGATACTAATTATAATTAATGAAATAGTATAATTATATAATTAATATAATTATAATTAATTAATAGTAATATAATCTAGCTCTCACGAATTCTCATTAGTCAGTTTTATGGATTCACCATTATAGAAAAGGAACAGATTCAACAAATTTTCCTGTGATCAAACTCTAATTATTTTAAACCAATTTCTATTCAGGAATTCATAATTATTGGATAAATAACGATGAAAATATACAAACTCAACACAGAACACTCTCTGATTATAATGACGATGTGCAGTTGTTTATTTTTATATTTTTTACTAGATCTAAGTATTTTTTCATGTATTCTTTTAGTATTGCTTCTTTATTGACGTAGATTCCGTTTCAGTAGAAGCACTTATTGTAGTGCTTCTACTGAAACGTTAATGAGTCCTCCTAGTCATTGATTCAGCTGGCAACTTCGATACAGGCTTTGTTTGTTTATACAAATAAAGCTTTGTTCAATATACGAAATTTGAATACTTCAGAGATTCATCCTCTGTTCTGTTCTCGATTCTTATCTGATACAATAGAATATTTGAAGCTATCCTTGATCAGCATCCGTTCAATTTTATACATGCACTATTCAACGTCAACTCCAATTCAACGAATGCGATACAGTTGAGAACGTTATCACTGAGTGCAATCAACTAGTGCACTTCCACAGCTTGTTGTGTGGTGTCAACTCCAATTTACACCACCAAATCGACGCCGACGGTTGACTCAGTTATTAAAGCCTTGTAATTAAAGCTGGATGCACAAACAACACTATTAAACTTGTCCGATGTCAACCTATAATTGCTGGATGACTTGGGCTATCACTTCGAGGATATGCAATTAGTACGAACAAGCAATTTTGTAAATCAACAAAACTAGATACCAATAAAAATGTTCTATTAAATTTTACTAAATGAATAAACTCTGGCTATGAAACTGCAATAGTATAATAGAATGGTTCGGAACCCATCAAAAGCTGTAGGTCCATTTAATTCTCATCATCATTCGTCCCATTACCCACCCACAAGCTGAGAGCTTGGGCATGGATGAGCTTGTGGGCATCACAACAGCAAAAAAGAAAATGAAAGAGAGGATATTTAGGAAGGTGAATGGCAAATGACTATTCAAAATGACTATTTAATTATAGCAGGATCCAATTAACTTGTCATAAATCAGCTGATCCAGTAATAATTTTAAACAGTGATTTCGACACAATAATCAACAGGCTTGAAAATCTTAAAGACCTTTAAAATCTTTAAAAGACCTTTTTAAAGAAGACCTTCCAAAGAATAACTTCTTAAAAGACCTTTTCAATAATCTGCGAGATTCAGCATTTGTAGGTTAAGTATTGTGATCATATGCTCGTCGATCAGCTGATTTATGACAAGTTAATTGGATCCTGCTATACGAATGACTATTTAATAACTATTTTTCTGTATGACTGTAATTATTTAACGTTTCCATAGTAACGAGTGATGTTATGCTCGTCTGTGTCTCCAACCTTTAAATAAGTATAGCGCGATCCATTTAACTTGTCAGAAATCAGCTGATTTGGTAATAATTAAACAGTGACTTTGACACAATAATCAAAAGACTTAAAAGTCTTAAAGACATTTAAAGTCTTTAAAAGACCTTTTTAAAGAAGACCTTTCAAAGAATAACTTTTTAAAAGACCTTTTCAATAATCTGCGAGATTCAGCATTTGTAGGTTAAGTATTGTGATCATATGCTCGTTGATCATATGTTTTATGACAAGTTGAAAGGATCCTGCTATACAGCCTGAGAGAATGTATTGGTCCAGCTAACAAGTGCAATGTGTTTGAAGATCAATCAATCTATCAGTTTTATTATGTAGATTGAATTCTAGATGGAAAAATTCGGTCGGCGAACTGCAAGAACCCGGAACAACAAGTGAAGGACAACGCAACTAGAGAGCCGCATTTTTTCAAATATCGGCCGACTCTCCAAAACGCAAACCTGTTCGATGATAGCAATGAAGAATAATTAAAGGCAAAACTATGCAGCTCAATGCATACGAGCAAGGTTGAGAGTTGAGTTGGACGAGACAAAAAATTAATACTAGGATAATAATACTGAGGGAGGAGAAGAAGGAGAGAAGAAGAAAATTACCTCTTATTCTACTGTATATGATGATTTGTCTTTCTAGTGTATTTGAATTGCAATGCAGGATTAAAATCATAGTAGCCTGCTATGATTTGGGAGAGAAAAACAGGCTCAGTACTTAGCGTTTCACTCTCGAATTATGAAAACTAATCCTCGTTATCATTGATAACAGCTTTCCATAAAATCAGAATTTGCAATGAAGTGTCCCAAAATTAAAAATTTAAATGTTTCATTTGCTCTAGCATTTATTTGTACATCTTTGTTAAACATGTAACAGAAATCTCTGAATCGTTAAATATACAGAATAAATTAATAACAATTATAAATGAGAAAAGCAATCAAAGAAAATGTAACACGTCATCATTATAAAGGTAATAAGTTCAGTAACAAAGGCAGTAAATCCAACTAATAAATTAAATCCTCGTACAACTAAACTAACTAGGATCTCGTACCTTCTGCCAAATGGAATAGATTGGATCTGAGGAAGAAAGAGTAGAGGTCTGAACCAATGTCAAGTGTAATAATTCATCTAAATACTCTATTGTTGAATAAAATGCTTTATCTTTCAAGTAATAAAAACTCTAGTTTAAAATTCAACTCAGTGCTAAATCTTACTAATCCGCAGAAGATCGCTTAAATTTTGTCTAGTAATAATAATCTCGAAGCTATCATAAGCCTCATATCAGTGAGCGATATTGGAAGCTGTTATCAGGATATCATTCTTGACACTTACAATCATGAACATCTATCCGTCCCTGAACGAATGTTTCTTTCTCCCACAACACTTTGTAGCTAGACACGTACTTTTCATGACGTATCCCTATCCCTTCCTTTGGTAACTGGAACATTATTTGGAAAAATGTGAGTAGCCCTTACGATTTGGGAGCTGGTAACGCGATCGCAACCCTGAATCCCTTAATACCTAGGGAGTCCCTATGGTCGCGTTGACACATTGACAGCCCTTAAGGCTCCCCATCACCCAATACCTATTCTGATCCTTTTTCGTTCCATTATTGTGAGCAGCCTCTCACGTTTGTTTTTAGCATTTTTGGGATTCTCGAGTGTCGTTCAGATCCTACAAATGACGGCAGGTGCTTTGTTACTAAGGCTCTATCCCATTCTTTCATTCATTCCCTTTAGGTACGTTGGGCTTCGAGTGTTGATTATTCCACTTCCATCTGATGAAACTATGAAATAATTGACAAACATAAACGTAGCAAAGAGACTACAACTCACTACAAAAACATTAGGATAACCGTGTTCCCTTCATCTGGCTCGATTGGCAAGGTGGAATCACCGGTGAAGGTTTCCCTAATGATAGAATTACCATTATTACTACATAAAAAAAATATTGTAAGCTCCAATAAAACTCAAATAACAGTTTAAACAAGGTTTCAACTAAGCTTAGTTAAACTCAGTTTAAATGGAGATGTGCTAAATAATAGTTCAAACTTGGATTTATCTGTAGATTGACAGTAAAGTTTAAACTACGAGGCCTCGTACGTTTAGTGAACTTAGTTCAAACGGAGATGGTGGGTACTGGTCTGATAAGTAAGATGGGACAGCTTACATTCGCAACTTGGTAGCTGGTAACTCAGTAAAAATTAAAATGTTTGACCAAATTTGATTACTAACCAATTGAGTACTAATAATTACTAAATTCAATGAAGAATGTTTAGAAATACATAGAAATCATCCTTATCGTCAACTGGAATCGGTTTAGTCCAAAAACGACTGAACATCCGAAACAAATGGTCAGCTGTTCGGACGTCGGACAGAAATCATGTATCAATTCTTGGTTAGAACTGAAAACCGCAAACTACAATTTCTATAATATCCATTGAGTTTTGAACTGCTGAACCCCTACCCTGCTGATGATGACTTCAAAGTTGGAAGCTGATTGGTTGGATGATAAAATACTGTGAAAGCTCAGCTTCCAACTCGAGCGTTGCTACATTGTTGTAGAGGGAGCGGAGATGGGAGCGTGGTAGGTCTGATGCCGCCACCGATAATTGAAGCATTAACTCGCTTTGTTGATCCAAATCTATTCCTGGAATCACAAACTTCGAATCACAACACAGTTTTAATAGGCTATGAGAATGGTTTATTCATATTTTCTCCGTTCTTTTTTCTCTCCTTCTTAGTAGTTTTCTTCTCCTTCTCAGTTTTCTACTCACTTCTCCTGTCTTTATGATTATCTTCATCTTTCATTTCTTCGTCCTTTTCTATCATTACTTTTTCTTTCCTTGTCTCTATACACTCATTCTCCTTGGTACTGTTATCCCATTCTTCTTCTCTTTCTTCTTCTTCTTCTTCTTCTTCTTCTTCTTCTTCTCCTTCTTCTTCTCCTTCTTCTTCTCCTTCTTCTTCTCCTTCTTCTTCTCCTTCTTATTTGTCTTCTTTTTTTTCTTCTTCATCTTCTTCTTTTTCTTCTTCATTTTCTTCTCCTTCTTCTTCTTCTTCGTCTTCTTTTTCTTTTCATTCTACTTCGTCTACCTCTTCTTCTTTTGAAAATAAGTAATGCCACTGTAAGAAATCTTTAAATTTTCGACAAAACCAAACTGAATCCTATAAATCCAACAATGGTTGATATTTGAATTGAAACGCTTGCGATAACACAGATGTGAGGCAGAAAGTTGCTCAGCTCAGGGAAGTATAATATAATATTATTATCCTACTGAAAAGTTACTACACTCTTACACGGCCTGATTATATCTAAACCGATTGTCTCTGAAACATTGTCGAGTCTCGTGGTTTCATCTAATTAACGATTGTCTCAAACTCTGTGATGGTCTTAAACTTTGATGTGTTTTAATTATTAGTTTCTCAGAATCCTCTCCAGTTCCGGAACTAAATTCTGTCACAACCTTCTGAACATAAGGTTTGCTCTATCAACTCTCTGATACCTGAATTTTGTGGTTTAGTGGTTCGGAGGATACTTTTCAATATAGAAATAAGTGTTTGTTTTTTTTTTAGAATGAACTTTACCATACATTTTGTCGATTATTAATAAAATTGAACAATATTTTTTATGTTTGTAACATTAAAAAGATATTAGGCTTCCTGGCTTAATGAATTAAGCAATAAAAGATTGGACATCATTTTTATACGATGATGTTATGTACTTACATTCGGTCAAAGTAACACATTACAAGAGCTTGATTTTCCTATCTTCCTTTTGCACTTGGATTGCTAGAATTGATTCAGTTGCAGCAGCTCAACTGAAGATAATAAAGGAATTCTCAATTCTCGACTGTTGTAAACCAAGTGGTTCAAGAGTCCACTGAGCGTACCATACAACGGTCGATTATACTAAGGATATTTCCTAGCTAAATACGATTTCTGATAAGTAAGATTTCACAACCTCTTTCTCGTTTTGTGTATTGTATCTATATCTCGTTTTTGAATTCTGCTGCAGCTAAATCTGAAACTTCATTTAAATTTCACGTTTCAGCATGATAAATGGAAACGCGTCAATAGAGTCCTAGTCTTTCTAGTCTAAAAAGATTTTCAATGAAGGAGGTTTATCTTTTCAAGAGTTCGAGAAGGTTTCAACTAACTTGGAAACAGCTCTCTTCTTCATTCAGCTATTCATAAAACATTCACATTCGTTAATCACATGTAATATGTATTCAACTGTGGAGTGCATCACACAATCGTTGTTTACGAATAAGACCTTAAAAGCAGAGCAGATTCAATTAGTGGATTTGAAGGATACACATACTGGCTTATGATAGTGAACTTTTCATGTTGAAATTACTGAAACAGGAGGAAACGTTCGAATAAGGTGCTAATTGAGAACAAAAAGGAGGCTTGTTTGTCTGTTGCAAATGATTCACACAAATTACACAGATTAAACATCATATAATGGCAGAGTCTGATTGTCTGATATATATATGCATTTTAAAAGTGATAGCCAAGTTACCCTTCCTTTCTGCGGATTCGGGTCATGTAATCAGAAATAACCCCAGCTCTGCCAAGTTATGTATGGTGATCTTGGACTAGCGTATAAAGCAGAAGAGATGAATGAGTGAACGTATGTTTGCTGGCAGATACAGCGAAATGCTTCATTAGAAGTTGTTCAATCTTGCTTCGTCATCATCAGCGACTGTATTCACATTTCAATTTCCGTAAACTGGGTAGGTAAGAGAGCTGGAGGGAAGGGTGTGGTTAGTTAGAGAGGACTGACATGAAATGATGAGAGATTTACTGATAAAGACGAAAAAGGCAAGAACTAGGAGGTGGAAGGTTGAAATGAGGAACAGGTGGAGAAGAAGAGAAAGAAGGAAGAGGAATGATGTGGGAAGAAGACGAAGGAGAAGGAAGGAAAAGAGTAGAGGAAGAAAAAGAAGAAGAGGGAATTAGAAGAAGAAACAGGTGTTAAAGAAGAAGAAAAATAGTAAGTGGGGGTAGTAAAGGAGAATGTTGGTGAAGAAGGTGATAATGATGAGAATTTCCATGGGAGAAACGTTTTTTCTAAATTCAATCCTTTCAATTCAAATTATAATGTACTAATTTATAATGCATTATTTTGAGAAACTTTTTTCCTGAATTCAATACTTTTCAATTCAAATTATAATGTACTAATGCATTATTTTGTGCCTTTACTATTTGTAAATTCATACGGGCAGTGTATGAAACGTTTTTGGAATGTATTCATAGATTTGATATCCACTCTCTTTCACTCGCCCTTTGTCTAACTTGCCTTCCTCTTTTTTCCATCAAAGGCTTCCAATATAAATTCGTTCTCATCACTGATTCCTCTATCTATAATTTCTTGTCTCTTCTCCTAAACCCTTTATTCTCTGTCTCCTTCTATCCATCTCAAATTCTCCCAACTTCACCTTCTTATCATCCGCATCTTCGATATCGGAAATGACAGTTTTTCTAACCAGAGCAGAATTTCGAGTTTTGTCTGATGCTTCACCAAAACGTGCGATAGTCTGTGAAGTGCAACAGCCAAACACAAACTTTTCATAGAACTTCTCTCTATCTCCCCTTGAAATCAACCCCTTTGATTTCATCCCCAATTTCTATTTCTAATTTGTTCCCTACTCTTCCTTTCTGTCTTACACGTTTTTTTACAACTTTCTGCGCCTCCTCTCCTCCTTTTTCAACAACCTCTCCTATTCATGCTTCCGTCCTTCTAATCCTTCTTTTTTTCTCTCATCGTAATCATCTACATCTTCTTCTTCTCCTTCTCTTCTCCCTCCTCCTCTTCCCCTCCTCCCTCTTCTCCCTCCTCTTCTTCTCCTTCCGCCTCCTTCTGCTCCTTCTCCTCCTTCTCCTCCTTCTCCTCCTTCTCCTCTCCTTCTCCTCCTTCTCCTCCTCCTTCTCCTCCTTCTCCTCCTCCTCCTTCTCCTCCTCCTCCTTCTCCTCCTTCTCCTCCTTCTCCTCCTTCTCCTCCTTCTCCTCCTTCTCCTCCTTCTCCTCCTTCTCCTCCTTCTCCTCCTTCTCCTCCTTCTCCTCCTTCTCCTCCTTCTCCTCCTTCTCCTCCTCCTCCTCCTCCTCCTCCTCCTTCTTCTCCTCCTTCTTTTCCTTCTTCTTCTTCTTCTTCTCCTACTCCTCCTCATTCTCCTCATCCTCCTCCTCCTCCTCATACATCACCACCTCCACTTTCTTCTCCATCACCCCCTCTTTCGGCAAACTCTTTCCTCTCCTTTTCCATCAAAGGCTTCAAAAATAAATTCGCTCTCATCACTAACTCCACTATCTATAATTTCATCTTAAAGAGCTTCCTGGCGTTCTATTAATAGCATGAAGGAGTCTAGTGCCTGCAGTCGTCTGCAACGCTTCTTGAAAGATAACTTGAAAATTATTGGGGTGTAAATAAACCCCCCCCCCCTCCTCAGTTCTGTACCCTGAGACTAAAGGAACGTAAGACAGTAAGGAGATTGATTTTATAAAGAAGAAGACGTCACTGAAAGAGTCACTGCTACGACAAGAGAGAAGTCAAGCTGTTGAAAAGTTTTGAAAATGGGTCAATAAAAGTGTTTCAGGTGGAGGAAATATCTTCTAGATAAGACCTGTTGCACCGGGACATGTTTTCTGAATGATAACGTTTTGGTTCCTGCAACAAATTTTAACGGCCGACTTAACCCTTAAGTGCGCGCGCCCGGTTTTGTAACGTAAGTGCGCGCGCGGGGTCGTTCAGACCCCCAACACAAAAAAAATAATTTTAACTTGCTGCTATCATATTATTTCAATTTTTTTTTACTTCTATGTTTGCATGCAAGAGTTAGTAACTGTATTTGGAGAAAAAATCTATATTGACAACCACTTTCAAATATAATTTAATGAATATTGTGCGGGTGACATACCTAAAATTGTAGCAGGTCTGGTAGCAATAATTTCACATTGGAAGAAGAGAGGAATAGAATACTCACTTATAGGGACATATAATAATGTTTTGTCATGTTCGCCAGTATTTCATGGGCCAGGTAGGTGCCTAATAATATTTTGTAGGTCGAGCTTTAGAAGTAGGTGAAATAATAGGTTCTTTCTTCCTTACTGTCACTTTATCTTTCTCAATAAAGTCCTGTTCACAATAATCTCCAGCCCCACGGATACCGTGGCGTCTTCTATAATTTCATTTACATGGTCTTCAATGACATGCTCATCAACTATCATATTATTCGCAGTCATTTCGCACAAACAAAGTTTCAATCACACATCAATCTATGAACAAAAGAAAAAGTTCATTTTCTATGTATAAAAAGAAAGTAACACAGGTAAACGTGTGGGGATAAAAGCATCCCGACTGTATAACCATTGAATATATACCATTTGATATATATTCAATGGTATAACTAGCTGGTAACGTGAGTACGCGCGCGGGGGTACAAATGACCCTACCGTATAAAACTAGCTGGTAACGCGAGTACGAATGACCCTACTGTGCAGACTAAATTTAAAACGTTTGTTGTGCGAAACCGGATAGTGCTATTGCAAAACTAACTGCAAATATTGACTCACAACATTCCAGTGCAGAGATGTCTAGACGGCAGGCAGTTTAGCCAACATATTCTATTAGATAGAGAAAAAATAATTTGCGTGGGGTCGTTTATACCCCCGCGCGCGCACTTAAGGGTTAAAATGTCATCTAACGAAACCAATGCAACGAGACACCATCGTCAATGTAATCGTATAATTTGAAGGTGGTCCAATCCAATTGATTTCACGTGGAATATCGTAGAATATTGAATTGTAAAATGTTTTTCAATATTTTTCTATTTTCTATCATGAATAAGATTACATTTGAGAATAAAGTATTCTTGCTAGCCAGCTGGCGAAAATATTTTAAATTCAATTATTTCTCTCTTAAACCAAATTCCTTAGAGAATATATTTAGAAGAGCAAAATATAAGAAGAAGGAAATTCGTAGGATTTTCAGGAAGAAGACTTCAATTTTCTAGAGCCGTTGTTTAATTGAACCCTTGCAGTCCAAGGCTATTCCCAAGTCGCTTGTCTGTCCCTAAATACTACGGAAGTAATGAGCAGAAGAAAAAAAGAGCAGTGAAATTAGAGAAGAGTGGGTAAATGTGAGTGAATGGAGTAGAAAAAGAGAGTGGGATGTCTTAAGTGAATGAGTGAATGGAATATAGGGAAAGGGAACAATTAGTTTAAGGGAAAGAAGGAGAAGAAGGATCAAGTTGTGATGAAGAGGGAGAGGATAGGAGAAGAAACTGCAGTGATTGAAGGAAAATTAGGAGTAGGAAGAAGAAGAAGAAGATGAAGAAGAAGAATCAGAAGAAGAAGCTGAAGAAGGAAGATAATGCTAGGTAATTTGTTTAAAATGTCTAAACAAAGTTGCTATCGTCTTTCTTTTTTGTGCGCAAATGATGTTATAGGACAAGTTTATGTCTAATGCGACAACAACCCCTCCCTTATTCCTAAACTCTCTTTTATCCAAGATCTTTAAAATTTGTTCTTGAGAAAGTCCAGTACTGTAATCACTATCAATACCAATAAAATCTTTCATAATACTGCAGATATACTGTATTAACAGTACAGTAGAATACAGTACAGTAATACTTCCAATAGGAACTTCATTCAAGCATTATATGAAAAGTTAAACATTGAGATAATCTTGTATATTTCAGATTGAGAGTAATTTACGACGTAGGTCACATGGGTGTCAACGGAATGGAATATTTCCTATCGAATGTATGGCGCCTGACCTTATCTTATTCCCACCCCCAATATCGGTTGAAGAGATTGTAGAATTTGTGAGCAATTTTATTTGTAAGGAATCCGGAATAAATTGAGATTCATTAATCAAATCAACGATAATAGAATGAATTTTAGGTGTGACATTTGGTTCAATGCTCTGTCTCAAAATTTTCTACACGTGATGGCTGATGTTCAAGGTGTGGTCTAAATTACACTGTTAATAAAAAAAGTTGTTAAATGAAGAGATGTGATACACCTAAAATATAGGTATTATCTTACACGAAGAGAATCCATTTTAATTGTATTTGGAATTCGACCAAGATGATGTTACAACTTCTTGATTGATCGAAATTCTCTCTTGTTCCTGATTGGTTAATACATGTAATTGAGGATGTGATCATAAAAAAATGGTGGATCCGAAAATACGCGATAAACTGGCTATTCCAGCAATTGAAAGCCATCACTCAACACGTATGAACTTTCCAATTCAATTTTTGAAATTTAATAATTGAATAATATTGAGATTGCACTCTAATTTATGTAAACTAAAAATTTATCTCCTGCTTTTCCGATGATGTATTGATTTGGATTCTACTTCAGATGAGCATTTAGATTTCTTGTTCTTAAAACTNCATTGGAAATTGATTAATATTCTAAGAAGTCAAGGGAAGATCAAATAAATTTATAGTCTACCATGTGTAAAGAAAAAATTAACTGTTTTAAAATTATAGATTTGAAAAAATATTCAATTTAGTACTCTTGAGCACAGATTTGAAAAATTTACTTTATCACTGGGAAGAGAAAATCATTTTATCGCTTTAAATAGAAAATAAATATCACGAATTCCATTCAACAAACTAAAGATGAGAACGTGAATAGCATTTTGCGGCTGTAGTTTAATTTAGGAACACAGAACCATTATTATCAAATGGTGAACAAAACAGTCAAGCAGAGTTTCTGATTGGCTGGTCGGTTGGTAGAGAATAACATGATTGGATGTGGAAGGATCTAAGCATCTATTTTGGACGAGACATCCATTATTGTAATATTTTCCATTATAATAAATATATCTACTTATTTTACTATTTAATACTGACCTATTGAAGATGTGTTTAAGCCATCGCAGCAAATCGCAGAAGATTTAAGCCCGGTCTACACGCTAGGATTTTGCTTTGGACTATAGTCCTAGGACTTGAGTTGTACTAGTCCTATCGTCCTAGCGTGTAGACCGGGCTTAAATTTTTTGCGATTTGCTGTGATGGCTGAAACCTATCTACAATAGGTCAGTAGGACCTAGGACAAAAGTCCTGAGACAAAAGAGGTATCAGCGTGGATAAGTCCTAACGTGTAGACGCGATGCAATTCATCCATAAGTCCTAGCGTCTAGACCGGGCGTTAGCTAAGCTAATCAAAGGCTCCAGTTCTACTTGTACACGGTCTTCATAAGATAGCTTTCAAATAGAATTTCATTGAAATAAAACTTCAATGAAACAAAATAGATCTAGTAGAATTTGTCAGAACCAAAGAGTGTTTGGGCGTTTGAGACAGTTCAAGGGACCGGAATTCAACTAATTTGAAAAAACCTAATTTTAAAGTTTTATTCACCTCTATTCATTCCTCAAGTTCTTGTACAGAGTACTAACTACTCTAAACTGTATCTAGAAGACACCGTTTTCTAATTCTGGTTTAAATCTCAAAATTACTTTTTTTTTTGCTAAGGTTCTACCCAAGCCCCAAGTTTTCAAGCAGAAAAGGCCTTCGAAAACTAATCGCTCGTCATTATTGGAAATATTGATAAGACTGCCGTAGACAGTAGAGAAATTCAACAGTAGCTTGATCGCTTCTTTTGACGGAGTGATGAGCTCATTTTTCCCGGGCTCTTGAAACTCCGGCCTTGATTGTGACTTTGGGTCGATTGAGGCTTTTCTTTCTTCACACTCTCATTCCATCTCCCTCTCACTCTCTTTCTTCCACTAATTTTCTTCTTTTCCGCAAAAACTGCGATCGTAATCGTCTCTAACACATTCACACGCACACCCGCAGACTTCCCGGATCGAAAAGGTTATTTGTTTTGGTAGCTTGTCGTGACACAAGAGAAAACTATCTCAACTTCTTCAGCCGATGTGTCTTGGCATGTGAGAAATAGGAGGGGCAATGGGGGGACCTTCCCGCCCCCCCGCAACTTGGCACCCAGACACAATCGTCATCCTCATGCCCATGCGGCTCTTGCCTTTGGAAGTGTGTTAGCAGGGAATAGGGATCAACAGAAAGAGGGACGTTTGCCCCAGTTGTGAAAATCGATGGAGGCCTCCCTTAAAACCAACCACCCTTTAACGCTCACTACTCACACATCTTATTCTTCTTTCTTCATTTCCTTCTTCTTCTTCTTTCTTCCCCATCATATTTCTTCTTCTTCCTTTTCCTCACACATCTTATTCTTCTTTCTTCATTTCCTTCTTCTTCTTCTTTCTTCCCCATCATATTTCTTCTTCTTCCTTTTCTTATTCATTTTCCTTCTTCTTTATCCTATTCTCCTTCTTCTTTTCCTCCTTCTTTCGCTCTTCTCATACTCATTATCATTATCTCAAACGATTTTCTTTCTCTTATCACTCTTTCCAACCTCGTTTAATTCTCCTTACAACTCGTTATTTTCTTCACTTCCTTTTGCTTCTCTTGATTCTCCCTCCCACATCTTTCTTCTTCAAACCTTAACCTCTACCATGTTACCTCATCCACTCTTGTTTTCTTTTCTTCGCCTAATGTCTCTTCCTTTGTCATCTTTTTCCACTCTTAAACTTCCTTCGATTTCCTTCTCTTGTTCATGTCCCTTCTTCATTATCCTCTCTACCTTTTCGACCTTCTTTGTTCTTCCTCTTCTTCTCCTTCTTCCTCTCCTTCCCCTCCTTCCTCTTCTTCTCTTCTTCCTCTTCTCTTCTTCCTTCTTCTTCTTCTTCCTCTTCTTCTTCTTCTTCTTCTTCTCCTCCTTCTTCTTCTTCTCTTCTTCTTCTTCTTCTTAATCCTTCTCTTTTTCTCCTCCCATATCTTCTTTTCTCGTGCTCTCCTGCTTCTTGTTCTTGTTCTCCCTCTTTCTCTCTCTCCTGTCTTGTTCTTCGTCCCTCCCCTCCTTCGTCTTGTTCTGCTTCTTCCTCTTCATCCTCTTCTCCATCCTCCCCCTCTATGCTGCTCTTCGTCTTTTTCCACACTTTTAATCTCATTCCTACGCTTCCTCCTTCTTGATTTCCACTCCATTTTCCTCACCATACTTCTTCTTGTACTCATACACCACATCGCAGCCCCTCTCTCACACCCACTCTCCAATTACGAGCTTACATCTACTCCATTCATCCTGTACGTGCCACAACGGTCTTTTGTTTCTCTCATCTCCATTTTCTTTTAAGTGGCTGCTTTTCCGCATAAGCCAACCCCAACTTTCCGTCTTCCCAGTTCTAAATTTAAACTAGTCATTTTCATATTCCATATAGCCTAATAAGATCGTGGCAAACCCTGATCAACATGGATTACACATACATCAAGGATAATTGAACTCTGAGGATATAATTATTTATTCATTCACAACATAACATAAACCCACCTACAAATATTTCGATTAGTGACATATTATATTTTTCTGTACAAAATAAATCTGATTTCAAATGTATCGGTAAAGACCTGGTCTACAATGTTTTTCATAAAATAGTCCTGTAATACAGGGTGCACAATCGACTCTTATAATCTTATTACATAGTACATGTCTATATACATCTCTACGTACATGTCTACATATTACATATTCATATCTAATATTTGTGTACTGTTAACAGAACTTCTAATATTTCATTAGATAGGCCCCCCCTTTACCAATTCAATAAAATTTCTCAGGCTAAGGTGTCTTTTGGGTTAGTCGTCAGTGATCGTCGTCAGTCAATGAGTTGAATTATTTCTACCCAAAATATTCGTACTGAAGTTTAACAGTAGAACATTGATGAATCTGAATTCACCCATCCATTTTGAGTGGAGTCTCACTTGAGAGCTTCAACCTTTTATTTTTATAAATATCGATTTTCTTTTCTTCATATATGATGTCCCATGCTTCCTATCTCTCAAGCCTGCTCTCGTACCTTCTTGAATCAGTAAAAACATATTCAACCTTCAACACCACAGAAGTGAATTTTACAGTCTCTTTGAAACTTCGATATTCATTAGAAACCTCGTTCTTTTTGTTTCATAAACGTCCCCTGCTTTCTATCTTTCAAGCCTGCGCTCCCACCTTTCTGAATCCAGAAATTCATTGCCAGTGACAGCACAGAAAAGTCCATTAGGCCCATAATAAGATTCAAAGTTTTTCGTATTTCACCTCATATAGTTTCAGATCTATTTTGAGGCCGCATCTAGTCGTGCCACAATTGTAGCAGTGCGGCTTGGATTTTGGCCACTTATTCACGTCCTGTCAAAGCTGTCACAAGCTGAGGCCGATGTGGCGTTGGGGAGATTGTGTGTGGAGCATACATGGAGATGTATTTGAATGTGAGCGTGAGATGTCTGTGCGCGATTTTAAATAGACTGAAGCGATCGATTCCATACGGTTCTATACTGTTAGCAGCATTGCTAGAGCCACACCAGAGAGGGTTTTTGAGATGTGGCAGCGTGAGCGTGACATTACAACCTTACAGCTTGACTTGGACCAACTCCTTAATCCAGAACACGTACACAGCCAATGGGTTTGTCATGTTCGGGTGTCACGCTCAAATATTTCACACACTCCGAGGCTGGAGGACTTCAATCACATCCCCCATTCACTCACTCTCACACTCTCTCTCTCTCTCAGAGTCTTTCCCTGCTCATGCTCACTTCTCATATCTCACTTCTCTTTATGGTTCCTCTATCCTCATTCTCGTTACTTCAATCTCACCTCCTCTCTCTTTTTCATTTTTTCTATCTCTCTTTTCTTCCACTTACAGTATATTTATTTCTCCTTATCTTTCTTCAGTAGATTGTCTTCCTCTGTTTCTGGTGCCCCTTTCCCCATCTAAGGATCTATGCGTTTTCTTCTTTACTCTTTTTCTTCTTATCTTCCTCTCTGTTTCTGTGCCCCTTTCCATCTATGATCTTAGTTTCTTCTTTCACTCTTTTTTCTTTCCTCATTATACGATGGTCTTCTTGCGTTCCCTATCCCCTCATCTCCTTCTCAACTCCTTCTCCTAGTACAAATAAAAAAAATCAATCAATCAATCCTCCTTTACAGTGTTTAATCTTCTCTCTCTCTTTTCTTATCTCTTCTTTTCTTCATCTCTCTCTCTCTCTCTATTTCTTTCTAATTTTTCCATTCCTATCTTTCCTTCACACTTTACGTAAATTTGGAGTGGCTTCATTAATACAACAATCACCCGGCTACGGTGATCATTAATTTGATTCTCCTCATATTTCCAGTATGCTTTTTCTCTGTTCATTCATCCTTCTATATTATATTTTCTCTTCAGTAGTCCACCATCTTGTTCCTCTCACACTCACCCCCCTCTATATATCTGAACATTTTATTATATCATCTATCTATATCTCTCTTTTCATTCATTTTTTCATTCATCTGATAATGAATAAAACTGTCTTTTACTCTTTTACTGAAGGTAAACCATGTGAACCTAAACATCTCTGGAGAATGGAGCTTGGGTTTTATTTTTAAGTAAAAGTTGAAGCTTTCCTGAGAGGATACCCAAAGAATAAAGTGTTTATCACTTATAAGATAAGGTATGCCGACAGTAGAGTAAGCTACAACCGAGCAGTTATAACCTTTAGATGGTTGTTGTTATGAGGAATCCACTCAAAATAATAAAAAAATACTAATAACTAATTTAATAATATAGATTATGTCATTCGTCAAACCATAGAACCTGTACCCAAGAGATAGATGATACCTGATATATAGTTTTCAATTGTAGATATTGTTATTGCCAAAACATAGCATTATTTGTATTGAAGAATGAAGGATTAAGCCACTAACAAAAACACCTAAAATGTGATGGATTCATCAACAAGTGGTACACTTGCATGATTCTATGAGAATCTACGAGATTGAAAATATGGGGTTTCTTTGCAAAGAACTGATTGTAAAAGGAATATTCCCATTAAATTTGGTGTTTAGGTGACTTCATTGACTTCAGATGCATGGTGGGGTTGCGATTGATAGTGAGTGAGACAGTTGAATTCATTAACAGAAAATGGAGAAGAAAAGGAAAGATAGAGGCATATACTGGAAATATATGGAATATCGAGATATCTGGGCTGATATTCCGTGACATTGAGACGGAGAGAGAGAGAGAGGGAAAGAAAAAGGCAATAAGAAGATAGATGTGAGAAGAAGAAAGAAGTCAATAAGGATATTAGCACACTAGCATAAGCTATATACCATGCATTAGTTTCTATCTTAGGCGGCTCGCACATCGGAGCAATAAGCAACAAGAAACTAGCAACACGCAATAAACAATAATTATGATATATTACAATAAGTAGAGCCTGGATGTTGTGGCAAAATGCCTTAATTTTGCCTATTCTGCCTTTTGGTTGTTAGTGCCTATTTTAATATCAATAGTTCATTTCATCCTATTTTATAGAAATTATGTTTGCCTATATGATCACCTTACTTTTTAATTAAATATCTCAAAGTATTAGGTTACTGGAAAAAGAAAATCCAGCGTGCATATAAGTGATGTGAACATGAGAATAAGTCTATGATCTCTATTGATTACATTTTATGTGAATTCCTAATGCAGGCTACACAAAAAATATCCTTGAGCCCATAAACTGAAGCTTTTATTGGGTAATCAGTCTATTTATAAAATAGAGAAAAGTAATATGTGCCATAGATAGCTTGAGAACTCTTAAAATGAATGTATCAATAGTTTATTTCAATCCATGAATCAAAATTAATTTTGTCTAATGAAGTTTTGCAAGAATAAAGCTAATATTATTCAATATTTTATCATTTGAAGGTACCCTTTTATTGAATCTAGCTCAGTTCAAATACAACAATAGTGTGCTTTCAAATACATGCAACAGTAACAACAGTTGATGTGGAAAGGTTCTTCATACTGGAAAATATTTTTCAGAAAGAAAAACCAAATTTAGAGTCAAAATCCTGCATAAGAAAAGAAAAACGTATTAATCAGTAGAATATACTGTTTTTCAATTCTTCTTTACATTATTTTTTCACATAAATATATAGAATACACTTTGTGCCTTTTTTCAATTTTAAAAGTGCCTATTACTGTGTTTTTAGTGCCTTTGCCTGCCTCATTTCAAGTATTATAAATGCCTGAACATTCGAAGGTTTCCAATTAATAAGCAAGATATTTTAAGAAGAGGCCTAATAAGCTTATTGTGTGTTAAGTTAGTTGAAGCTTGTTGCTTTTCATTGCTTTGTAGAAGCCGCTTAAAAATTAGAAGAAAACAATCTGTAAAACATATGTCACAAAAGTTTTTGAAGAATATTAGACATAACACAGTATTTTTATAGGTAATATTGTATTTGATGCCAGATGTTATTTCTGTGATTTATATCTTGAACTATTACTCATCTACGAGTACTTTTGGTGTTAATGTAATAGTAGAAAGAAGCCGTGGAGGAAAGTGATACACTTCTAAGAATCAGCCTTCATCATCAACAAAGGTGATGGATTTGAGTAATGGCCGAGGCTTGAAATAAAACACATCAACCTAACCTGGACCCAGGCCAACCTCACCTGTTTCACTCGACTGCATTTCAATACAAATGTAAGTGTTCGCCCGGTAAGCTGTTCGACCAGCGTCCTTTCTCTGTGTGAACGGTTGCATAACAACTTGCGTAATTCAACAAACTGCTACAGCCTCTATGCGCAGAGCTTTCTCTGATGCTTTCGCAAGCTCTCGCCAGCGAGTTTAATGGCGATCATTCCCGCGATTATGACGTCATTTTGGCGCGCTTCTAAGTCACGTGACGTTTTTTAAATTGTATCCCGCGGAAGTGCTTGACTGTTTTAAATTCCACGAAAACCAGTGTCCACACCTACGCCACACCGATACGGGTTTAGAAATGCAGTAACCGCCACTTTCTAAAATGGTAGCTTTATCAAAATAAGAGGCGGGTGGACAAAACATAGATCATTCACTTTCTCAAATGGCGTTATATTGAAGTACATATTGAATAGATCGTATCGTAACTCGTATAATTCAGTGCAACAGAAAGCGATGTAAAGCACAAGAAATATAGATCGAAAACTCGTTTTTCGTTTTAAAACGTTATCGTTGCGGCTGCCGTTGCCATTAACTCCTGTACATCCTTTGGACAATATAATTAGTGCTTGACAAAAACTTCAGGAGAAAGTTGACGGGCCGATTTATTATAGCACTTCTACAAAGCCTACACAATTTATCAGAATATGTATGGTTGTTGTGAAAACCATGTGAATTGGGCAAATAATCTATTACGGGGGATTTACATTATTGCTATTATAAATTCCCAAGTTCTCAAGTAGGTACTGAAGATAGAAACTTCTCCAGTGTACCATGTAAATTATTATATTGAGTAGATGATAGTCTGTTATTGAAGAGATTAAAAAGAAAATATAATTATACAATAATCATTATTAATAATACGATCGACCACATTTCCTCCCGTTCAGAAGGTAAGCTCTTGGAAAATCCTCCTTCAAGCTTATTATTGTGAAAAATGAGAAGATTATTTTCTTTTGACCGAGATACACTTATTATATATAGGTATATAATTATATAAAACTTGTAAATAAACGGTAAGACCGAGATAATCATTATTTGTGATCACTGAGGCCATGTTATACTCTTTCCAAAAATACAATACAGAGCAAGTCTGAGAGATTTACTTTTCTTTTAGTCAGAGAAATCACATTAAAATCTATATTAATAAAAAAGAGTTGTGTCTGTACGCTCGCTTATAACTCGAGAATGGTTTGAACCGATTTAGATGATTTTGGATTCATTATTAAATTTTAAAGCACTGGTTAACATAATATCTTATTAAAATATAAGAAAATCCTTTATAATTAATAAATAGCGTTATTACATTAATGACATAACCTATCAAATATTTCACAGAGCTACGTTCAAACTTTTTTCTGCCGGTACCGTGAACGTGTACCTATACCTGGAAAGATGATCGCGATTCAAGATCAGATAAATTAGCAAAAAATTATTCTCAAGTCTTAGTAGCTCAGTGGTTAGAGTTTCGGTCTTTCAACCAGTAGGTTGGGGGTTCAATCTCTGCCCGAACCATTTTTTTGTCATCTAGGTTTTTTGCTCTAATTATTTTTTTATAATAGAATCATCAATTGTTAAGAATGAGTTATCGTTCGTAATTATGGTATGTTTTATTGTTTCTAATAATAAAATTGAAGAACGGGAATAAAATTGAAAAAAATATATAATAAATCACAATAAAAATTAAAAAGAAAGTGAAATAAAATAAGAAAAAAAATCTTTCAATTAGAATAGACTGATAAAAATGAAGAACGGAAATAAATTGAAAATTTTTTTTTAAATAAAAATAAATGAAATGAAAAAATTAAAAATAAATAAATATGAAAAAAAAAAAAAATTCTTTTAATTAGAATAGACTGATAAAAATTGAAGAACGGAAATAAAATTAAAAATAAAAATTAAAAAAATACAAAATAAATTAAAATAAAAAAATTGAAGTTGAAAAGAAATAAATATGAAAAAATAATTGCTTGGAGGAGGGGGTGACATTTGATGGGAAAGAGGGGGTTGACATGAAGAGGATATGGGTGGGGGGAATGGAGGGGTACATTAGGATGACATTTTTTGTGGTGCATGAAGGGAGAGACATTTGTGGGAGAAGAGGGGAAATTTTGGGGGAAGAGGTGATACGAAGTTCGCCGGGACAGCTTGTATAGAATAAAATATCATATGATTAATAATATATTCATTTGGATGAATAGCCAAATATCAGATGGAATAGATGCTCACTATCTCTCAATCAAATGAAGTGGATATACTATTATAAATAATAGGAATATACTACTTCGATCCTGTTAAATAGGAGCACAACTTTACAACATAATCACTAATAAGTGAGATTCTCATGGTTTGAAATTGGCGCCTATCGATCTTATTATCGATAATGGAGCATGTATCGATTCACTCAGTTGACTCTGAACTGTTCGTTCGTTTGTTGTTTTTGAACATTTGAGGTTAGTCGTCTTATGTGTATTTCAATAGTCTCAGTGTACAGCATTTCTACAATTGTCATAAAACGTCAACAATATTCTCTGGGATAAATATTTTTTCCGTCATTAGGTAATTAAATGGTTTTATGTACTTGAAATTTGATTGTCTACAAGTAAGTAGGTAATGAAACATGTAAACAGAAATTTTTGGAAACTGTCATGTTTTGTAAGTGTTCTGGATAGAGTCTTTAAATCTGGCATGAACTACACAAACGTTGCACGGCCTGTAGGTGATTGTAAAAGCTCCGGAGTGGCCGCCCGGTCAATTGAAAGGGATAGTATTAGCCAAACCTCTGACCGCTATTTGAGGAACTGTTCTCGAAAATCACATGTCTTGGCTGGCCACCGATTGATACCATTTCTCTTCTTTGTTACTGTCACTATTAATAGGTATTTTTGACATTTGTTTTCATACCAGCCTCTCTTATCCGTTTTGAATAGAGCTGTACCAAAATTATAATAGGTAGGCTATAGAGAGAGTATTTCATAATTATAATTGAGTTAATAATAATTGTATATTTTTCTGTTATTTCAGAGCAACAATATGCAGCGGCAGATTCCAACAGTACAACACCGACCAAGTCGTTCGTGGCTTGCAAGGTGTGTGGCGACAAGGCATCAGGATACCACTACGGTGTCACCTCCTGCGAAGGCTGTAAGGTAAGTTTCAGGTTATATTACCTCACAAATCGATAAAATTGAGGCGCGGATAGACGTTGCATAGTGTGCATGCATACTGTAATACACGTAAGTTACGGCATATTATTGAATGCACGGTTTGGAAAAGATGGATTTGTTGAATGAGAAATCGTCTTACTGATGGTAAGAACGTGATATGGATAGTTTGTTGAGATTTGTGATATGATTTCTATTGTCTTAATATTTAGAATTTAAATTGAAAAAAATCTCTTTCAGGAACACCAGCTAGATATAAGAAAATAAATTTCATTAGAATCTTGGAAAACAGTACAAATACTGAGATCACAAATAATGATTATCCTTTATGATTTCACATAATATTTAGCGCCATAAATCTCTAATACCCTTAGTTGGTCAAGTGAAAGATGCCATTCACTACTTGGTTCACCTGACATGTACGCCTGATCAGTTTGGCCTGTTCAGGAGGACCTGATTAGCGTGGCGGAATAACTAGCCTGTCAGGCGACCTGAAGACAGTTATTCTCGCCACACTGGTCTACCTGAACAGGCCAAACTGATCAGGTGTACCTGATAGTGAATGGCCGGCTTTACGCTCTAACTTAGCCCACAATACTTTTGGAATATACAAAGTAGAATAATGAAATCAATCTCTTGTCTATCCGTATAACGATCCTCTGGGACACCTCCCTGTTATTTTCTTGTATAGAGGAGAACATTGTATTCAACTATTCAGGTATCTTCGTCCTTAATCTAATCAATCCAATCTTATCTCATGACATTCTTCGGTACATCATAAAATATTGGTTCATGCTGTCTGACATGGTGAGTAATCCTAATTATAATGATTGGGGACACGAGGCGAATCATTAGAAATTTAGTATCTGTAATTGAAGAATAAATTATTGAAGGAGTCTCGTGGCGTAATTAGGTTAGCAGATATACACCTCCTTTTAGTCACCTATTACAACAAGCTGGGGTATGGTAGGGACTTCTTCACTTCCCCTAACCACTGCGAGAATCAGAATCTATTATTACTTTGAATGGATTGGATAAAAATAGATAGATAATATATGTTTCAGAACAGTTAGTTTCAGAGTATTTATTTATCATATTTTTTAATAGTTTTTATCATGCCTAAAAATGTGTCGTTTCAAATTGTGCAAGATGTCCCAAAAAATGGTGACTCCAGTAACACCAAGGTATTCTACAAGCTAAAATAAACAGAAAATTTAGGTTTTTTCTGATAAACAGCTATTTTATGGTTTTGCATCAAAATCTCATTAACAGATTTTTCCTTGAAATTTAGTGGGCACGTATCTGGTCTTGAGTTTTGTTGTAAGTTTTCTTGGAGATCAACATGCCACATTACTCAGAAATCTACTAACATAAAATTTGGCTTTGAAATCGTATTGTAAACGCATTCTCTTCAATGATTGTCTGATTCGTATTCTTTCTTACAATTGTGTGATTTGTTTTTGCAGGGCTTCTTCAGGCGGTCGATTCAGAAGCAGATAGAGTACCGGTGTCTGCGAGACGGAAAGTGCCTCGTTATTCGATTAAACCGTAACCGCTGTCAGTATTGCCGGTTCAAGAAATGTCTCGCCGTCGGCATGTCCAGGGACTGTAAGTCACCATTCGCTTTTTTCAGAGATTTAATGTTATCGGAGTTTCATTTTAGAAAAGCCGTAATGCACACGATCAAATTTTCGATCCATTAGAAGAATAGTAGTTTATGCAATAGTTGTATTATGAGAGCCTTTAAACGACGAGTGAGATACCGAGGTTAAAATACGAGCGGCAATTTTGAAGCGTAGAAATGTTGAAGTTCTGGGTGTCTGTTTCTTTTTCCCAAATTTAACTAATCAAATGAATGAATGAATGAATGAAATATTTATTGCAATTTTAACATACTTTATTTAAAACAATAAATTTATAATACATTGTTAGAAAAAAAGGGAAATCAGTGATGTACACTTAATAATATGTTAATATGAAAACTTAATATATTTATACACTTATACACATATTTGAATTTAAATTAGAAAATAAAAATTTAAAAATCACACTTTCCATAATGTGTTTTTCAAAGTTTATAAAATATTAAGTCTATATTATCGTCATCTATTATTTGTGTGTTGCAGCCGTGCGGTACGGTCGCGTGCCGAAGCGGTCACGTGAGCGGCCCGGCGGCGTGGAGGAGACGAGCAACAGCCAGGGCGCCACACGAGTCTCAACCACCACCACCAGCAGCAACCCCTCACCGACGGGGGGAGTGGTGGGGGAAGTGCCGCCATCCCCTCTCGCGCCTACGACCACCACAGTGCTGGTCACCAGCGGAGGAGGAGTGGGGGCAGTGGGCGTGACCAGTGTGGTGGTGGGGGATTGGGAGCCCAGTGACGCGCGCTCATTGGCCGCCTATGACGTCATTCTCAGCGTTGCGCAGGCGCATCACGCCAACTGCGAGTATACCGAGGAGCAGACGAGGTCGCTTATACGCAGGCCTTTGTCGTCACCTGTGAGTAGGCTACAAATTTGCTTAGTTTGTAGTTTTTATTTTTTGAAATTTTTTAGAAACCATCTACATTATTGTTATTGTTATATCATCACACTATATTATTGTTATTGTATTCTTATTTTATGAGAATTGTAGAAACCGACTTCATTATTATTGATTGTCAACCAAGAATGGTATAATTTAACAAAATTATTTATATATTAGCAACCTGTACAAGCCATCCTAATATAGTCGAGGTGAGGTTATTCTTGTGTAGCTTTGAAAGTATGACTATACTCGTGGTCACGAAGTAAGGCAGCTGAGAGATTGTAATTGAAATACTTTATTCTCCAAAATAACATAATAAGAAAATACAATAAATTGAAAAAACAATAATTTGAGGCTCTTCTTATGGGCACAATAAGCTTGTGAGAGAGGGACGAGTTGTAGCTTATTACATTTGTATTATATCTCAACCAACTTGAAGTTTAAATGGTTAATAAATAACAGAACATAATAATAAAGTTGATCAGTTTTATATGTGCATAAGGAGAAGGATAAATATAGAAAGAGGAAAAATTAAATCTTGTGAAAAAATGTTTCATGAAAGAAATATGAAGGAGTGAAAAGAAGAAGTGAAGAGCATTCAGATTCTGCGCTGTTGCGAAACCGATGCTTAGACCAGGCAACATTGGAAGCTCAACGTTGCCACTTTGTGCTGGGGAGCGAGTGACTTTCGACCATCCATCGCTTAACCGGTTCCATATCTGACAACAGTGCAAATCTCTCAGACGCCTAATAGTTGAAGTTGAACATTGAAAATATTAATAACTATAAGATTATCATCATCATCAATATATTGACAACATTGCCTAGTTGTTGAAAGTCGGAACAGGCAAAAGCCTACTCCTTGAATTGAAGAAGACTTTGCTATTGCACGATCCATTTAACTTGTCAGAAATCAGCTGTTTTGGAAATAATTAAACAGTGGTTTCGACACAATAATCAAAAGGCTTAGAAGTCTTGAAGACCTTTAAAGTCTTTAAAAGACCTTTTTAAAGAAAACCTTTGAAAGAATAACTTTTTAAAAGACCTTTACAATAATCTGCGAGATTCAGCATTTATAGGTTAAGTATTGTGATATTGCTGGTAAAAACCTATGTTTTCTGACAAGTTAAAAGGGACCTGCTATAGTTAATTTTAGATAAATTTCTTGTATTCTGTGCTCGTAAGTTGAATTTTTGAAGTTAATTTTTAAAATGGTTAGCATTCTTTTATCTTTGCTAGCCGATATTTCACATCTTATTCAGTTGGTTTTTCTTTTCGCAGCCTTCGGAACAGTGTTCATCGCCTGAGGTGGCGTCATCTACTCTGGAGAGTGCCGAGGAGGAGCGAATCTGGCTCTGGCAACAGCTGGCCCTCCATGTCACCCCCACCGTACAGAGGATAGTCGAATTTGCCAAACGCGTGCCAGGTACCAAAGCATTATCTTTCTCACTCCAACTTCACTTCCTCAATCTCATTCCTGCAGAGACCGTATAATCACAGTGTGGACATTGATGTGAAAGGGCCCATGACAACATTGGAACATATTTTTTCCCACTTCAAGTTTTGTAACTCTCATGATATTTATAGGCCTAATTCATATGAGAAGAATCCCTCTTATTCAGGAATTGGACTATATAATAAACTACCTGAGACCATCAGAAAAATTGAATCTTTGAAGCTATTCAAGAAATCAATAAAAAGAATATTAGTTGAAGGAGCTTATTATTCGGTGGCAGATTTCAATGTTCTCGAACTCTGTAGACTTAATAACGTTTATACGTTAATGTAATTTTATTGTAAAACTTTTGCTTTGTTTTTATGACTACTGTATACGTACACTGTTGACATATCACCTATCAATTGGGAGTATTCCCAAAAACTGATGTAATTTGATGAAGATGAATAAATAAATAAATAAACTTCTGCGGACAAAATGTAGCGTTTATATGCATATGCAATTCATGTGAGTAAGCAATGAGCAACCAATTTCCAATCATTATCACTGTCAAATCTATCAACGACTTGTAACAGAATTCATCTTTGATTCGTAGTTTCGGAATTGACCACAACCCTTCTGTGGATTGTGTGGACACTGGTGTGAAAGGGCCCACTTCAGTATGTTGGAACATATTTTACCCGCCTCAAGTTTTGGAACTTTTATAATATTTATAGGCCTAGTTTATTGAGAATTTCTGTGGATAAAATGTAGCATTTATATGAAATTCATGTGAGTGAGCACTGAGCAACCAATTCCCAATTATTATGACTGACAAATCTATCGGTTTGTAACGGAATTCATCTTTGATTTGTAGTTTTGGAATAACGGAATTAACCAAGACCCTTGTCAAATCCAACAACGATTCATAAAGCCTGAGTCACACCACAGCTATTAGCTGCTAACGAAACAGCTGATACAAATTGACAAGTGTGACCATAGACTAAGTAAATGGATTATCTCTGGTTTGACATAAGCAGTAGCTTCTAATATCAGCTATCTGATTTTTAATCGGATCGCTTTGCATTGATGACAGATATATTAATTCTTGAATCGCATTCGGTCATCAGCAAAGACAAGAAATGATATTTCTCCATCTATCTATCTATCTATCTATCATCTATCTAATGCTAAGCGTCAAATTAAATGAATTTCACTGTACTAGAAGCTACTGCCCATGTCTGTGCCTATTTAGTGCCAGCTGTTTCGCTAGCAGCTAATAAAATAGCTTGGTGTGACTCAGGCTTGAAGGAATTCAACCATTCATTTGTAATTTTCTGAACTATCCAAGATCACAATGTTTTTGTTTGATTTCAGGTTTCTGCGAGCTGAGTCAAGACGATCAGCTGATCCTGATCAAGATCGGATTTTTCGAGTTGTGGCTGGTGCACGTGGCTAGGCTGACCACGGACTCTTCTCTCACCTTCGCCGACGGCACGTTTGTCACGCGCCAACAGCTAGAACTCGTCTACGATGTGAGTCATCAATTATTCCATCGAAATGGTCAATTTTCTATCAATCAATTTTCATTCTTCCAAAAAATACTCACATATATTTTTTCTGCTGATGTTGTTTACATAATTAGGTCTACTTGCAGTGGCGTAGCCAGAAATTGTCTTGGGGCAAGCACTGGGGAGTGTGGGGTATGGAATACGGGAAATTTTAATATTTGACAGGTACATAACACTGTTTGAGACTACTTTCAAGGTCTTGCGATAGCTGAAATCCGAACATTATTCTATTAGGAGAAACAATCATCTACTATCAAATTTCGACTATTTCGGGGGGGGGGGGGGCCTGGGCCCCTAGGCCCCCCCTGTCTACGCCACTGTCTACTTGTACGTCGGTAGTGAGTTGGAGCAAGATACACAAAAAGCCAGATGGAAGGGCAATTTAACCCGTGCAGCTATAGCAGACTTCGTACAGACTAGCTGACTTCGATGACAGAATTTGCAATGTTTGATAATGTTCACAACGATTGAGTATTGAAGATGGAAGGAAATGAGAAATTGCAACTATTCAATTGCTTTTTAAATCATAACTATTAATTGAAAGAAATTCCCAATTAATAATACTATATAATTATGTTATATAGGATTATTAAATGGGAATTTCGTTCAATTAACTTGTTTATTGTTGAAGTCGGCCTTGGTGATCCTATTCTTGATATTGCATTTGTAATGCATTACAATGTCACATCGTTTTCATCCTAGTATTTGGTCTTTGTCAGACAATGTGGAAATAAAGTCCCCATTAAAGCTGAGTTGACAACCGAGATCAACTATTTTGTGGAAATAAGAAAAGCCTCCAATAAATCTGAGTTGCACCAACCGAGATCAACTACTGTATTTTGAATAAGCTAGATTTATGCTGATCCTGGATCAACCTTGATCTCGCTTAGTGCAATCCTCTATAATGGTTTGTTTTTAACAATAAAAATGATATATCTGTTACAGAAATAATATTATTTGCATCTCTTATAATATAATATACAACGAAATCTCTCTCTATCTCTTATATAATTATATATATTATTATTTCCTCAAATTTCTAAATATTTTTTATTTCCCACTACATTAGTTTGTGTATTATTCATCTCTCTTATAATTCTTTTTTTTTCTCAATAATGAATTTCGTTTCATATTAATAATACAATAATTATAAATTCTAATAAAATAAAATTATGTGACGTATTAATAATATGATTGTCGCAGGCGGAATTTGTGTCGACGCTGATGCACTTTGTGACGTCACTGAACGGCCTGGCGCTGGGCGACACGGAGCTGGGTCTGTTCTCGGCGATAGTGCTGCTCTCTCCCGACCGAGCCGGCGTCACCGACATCAAGGCCATCGAACACCACCAGGATCGGCTCATCGAAGCGCTCAAACTGCAGGTGACACCGCTCTCAACACTCCTCTCTAACTTTTTCACTGCTTTTACTCTGTTTACTCCTCACTGTGACCAAGTGTTCAGTTTGATAGTTCCACATGAATTCATGATTATGATTATTATGCTTATGGCTTTTATTAGCGGGGAGACCCTTTCGGGTGTTCCGCTTCACCGAATCATCCAATTTCCGTAATGGGAAATGAATTCATGATGAGGAATTGAAACGAACGACGTAGAAATTTGAGGTACAGATTTAACGGTAGTTAAATTCAATTGGATTCTCGTGCAACTGGCCGATGAAATCAGTAAACGATGATATTATTGTGGCAATATAAGTATTGGAGTAGGAGTTTTTAAGATGGCGTCTGAATCAAACGGACGTAACTGTGGGAAACAGAATAATAGAGTATCAATAGGTACGCGCACCTAAACGCCTGCCTGTCTCCAAACATTTTTGAAACAAGATTGATCTTTCTAGAGGTGAACTTTGACGCCTTGATAAAAACGTTCATTATATACTTGAAAATTGAATACATGTCATTCTGACTCATTTTTAAAGTTCAAATAAACCAGGTAGATTGTCCCAGTAGATTTGTGAAGAGGTACATAGTGAATCTTATCTTAGTTTATTTCTGAGTTTGGCTCACATCTGCGTCATATACGTTCATTAGATTCTAAAAAATTGAATGCATGCCATTTTGACTCCTCTTTGGAGTTCAACTATACCATCTAGGTACATCCTTGTCCAAGTAGCTTTGGAGGTAACTACCACCGGGCCCTGATATCCTCTCGACGGCCCTGCATGGTACCTAAGACAAGATTCAACTGTATTTATCGCATGTTATTCGATTTATTTTTTGATTCAAGAACATACCATTAAAATATGATTGAAAGAGTAACAACAGGCTTAGCCCAAAACTGTTTCCCTCCCGAATTTTGATTGATAATATTCGAAAATAATTTTAGGTTTCCACTTCAGTTGATCACAAAATTCCCAGTCCAAAAATGTGTACTAGATACATTGTTGAATAAATTGAATATTTGATGTTGACAGGTGAGCAGAAGCAGCAACGGCCAACAGCAGCAGCAGCCTGGCAATCGGCCGCGGTGGGGGCGCCGAGCGGCGAGGTTCTGGCTCGAGCATGCTGCCTGAGCTGCGCAGCCTACTGCAGCAAGCACAGCGTGCGCAGATTCCGGGCTCAACTGATTGGCAAGCTGCGGCTGCCGCCTCTCTTGCTGAAATCTAAAGCATCACCAAAGTGTGAGGAGGATCTGCGGTGAGATACGACGGTACGCCACTGTATTCAGTCTAAATCAACACCAGTGAGGCGTTCTTCTTATTAAGGAAAGTTTCATAAATGATTGAATTTGTTCAAGTTTGTAAAAGCTTATCTCAGAAGCTTGCTGAATGTCTTAAATTAAGATCTAATTTAAAATTTTAAGAATCTCAGCCATTGGTAAAAATGTGGCAATAAATTTTTCCAACACAGTGTTAGGTCGGCCATATACGTTACAGGATTACCATAGCGATATAGGTCAACCTGTGCAGGAAACCCGCAGCATTTGTGCCAGCCGATACCGTCATACCTGTGCAGGCGTAGCGGCACACAAAGCATGAACTTGCCGAGTTCGTTAAAATTATCAGTAAAGTTTTAGTGAGTTGACTGAAACAAATGTTGATCTTATTCATTGGAAACTGAATCAGCTTTTATAGTGGGGATTTATATATCAAAATTGCATCTGGCAACTGGTCGTCCGCTGCAGCACTTTGTCAACGACCCACCTTTAGACCGCAATGCGTACGGCCGGCCTTATACCTTATCGGCCCTTCCACACCAATGACCATACATGTATAAAGGGCAATTTCCATTTCACAAAATTAACAAGATAATTACGATTATAAAGAAATGTGTAGAGAATTGGTGGTTTAATATTTTATTTGTATAGTTTAAGTTTATTATTATTATCCTTTTTTTTTTAATTCGTGTAACTTGAGTTACTATTTACTATACACAGCCTCTGTATTTATAATGTAGGAACAGGAACTGCTGTTTGTATTATCGAGTTGGTTATGAGCGAATTTTATTGGTGATTTTTATGTATCCTGAGACTTGATAATTTTTATGAAACAGCCTAGGGGACCCAAATTGACAAAAATTCGAATGAATCGTTCATTTCAGTTGAAGCACTAGAGACGAATTAATAGTGTAATTAAAGAGTTTCTCTTTCTACAGATTACAAAAATTCAAATGAAACATTCATTTCAGTTGAAGCACTACAGACGAATCAATAGTATGTTTAACGAATTTCTCTTTCCACAGGTACTTAGAGTTGAACGCTTCTACAACCAGAGAACTACTCAGCGCGACTGACTGGGAAATGAATGCGTGAGAGAGAGAGAGAGAGAAAAGGTAGATCGTTTTAGAGTGCAAGCGAGAATGATCGTATGGAAGGGAATGTAAACGCTCACTACAAAATAAAATAAAAGCAAACATATCATTTTAAAGCGAGGCGTCCGAACATGGTCGATATTAAGCCTACTGCGTATTATATTGTAAACTACGACTTGTTTTATTAAATATATTAAGAAATAATATATACATACTCGGAAAAATAACAAGTAGGAACTAACTAACGTTGTAAATACTGTCATTAACATAACGGTAATGACTATAATTATTAAAAAAATTACGATGCTAGCTAAAGATTATGAGAAATTTGAAGAGATATAGATGACTATTGTTTAGTTGATTTATTGTTGATGCTTTATTAGTTTATTGTATGCTCTCATCAATCATTTTCACATCATATTCATTAACATTGCTTAGTAAGTGGGTAATATGTGGTGTTGGGTTGAATTTTCATATTTGCTCATTTCCTGGCATCTTAGAAGAGATTTGAACCATTTCAAAAATACAATATCTTATTCAAGGTTTTCCTTGTGAATTATTGTTGTCACTAAAGACTCATAAGAGTGATGAGGAAATATGAAAATTACCATTTTTAGCAAAAGTTGTAGATCTTTGAAGCATTATAATTACTATGCAGTGATATAAAATATTGCTCTCTTCATATCAAGAGCTTCAGAAGTACTTAAATTTCTCAATACTATCATTATTATCAAGAGTAGAAACGGATATATTACAAAAATTTAATTGTTTCCAATATTCAACATTGTCAGTCGGTATGAATGACATTATCATAATACGTAAGGGTACGAATAATGATATTATTTTTATTGTTACGAAATTAACAATAATATTATATGAAATTCCATCACAGAATGTGTTCAAGACTAAAAATTAAAATCTTGTAGTAGTTGTAAAAATGTTAAGCGATGATAATGGTAATACAGTTGAGGTAAAATGATGTTAGTTCTAGTTTCTACCGCTTGGTGCGCGCGAGCCAAAAATGCTTGTCCCACTGCTCACGAGATTGGTTGTGAAGAGACGGTCGCCATGATTCGAGTTGGCCGCTCAACGCTGGTCACAATAAATAAATTTATCTTCTAGGTTTTTAGTGGTCTAATCTACTTCTAGGCTAGGTTTTGTGAACCCTTGTAGGATACTTGAATTTCGTTGATTGTGGTTGTGGACTGATACCCAACAAATGTTTTGAAATACTAGGCTTAAATATAGTTTCAACTTGAAATTAAACTTTTACTCGAATATAAACTGTTAAGTAACCCGGTCTCTTTCAAGTTGAACATCCTATATTATTGCAAATTACAATACAGGTACAGCATATGACTGTAAAACGTTTTGCTATAAATAACACAAATTTCAAAAAAAGTATTTACAAAAAATTCCAAAACATAGTGATAAGGTACCAGGATATGCGTGCTACCAGCATTTAAAACTATGTTGAACTCCAGGGAAGAGAACCTACATTGTCTTTTCTGTGTGATATTTGATTAAATTTCATCATTGAAAAATTATAACAGAGGATTACTTTCGAGTACGGTTCCTTTTTTATTTACTTCACTGGATTAAAACTTCCGCAATCCCCTTTGTGATATTCCAATACAAATCCAAAATTAAAACATTTAATTGACATTGAACCTCAGAGAAACGTATGTTTGAGTTGATATCAGTCTACAACCGGACTGCTCTTAATCTATTGACTGTTCTGTTCCATAAGCAATCATTTCATACTTTTTATCTATTTGAATAGAATTCTATCATTGTTAAATTTATTTCATTGTGATTATATTATTGTTGTTATAATAATTGTATAGTGTATGTACAATCATGAACATTCCATTTTCAATCAGCTGTTATATCAAAGTTCAAATGTTTATAGTATTTTCAAAGTTGAATAAATTTTTAGAAATTTATGGTAGCCAAAATTCTTTTGGTTGGAGATGAGTTTGGTTTGTGGAGGGATCTTCCTGTTCAAAAGATAGCTTCAAATCGAATTTTTATTAATAAATTATCATTTTATGAATTTTTCAGGTTTTCCCTTTCAGAATATCCTATAGGGCAACACATGTTTCAAAATACGTCGACTCTGTTTTGTTATTGATTTAATTGGATTTCTTATTTATAAATTTGAATGAAAATTGAGAAATAAAGGAAAATGCAGTTGATCTGCCTATATGGAATCAATCGTACATTCTCCTGTACTTGAACTGAATAATAATTTTACTTTTACTTGAATAATTAGCTACAACCAATCAGGAACATAAGCTAAAAGTCATATTGAAATTCGTGAATTCAAATAAATTTGGATAACTGGAAGCTACATAGTGCGATTGATCAATTCTCATTCTGAAATAAAACATAAAAAATTATTTAAAAGAGCTGTACTGAATTATAAATCTCAGTCAGAAATATAATATTATAGGAACTGATGAATCAGTTAATAGAATTATTCAAAGGGCTAATTGATTTAATAAGACTATTGTATTTTATTTGAAAAAATGTCCCAAAAATTGAAGTTTCAGACGCGATGGTTTATCGTATTTATTTTATAGGGTTTATCGTATCTTTTCTAATTCAATTTTCAAAAATTTAGATAAAAAGTGAGACTGAAGTTGGCTCAGTTAACTAGAAGATACTTCCACAAACAAATTCTTCAAAATTGAATCTTACAAGCTTTAACAAAGTACTTGAAAAATCAAACTCTACTTAGTTTTATCCAACTTGTTGAACTGAATGTGATGTGCAAGTACTTATTGAAATTATAAGTTAATTTCATTAAAACAGGGATGCAAACAGTTCGATATCATCTAGAACTGTAGTCTAATTTATTGTTTTAGTCATATTTTGTAATTATATTAGTGTAAATGAGTTTAGTTAGTTGAAATTTTTATTTATGTTGTAAATTTCATTAATGTTGATGCAATTTCATAATGAGTATACATCAGCCTATGTAGTTATTTACATGTTTTATCGTAATCTTTATAATATGTTTCACATTGTTGTTGTTTATTCATTGTTCAGTGATATATTATGATCAATTTAGTAGGTAGTATTTTATGTGAATAGAATTATAAAAGGTTATTTTATAGTGAAGACCCAAGCAAGATAAAAGAGTTGTTTAAAAATAATTGTTCATTCAAAATTATTATTTTACATTGAAGAATTATTAGGTAAATGGTCTCCTAATTCTCTATATTACTAATAGCGGTAACAGGCTGTATCTTACTTATATGGTGGAGGAACCGGTCTTTTCGAGGTGTAATATTTAATCCATGAATAGTATTAAATCAATATATTGTTCTTGAATCAAGATTCCGTGAATTTTCGAACTGATTACGGTGGATTCAATCACTTTCCGACAGAAACTTATAGTTTACTATTATTACGGAATGAATATCAAATTTATTGAATCTGAATGCTAATAACAACTGAATTAGAGCAGTGTGTGAGTGTGTGTGTGTTTGTATGAAATATGTCAGCTTTAAACTAAATAATCTCTAGGAAAGTATAATCGCATTCAAGTACAGTACAACATTAGTTTAAGTTCAGAAGTGGAGCTCTTCAAGTATTATAAAAAATTAGCTTCTTTAAAACTATATTAGAACTCTAGGAAGATCTTATTGGGTCTCGAAAATATAGCGAAATTCTGAAACCATTGTCTTTTGCTTTGAAAATGTAGTAGAACTACTTAGACTCTATTAAAAATGTGCCAAATGCACAGTAAAATAATATTTTTTTATAATAAAAATCATAAACTTTGCCTACTCTACAAAGACTATGCAGTTGGAATATTCAAATTGTTTCTGTTATCTTAAACAAAAACTAATATGAAATATTTAAACTAACATAAAAATTTTGAGATTCAAAATAGTTTCTTCTATGAAAAATGATCATTTATTTTCAATTTCTACTGGCAGATAATATAAAAGTTACTCGCAATTAAAAACCCGCGAATTAACACATCAGTTGTCAAAAATATATTAATCTTGATATTTTACTACTTGAAGATCTTTTGTAGCAGTGAAATAATATTATGAATAAGTTCATCAAAATTTCACCACCAAAACGCTCTGATTTCGATTTATCAAATTCGATGGGTATTCTTTCAAAGTTCTATTCTAAACGTTTTTGACTAGAAGCTCACTAAGTAATAATTAGTTTTCTTTTAATTTTCTTATAATTCCAAATTTTGATAGCAACATAATAATGCGGAGAGGAATGAAACAGAAAAGCAATAATTGAAAATTCAAAAACTCGGTTACAAAAAATTGCGCGGGTAGCATCAATTAATAAGACAATCTATTCAAAGAGCTATACTATTTTCATTAATAGTGAATCATTCAAGCAATATCAAAATCAAAGAGGAGGCCTACGTAATAAAATTACTATTGTGTAATAAGTTCATGAAAACTATTACTTGGTTCAAAAATCTTATTTAGTAGTTGATTATTTACTTCAAGCAATATCAATGAGAACCACTATGAGAGAGATGAATCAGGATCTTATTATAGAATTCTCAAATACTTTGGGTTGATGATTTAAATTTTTTATGCGATTAAAGCAATAACGAAACTTTCAGCAATATAGTTTTAATTTGAGAATGGAAGTATGAAAAATGGTCCCAGGAAGACTGCTGTTTTTCGTTAATCAGCTAATAGCAACTAAAATTTAAAAATAATTCAATTTAAAAACAGTGGGAAAATACTTAAGTTATTTGCATAATTTGTTATATCATGCATAATTGGTATACTTTAGCTAATAGTTAAATGGAAGTTATGATTTGGAATAAGCTGAATTTTTAAAATCCGTCCAAATATCGAATGCAAAATGCAATTAAATTATTTAATAATATTATTTAATCTCAAATTATTCAATCATATTATTTAATCTCAGATTATTTGATCATATTATTTTACCATAAAAAAGTAAAGCCTTCGAGATACAGCTGCAAACGTATTCATGAAGACATAATACAAATTACAAGACAGTACTTCAACAGAGCCAGAAATCTATGAAGCGCGAAAAACGCATAAAACCGAAATGACAATGCTTTGAAGAAAAAAGTATGTACTGTAGCTCAACTGGTGAATACAATTCAATGAATAAATTGTAGGGGACAGTTCGTAAATTGAGTGCTAAATTTTCATGTTTCGACAAGGATTGTGCATTGAATGAGAGAAAGTCATTGAATAAAATATTCAAATTCATTCATTTAATGAATGAAATATCTATTGTGCGTTCGGAAGACATTATCAGTGGTACGCCAAAGTTCCTAGGATCAGGAACATGTGATAGAAGAAAAAAAACATAAAATGAGATGTGACGAGATTCGAAATCAAATTGAAATGATAATGATGATGGAGAACCTATGAAGATGATTCTCAAGTATAGTCAATACATTCTTCTGATAATCCAAGTTTGTATTCTAAATGTGATACTCTGATTTTAGGTGTGAATAATCTTGAAAAAGCTCTCTTTTCTTAACACCACTTGACACTCAAAATACACACAGCAATACTTTCGACATCACGTCCATCAAATATTTAGATGGCTCAATGTATTTTAGATGTTTTATATGTGTTCTAAACGTTTAATTTTGTCTCTAATTGTGATTTTCATGTCTAAAACTTGTGAGTACCTTCAGATTATCTTTCAGCTTTGTAATTAAAAAAAGTTATTCCACAAGTAATAGATTTAGGTTGATGTTCAAAAATTCTTTCACGTATAACATTTTTCGAAGATCTAGTTGTGTTGTTTGTTAATCGTCATATTAACTTAAATTTGAATGTTAGTTGTTAATTGAATTTTAATGAAAATCAATCGATGAATTTATTACTTTTAAATTATTGTTGTTATATTGTTGAATGTGAATGCCTTTACATAATTCAACCTATCCACTGCCTCAAAAATTCTTCTCAAAGAAAACGTTAAGATTTATAATTATAATAGCGAATAATGAAAATTCTAATATAATTATCTCATAATATAGATACGGTACTATTATTGATTTTTAATGACTATATCATATTTATTGAATGTTGTTGTGAGAAGATTTTACAATTTTTCGCACAAAGTGTCGATCGTTATCTAGTATTTATTGTACAGTCTATTGTATGGTTTCTATATGTAAATGTTTTTTCAACGCAAAATGAAAAATACGATAAAAATATTAAAACTTTGTTCTCTTTATAATTGCGATATTTCAATCATTATTGTAAGTCTGTTCGATTATTGTTTAGGCAAGAGGCTCGTCTCAGAGACAGAAAATATTTCTTTAATTTCAAGTTTCCTCTCATAATGATAACTCTGAACGTTTTCAATTTTCACAAATTGTAGATGTACACCTTTCTATGAAAGCAAATAATGCTGCGAGCTGGAAGTATTAACGCATAGAATTAAAACAGCTTTCTATTAGAATTATTCAGTATCAGTAAACTAATTCCATGAGGAGTGATTTTTTTCCAAATAATTCCAAAATATTCTACGTAGTTGTTCGTTCTAATGTACAAAACTAATCGTGTTACAGATCAATTTTTTTCAAAACCTTTTTCAGTATTCATTGAATTTCACAAAAAATATTCTCTTTTATAAAAAAAAAAATAACTAGCGATGTCTCAACATTCCTTTCATTAATATTATATAATATGTTTTTTACTTTTGGGAATGATTGTATTAATGATAATTTTAATACTACAAGTCAGTTGACAGGCTTTAATTTTATAATGATATTATTAGATTTTATTGTACAGTAAGATGATGAAAGCATAAGCAACAAGCAATGCTGTTATATTATTTATATTGTTTTATTATTATCAATATGACTTAGATATTATTGTTTCCAATATTCAAGAAAAAATGTAATGTGTAGATTATTTTTATTTTCATGTTTTGCTTGAGATTTCATTTATAAACAGTTATACAAGATGTTTTAAATCTTTTCTCAGTTTGTTCAAATTCATTTCTTCAAACCCACCTCCAGATTATAAAAAGTGTGGATGAAGGCATATTGCAATCAACCAAGTACTTTCAATTAATAAAAATTTATGTCTAGTCCAGTATGTGTTCAGATACAGTATGTTCGAAATGACTTGATCTTGAGCATTGGAAGAACAAATAATATATAGAAACGTCTTCTGCGCATGCGCCACTTTAAAAAATGCATTAAGGTAAAGGCGCCAAAACATAGTGATAAGGGGAGCATCTGCAACTACACTATGTCCTTTCTGCTCCACCATGTTTTCACCCAATCTCGGAGAGCCTCGGCTCAATTTCGAATAACCGTCATTAATATAACATCAGTATTTGAGTTCCAACAAACCCTACATTTCTCATAACCAAAGCCACGGCCTATCTGCGCGGAGTAGTTCACGTCATTTTGAATGCACTGTATGTTGATGATCTTGATAGAAGCTTATAGAACAACTGACTATAATGCGGTTTGATGATACATTGGCTCTTATGAGCGCATATTTATGAATTGCGGTGCGGCTCCCATGCTGCCAACATCTACCGCTTTTGACAGCACTGTACTTGCTCATAGCAGTGACCTTCTGAGCGCTCTGTAGAGCTTTGACTGCAGTGACATCCCCTTCCACTATTTTATAAAACGCATGACAATTTCCGAATAAACATTTTCTGCGATGCGGGGAACATCGCAACCGCAATGCACAAAAGCAGCCTTAGAGCCCATAAGCTGAGACCGCACTGCTGGGTTGTTACCTGGGTGGTAGATGGTTTATCTATAGCTCATACAACATCCATGACAAATCAGCTATCTGATTTCAGTCAGCAACCCAGCGTTGCCAGATGACTTTGGCTGATAGGTTAGAGGCCGATTACCCGAAAAACAGCCAAACGTCATCTGGCAACATTGGGTTGCTGACTGAAATGAGATAGCAGTTGTGAAGTGGGCGCAGGGGCTTAGACGCACCTTTTGATACCACAATAACACAAAAGAAAATATATATAAAATCATGACCATTGGTTGTGAGATAAGAGACCTTCTATCGATCGGGAATGAATCCACATGTAGAATAAATCGTCTAGGAAACGTCTTACGGGATTGGAATCTTAGAAAAATAACACTAATAAAAATCACCCTTATCTATGGGTGGCGGGAGGCGGTTTACTGTTGTGAATCATTCGACTGTAGTAAGCTTTATTGATCAAGCCCACAAATATTTCGTGTCATATTATTATGATAGGATGGACCACCACCTATTGATTGACATCCAATTTTCTCAGATTGCTCATCTCTGGGGGCGGCGAGAGGCGGTTTACTGTTGTGAATCTTACGGCTCTATAGAGCTTATTGATCAAGCCCTAAAATATTATGTGTCATATTATGATAGGATGGACCACTACCTATCGAAATTTTAAAAGAGGGTATAATCATGGAAAAAAGGATTTTCAATTTTCCTGGTTTTCTTATGGACAGGAAAGGTTCCAAAAAATACTATTTACATGGAAAATAGGTCCAGAAATCGAATGAGGCTAGGTTCGAAAACTCATCCATCAAGGTCATTGGAATAAAAAAATATAATCAAAATTTTTTTTCAACTTCCATAAATTACAATGACCTCGTGTAAACTTGTTCTTCATCGAATTCTAGGATATGAACATCATTAAGTTAACATTGAGCATCGTTAAGCTAACATTGAGTTAGATAAGGGAATTAAGACTGAAACAAAAACTCATTTGATGCATTTTCATCTGAAGAATCGTTTAAAAAAGAAACATTTCCCGAGTAATCGTGAAAAAACAATATATCCTATAAGTTTTTTGCAATAAAAGAATTTTTACTCGAAAACTACTTGAGATACGTTCTTGAAACATACCTAGATCGATTTATTAGATGTATTTACATATTAATAGACCTTTTCCAAGTTTAAACCGAAATGGAAAGCCGTGAAAAGCTCAAATTAGCATGAAAATGCACCGAACCTTTTAAACTGCCTCCACACAAATTATTTATCCATGCTCTGCTGTTGCTGAGAAGACAGCCTCAGCCATCTAGCGGCAAAATAAGGAACTGAAATTCGTTGTCAAATATATATGAAAAGCTCGATATAGTAATATAATATATGCGTTATAAGGATTCGCTTAAAACTGACCAAATTCAGCACACTGTACCTAAAAATTTTGCAACTTCGAAATATCGAAATACAAGTTACGGACATGATTCTACGTGAAAACCTATACCCATGAATTTATTTGTCTATTTGAAATAAAAATATTTACAAGAGAAACCGTTCATTTATTCAACCTTGACGAATATGAATTAATTGTGGGCAGAATACAGCTCCTGCTGCAGAATTTGGAATTTCTCAATAAATAAATTTAAATTTTTATAGAAAATTATCTAATTCGGTTGATTTGCTAATGATTTTTAATCATTCCAGTCCTCTTAATGGTGATATTTAGGCTGAAAATGTATAAATTGACAAAACCAACAGAATTGGATAAATATAATATAAATCAGTTGAGTTTTTCCAGTCGGTTGCAGTTTGATAATATTCAAACAGCCCGCCTTGTGAGCGCCTTCATTTCATCAAGGATAGGCAACCAACAATACACGAATGGATAAAATTCCTGCCAAATTTTCGATTATCGACTTTAACTTCGATTTTTAATCCTTGGTCTCGAGCAAATCTGTCTAAAAAATAAAAGTTGCTTCCAGCGCTAATAGTTCTGTACACGAAAATTCTACCAGGCAACCAGGAGCGACGAAGAGATACACTGGACTCTTTCGTTTCACCAAGGAGGAAAGAAATGTATTCTTTACTCCATGTGTTGCACCGAATTGCCGCCAAAAATTCAAATGTACGCTTATCAGATTTATCAACCAACGACATTTTCAATCAGCTGACATTCTTTATTTCAGTTCCAGATATCAGAGTCTTGATTTATTCTAGTATTAAGAAATAAGGCGCTGGAAGGACGTTTTTGGATAGGATAAGCCTACTTGTTCATTAGTTTCATTAAAAGAGTGTCTATATATAGTTGATAGTAGGTGGTCTTTATTTCTTGTACCCTTTTCTATAATTGATTTATCTTTGTCAAGGGCACTAGTTCGTTCCCAGTTGTATCCCGTGGTTCGGAGGACATGTGATATTAATTTATTATTCTCGGCTGCTATGCAATTTTATAATTGTACAATTTATTGAATTCAAAAAACTGGCTGCTAGCTAGTAGACCTATATGAACTCCTTTATCCTCTCTTATTTTATAGGATATAATTTCTACCTCCTTGTCTTAATCGGTTTGAGACGCGCGTCCGACCGCGCGGTGCGATGCTCTAATGGAGCTAATGGCAGCGTCCATGCACCACTCACTCCAAATCTGGACGCGCCACTGCTGCCGCCAGACTTTCAACCTGAACCGCGCGGCGACAGCGCAGTTCCCAGTACACTACAGATCAGTTGGACTGTACTCGCGAAAACAGTCGGACGCGAGTTTGATCTGGATTCACTTGTTTTGTGTAGTGATTTTACAGCAACTCTGTTCAGTGTGCAGCCATGGAAATGAACAATTTTGACACAGAATTGTTTATAGAAGAAGTAAAAAGTCGATGTGTCATATGGGATATTGCGAGTCCTGATTACAAGAACAGGGTGTTGAAGAGAACAGCTTGGCAACAATTGGTAGAAAGATGAAGTCGACATTCGCAAATAGTTAAAAAATTTGGGTTCGTATTTCCTCAAGTCAAGGTAAAGAGTCACAAAAGCACCATGCGTTAATCTATCGGTCAAAATAGGGTGAACCCAAAAGTTTCTTTGCCTTCGTTTTCTCGCTTTATATCTACGATACACAAGCCACATACATGTTACCTCTTCAACTTCCATTGCTAAACTGGAGGTGGACACCTGTAACGTATAAAACGCTCACGCATGTATTTTACTACTTTTCGGGAATTTTGGACGCGCGTCGCACCGCTTATCAGTGCGACGCTTACCGTAATATTGCGCTTAGCCCTAAGCAAGAGGCAACTAGCAACATATGGATCATAATAATGATTATCTTCTCTATTCAAACCAATAGTTCAATGCCCACTGAAATAGCTTATTTGGGTGTGCATTGGACCATTGTTTCTATAGAGTTACATTATTCATATGATCCAAATGTTGCTAATTATATTGCTATTAACTCCAGTGTACAAGGCGGAGCTGCTGGTAAATGTCGCAATTAGGCCCTACATGCCAGAGCTCCCAGATGGGCGTCTTGTCAACTAAATACGATGAAGTGTTCTGATTTGAAACTTATCTTGTCATCCTTGTTGTTCTACTGAACTGCATGATCGAATTTGCGACATTTTAGTTTGTAGATTTTGTAAGGTTCTCACCGGTCTTAACCTTTTTCCATTAAGCTTCGCTAGTCGGTAGCAAATCACCCTGAAATTACCTCTCCTTCAAGATTATAAAAACCTATGCAAAACTTGGTTCGCGCGAACCACATTGAGTTAAACTTTTAAACTTTGAAACAGGAACACTTCGATGTAGTAGACATAACGTCCACTTGGAGCTCTGTATGTAAGGGGGCTAATTTTTGCGACATTTATCCTGGTTTGGCTAACCGGTTGGATGGGGTCAATCACCCTAACTTACTTCCTCACTGTTACTGTACTGAAAAGACATTTTGGTGAACTGGACATTGTCAGTTCTGAAGGCAGATGGACCATATTATGATTGTCAACTCTACAGTATACAAACAAATAGTCCATTGCATACCAGTCAGTGCGCATTGAACTACGTCTTGTTTATATAGAGTTGACGATCATATGATCCACCTGCCTCCAGTAACCTGAACGTCTACTGGAATCGTAAAATCCAGCCATAAGTGTGATTTCTCAATGATAGTCGACTTGTTTCATTTTTGTACTGTTCGTACTTCTGTACTAAAGTCTACAACATGGCAAAGCAAAAAGCGTTGCTTTTTGAATTGAAATCATTTGAATTTAATCAAGTTGAACAATTAATTTATTTTTATGAATGTAGAAAGGAAAATGATGACTTGAAGTGACGAATTTAAAAGTGATGAAAATCTTCAGTGATGAAGCGATGAAAGATGAAAGTGATGATACTGTATAAATTTGTATGAAATTTCAAGTGACACTGACAACAAATTTCCAAATTCTAAAAAAGTTGAAAAAAAAACTATCAATGATTACTTTTTTTAAAAAGACTATAATAAAGTATTCATCAAAAAAAGTGTTCAAAGAGTATGGTAAATTAAAATGGCATAGTGATTTACACAGTTGATTAGTTTTTTGATTCTCTTAGAAACCATGTTCACTGTTGATAAATGTGATCAATGCCATCTCTGGTTATAGCGCTACTCCAATTTTAGAAACGGTTTGACCACTCAACTGCGTTGTAATCGAAGTCTACTGTAATATTAATATGGCGATTATTATAGGAATAAATCAAGGCGATGATTTGTGAATTGGAAAGAATCTTTGGATTCTTTTGTCATAAATATAAAATTCCATTTTCAAAATCTTCTGTTCAAGGTACTGTACTACACATGCAAGATGAGATGAATACTTCGAAAAATGATTGACTTTGTTAGCAATATCAAACTTTATTATAATAAAGTTTTATAAATCAATTGAAATTTGTATAAGGTTAATAATTAGCTAAATAAACGACAACTTACTTAATTAATTCTTAATAATAACAATATTATTAATACGAAAACTGTGTACTAATAGCATCATCATTATCAGGAATATAAATTCAATTTCACTACTAAATTTGACGAGTGGAACGAACATTCATTACAATTTCACTCGAATCAATTTAAGAATAATGTTTGATTAAGAATATTGCAGCTCAGTGATAATCTATTTACGTGCCAATTGCATAAATTGGTACAAACAGCATTATATAAATGGAAAAGTGGGCTTTGATAGCATTATGAATTTAAAAAGTGGAACAATCAACAAAGAATCGTGTTAAATCTGTTCACCAACTCAACAGAGGATTTGAATATTTTCAACCAATCAAAACTGATTTTAATTGGATTTCAATATTTTTACCAATGTTTATTGGTACAAAAGTGTTCAACGATAATAGATAACACCAAAACAGAAAAATGTTAGTGTTTTTCAAAGTGGAATATTAAAAACCTGAATATTGACCAAAGATAGTTATAATTTCGCTAATTATTGTAATGAACAATCACCATGAACTTTTTCGCAATTACCGGTTCAATAAATTGATTATATCAGTAATGAAATTGTATACCTATGATTATAAGTAAATAAATTTTTAATGTTCGAAAAACAGTATGAAATCGATTCAAGTCGCACCATACTCTCTCACTTCTAAGAGATTATTAGCGTAACTGAAATCTTTTAGCGAGCGAGAAGCAACACTGATCTTCCAACAGTTTGATTTTCCACCTGTTTACGCTGTTTTCGCTCGTATAGCAGCACGCTTGCCAGTAACAGCCTGAAATCAAATAAAAAAATAACAGTTAGTGATTGTTTGATATTGAAATAAGTATTAATGTAACAAATAAATATTTTAGATCATATAAGTTTAAAGACAATAAATATGAAATGTCTTCTTAGAAAAATATGTCCCCACTCCAAATTTTGGGAATTCAAAAAGCATTGGGAATGGTTCAACCTTCTATCTAATAACCTTGCCCAATCGTAATAAGGTTTATTTAATACAGTTTGTATATTATATAATTTAACACAGTTTCAAAATCGATCAGAATACAGCATCGAAATCAGATCCGTATGGAAATGAAACTAAAATCAACTGCTTTAATTGAACCGCTGTTTGCAGTAGCGAGTGTAGCTGTTCTAACCTAACAACATGGGATCATGCCGCTTTGAATCAAGGTTAGTTTAGTAATAAATACAAGGTTAATATTTTGGTCGTAGATAGAAAGGAGTATGCAACGGTTGTATTTGGCCTTCAAACCACTTGTGAGATACTTCAAAATACTCGCTTCGCTACGCTCGTACTTGACCTTACATCTTAATCGTGCTTTAAGGCTTGAAAAAAACTTTTTATGGTGATATTTTTTTTAAGTTTTACGATTTGTATACTATCAAGCTATCAAAATGAAATATTTTTAAGAGGAAAAATTATTTTTTTGTTCATTAGTTTTTGAGATATGGGCGTCCAAAGTAGAAATTTTTGGAGAAAGTCATCTCAAAATTGGTTGCAAATACAATCATGAAATTTTGAGCATACGTGCTTGAAAGTATTGTCAATCACTTGACATAATTAGTTTCTCAAAATTTGGAAAAAAATATTTTCGAAAATAATTTCATAAAAAATGACTCAATTTTCAATTGAATTGAGAATTTGTTATTTTTCTCAAAATTTGATATTTTGAGAAACTAATTATGTCAAGTGATAGACAATACTTTCAAACACGTATGCTCAAAATTTCATGATTGTATTTGCAACCAATTTTGAGATGACTTTCTCCAAAAATTTCTACTTTAGACGCCCATATCTCAAAAACTAATGAACAAAACAATTTTTTTTTCTCTAAAAAGTGTTTCATTTTGATAGCTTGATAGTATCCAAATCGTAAAACTTTAAATAGTTTTTTTTTAAGCTGATGCACAGCCTTAAAGGCTCTCATATCACAATCATTGCATATACTATTATAATATCGGTTGTCACCCACCTGGAAGCCAGACTTGATGCTAGCCACCGAGCACCGCGAGCCGCAGGTCTCGCACTGCAGGAAGAAGAGTCGCGTGTCCTTCTGCAGGATGGTGTCGGGCGAGCGACACGTGTGACACGTGACATACTCCTTGATGTAGCGCCGCAACACGTTCTCGATCTGCTTCTGCTGGAAGCGGCCCTTGATGATCAGCTGATTGTTGCCGTCCACCGACCCACTCGTACCCAGTTCCGCCAGCAGAAAGTCCAGCAGATGTTTCGGCTGTCTATGCAGTCTACAAATACAACAAAACTCTTCATTATTGGCATGCGTTCAACTTCCTGGTCATACATTACCAGTGTTAAAATAATTTCTAGCTATCATAGTATATTATGGCATCGATACCATTCCATAACAGTCGTACACCGAGTAATAAGCAAGACGGCCACATATGATCAAATGATCGTCATCTATACAAACCCTCATTGCACACCCAACAGCTGCTTTAGGTGTGCATTTACCATTATTTCTATAGACTATCATATGATATGTTCTTATTATAGCATCAATAACATTCCGTAATGGTATTGGTGTGATTGAAAATAGCTAGTGGTGAGAAATCTACTATTGGTGTGATTGAGAACCATTAGGCTAGGCGTACACCGGTTAGTCAAGACAAGACAAGACGAGATTAGTCACAGTAATACACATAGTTGCTTATGAAGCAGCACACACCAATGCAATGACTAATCGGTGTGTGTTGCTTCATAAGCTACTATGTGAAGTGCTGTGACTAAACGTGACTAATCTTGTCTTGTCTTGACTAACCGGTGTACGCCTAGCCTTAATGGAGGGGTCATACGTTTCCAATGGCATTACAAAAAAATAAGTAGAAGTCGACACTTATCACATAATGTCTTGTTCAAATTTAGCCTGTCAACTAGTTATCATAGCCATCTCTGAAGTTTTAGATGTGAGAACGCTCATTTTATATTTCTTTCCCACCACTCGATAACAAAGCTACTCATTATTGAACTGGGAACGGTGTGCAAAGTAGCTCATTCCCGCACGGCTCTAGTCGATAATATTGATAACTGATAACACTATCGATTCTAGATTCATCATCTAAAAAAATCATAAAATTCCATACCTAAAATCATAGGTATCCATACCTGAAACTTTAGAAATTAAGCACTGGGAACTTTTGACTAGCATATATTTTTTTGCTGTCGTGATGCCCGCGAGGGTAATAGGAAGGATGATGATTAGAGATGAGTGGACCTACAGCTTTAGAGGGGTTCCGAACCAACGGGAAGAGTTTTGATTCTCATCAATTAATGATATTCAGCGGGAAAAGGCCTTAACCGAAAGTGGTCACCCATACGATGGGAGTAACAGGTGCGAGTCTGTTATCTAATCTTGCGATTTGTCACTGCCACGACGACAACCGCTACCAATGCCAACGTGTAAAGGTGGGTTTTCGTTACTGCGACCGAGTGCCGCAGCGGAGCCCGACCCAGCGTTGCCAGATGCAATTGATGAAAAATCCCAACTATTTATAGTGGGGATTTTTCATCAATTGAATCTATTCTAACTATTTATAGTGGGGATTTTTCATCAATTGCATCTGGCATCGCTGGGTCGGGCTCCGCTGCGGCACTCGGTCGCAGTAGCGAAAACCTACCTTAACAAGGAATAAGGAAGAAACAATAAAGATTGCAGAGAAAGAATATGATCGATTGGCGATTGGAACCATTATTACTATTACACTTATTATTACGTTGTTTGGCTGAGACACTCTTTCAGGTGTTTCTCTTAGCCAAATCATCCAATTTTCCCCAATGATTTGGTAAATGTGGTGAACTTACAGCAACTTATAGATTGAAATGAAAAATGATTCAACTTAGAGATGAATAACTAACAGCTAATAACTAATAGATAACAGCAACGAGCAACTAATAGATAACTAACAGCAACTTATAGATTGAAATGAAAAATGATTCAACTTATAAATGAATAAATAAGCTAATAACTAATAGATAACAGCAACGAACAACTAATAGATAACTAACAGCAACTTATAGATTGAAATGAAAAATGATTCAACTTATAAATGAATAGAATGAATGAAGTTTCTAAGGAGAACAAGACTTTTCAAAGAATAACCTACATTTCTGACACAGTTTAAAAACTAACCTAGAATACTACAAGCAATAAATTTGATTTAAAAAAAAAAGGTTTGAACTCAACAAAAAAAAACTGAACAGATGAAACTATTTCATTGAAAGAAAACGTGAAATCGAACAATATTGACTTACGTTTTACAAATTTCAGTGAAATTAGCGAACGACGTCTTCTTTGTTCCGATACGGACTACTTGCGGTGGGCGCATGACGAACTTCTGCTTCTTGCCGGCTACCATGTCCGGGTTCTTATCGCGCATTATTTCGAACACCCTGTTCAGCAACTCGTCGTACGTGTAATCGCGATCGGTTCCCGTCCAGGTTACACTTTCGTCCTCCGCTACAAACATCAAATCAAATACTTTATTCACTTCATACTACATACAAAAAATATATAGAAAAGAAAAAACCAAGTGCATTGCTCATTAGGCAAAGCCTGTGTGGAGGAATGGCTCATCTTATGACAAACAACGATAAATAGAGGCTCAATCATGTTATGAAATACGGAAATCTATAAGGTGCCGAAGAAATAGTAATCAATTCAAATAAAATGATGACTCAAAATATTATCTGTATTACACTTTAATCAATAGGAAAAGAGTTCCAAGTGCATTCCTCATTAGGCAAAGCCTGTGTGGAGGAATGGCTCATCTTATTCCAAACAACAATAAATAGAGGCCCAATCATGTTATGAAATACGGAAATCTATAAGGTGCCGAAGAAATAGTAATAAATTCAAATAAAATGATGACTCAAAATATTATCTGTATTACACTTTAATCAATAGGAAAAGAGTTCCAAGTGCATTCCTTATTAGGCAAAGCCTGTGTGGACGAATGGCTCATTTTATGACAAACAACAATGAGTCGAGGTCAAATCATGTTACGAAATACGGAAATGCACAAAGTTTTTGAAAATCTATAAGATTCCCAAGAAATAGTAATCAATTCAAATAAAATGATGACTCAAAATATTATCTGTATTACACTTTAATCAATAGGAAAAGAGTTTATTCCTCATTTCCAAAGCCTGTATATGGCTCTTCTTATGACAAGCAACAATAAATAGAGGCCCAATCATGTTATGAAATACGGAAATGCACAAAGTTTTCGATTAAGAAAATCTATAAGGTGCCGAAGAAATAGTAATCAATTCAAATGAAATGATGACTCAATATATTATCTGTATTACACTTTAATCAATAGGAAAAGAGTTTGGTTTGTTAAACTACAGAATGAAAAGGATGCAATCACTCGATTCATACATGTAATATTTTATTTATACCATTCATTTAAACGATGATAAAAATGAGAAACTAGATAAATGAATTATTCTGAATATGAATTTTCAAACTTCTTGTGATTCATCAACAGGATAATATGAAACATATACACACGATAAATGTGAACATAGCACTGAAAATGAATAATATTGTATACAATAATGTATATTGATACTTTATGTACATAGTATTATCAATAATATTCTCAATTGATTATAAGTTGAATAAGTCATAAGAAGAAAACTAATACATTTCAAATTATAGAGCATTTTCGTTTGTTTGACTTGAAAAAGTTTCAATTTTCCACTCACAAAGATTCAAAGAAGATTGAAACAATATTGTACAAGATGCTCAAATAAATAAGATACATCATCATCATACATGATTTGAGGATGATCATACCTCCAATGGCACTTGGAAAAACTAATCAACTCAGATAGGAAGAATCTGGTGCTTTGGAAAGACCACGAGAAGCCAGACATTATTGTAGACAACAAAACAGACATCAATCAATAATAATAATTTTAGGATGAAAGGGAATAAAATTGAATTAAAGTTGAACATTCATTTCAACTAATATTGATTCATATTAAAAATCATAGAAAAATAAAGCATTAATACAGAATGAACTTGAGTATCGGAGAGGGAGAACAGTTCATGAAAGATGAAGACAAAACATACAGACGGATCACAATATTAAAAAGCCCCCAAAACGAATACACCGAGAATATTATTTCATGAGACTCACCAGCTTCTGTATTTCTATCCACCTCGGTGTAGCATGCAGACAAAAACAGAATTTGTCATTGAAACATTCCAAACAATTACCCAAAATTCATGATAATATCAGGGTTAGGAAAATGACAATAATTGAACTTTTGTTATAAAACACTAATTATTAGTTTCATCCACAAAACCATCCTATCACTCATGATTTCTGAAATACAAACTAGAAATAGTGAGAGTACTGCATTAAGTAATCAGGAAGATCTTTAGCCTTGGAGATCTGTACTTTTATTGTAGTTAAACCGCTTAAAATGAGCGTTTAACTACGCTCAGCCATAAAATGAAATTAAAAAAGAAATAACACCATAGTTTAGTTATAGTAATATTTAAGTTGGCGGATGGCATTAGATAGATAGCTAGATAGAGATATCATTTTTTTGTCATCAACGGACTCTACGGTCATCAGGAACGTCAAGAAATAATATCTATCCATCTGTCTATCTAATGCCATCCGCCAACTTAAATGAATAATACATTGAATAACAATTGTTTGATTTGTCAAACTAACTTGTATTCTGATGAATTTATTCAAGAATTCATCAACTAATCATTAATTATCATCAAAGAGAGAAAACCTTCTCATGCCTTTAAAGAGCTTTCAAGAAGGCAGGAGAAGGGCTAGATGTCTGGGTGAGGCATTATTAAATTGATGGAAGGTATTAGAAAACAGGGTATTCAAAAATAAGAGCTGAAATAATAAAGAAACAAAGGACTTCTGAAGCAAGAATGCATTAATCAACCTAGACCATCCTTCAAAAACTATAAACTGAACCAAAATCGTATAATACAAGATATTCATCATAAAGTTTATGAAAGAGGTACTGTATCAGCAAATTCAATTAGAAACAGGAAAGAATAAGAAGAAGATTTGATTGGTAAGGTTAGAATGAGTTTTTTGTACAGTATATTAATACGTTTTGGAAAGAATAAATTTGTTGTAAAAATAAAATACTTAAATACCATTTTCTTTATCCTCGGCCTTCTCCTTTTCATCTTCGGCTACTAGAACATCCAAGTCCTTCTTCTTCTTTTTTCTCTTTTTCTTTTGTGAAAAGTCCATGTCGAGTTCGAAATTGTCCTAGAAAATCAATTTTAATAAACTGTAAATGCATTTCTTCAAGTATAGAATGTTAATATGGCAGAGTTATTACTTATCTATGATCAAAGAGCAAAATATGTCATATTTGATCAATAATAAGTATGGGCTAATATCTGAATATAGAAAAAAACCCACTCATACCATAGAACTGTGGTTCAAGAACTATAAATAATTAGTGTTCTTATATCAAAACATGGGAGTACTGTAATAATAAACAACATTTTTTCATAATGAAAAAATAGGTTACATTTATAAGAAATAAGAATAACCATCTTATTATAAACCGTTCTCATCAAGCATAGAATCTAGTTTATTGTCCCGGAATAAAAAATGTCAAGAAAATAACTTGACACCTAGAAATTACTTACATAAGTAAAAATACTAATATGAAACAGCTTTCTTATTATATTATAAATAAGTTCAAGATTATATGGGTTTATATGGGAAGGTTCGGAGGTTAGTTGCTAAACTTATTTATAAGATCGAGACAAAATATGAGAAAAAGTATTATAAGAACACAGGGAGACTTGATGATCATTGGCAAAAACTCATTTGGCATTCATGAACAGACTGATTCCAATACCTATTAATAGAGCTGACAACAATAATTTGCAATTAACCAAGATACGATCATCTATCAGTTCTTAAATCAGTTATATTAGAAATTAATATAATTTCTTCAAAATACACTTGTAAATGCATTATCAGTTATTAAATTCAAAATAACATCATAACAATGCCTCAAACTTATTTTATTCTAGCGAGTACATAATTTGTTAATATTTCAATAGTTTGTTTGTTTGTCAGTGGCTCAACAGCCATTGTGGGAAATAGTTAGTTGAAAATAATGAGAAAGGCAAACAAAAGACAAAATACATTTTTTTCTTACTTCGACAGCGCCATCCTCAGCTCCTTCCCCAGCATCGTTGCTGATACTACCTTCGAGAGTTTTGCCACCTGTGTCTGGAAGAGCACTGTCCAATTCGTCTAAATTGAATTTCGTCTTCTTCTTTTTCTTCTTCTTTCCAAAACTCTCTAGGTCCAGGCTATTCTCTGTACACAAAAATCAAACATTTGGGAGTGCTTTATCACTGATCAACACTAAAAGCATTATCGTTGTACATTGACTAGGTTAACGGAATAATACAGGTAGGCAAGTGCCTATATAAGTCTGACATCCATTTTTCCGTCATGTTTTGCCTATGAAGACGGTACGAATCAGATAAATAATTATAATGGATACATTTTAGCTCCGGTAGATTCTCTTTAGCAGTTATTTACATCTGTACATGTACAGGCATAATAGCCGTTTTCCATAATCCGACATTAACACATTGGACAGTCATTATCTGTTGAGCAAACACATTAAATCGAAACTTACACTACACTTATAATTATAGCCTTTATGTAATCCTAATGATATAATTTGTACTAGTGGTCTAGTGAAGAGAAAATAATACTCTTTATAATTACTTAAAATGTTTATCTAGTTTGAATTTTCAGAAAGAACATGTTTATTTACCATCGATATCCATGTCGTTCTCCTGATTCCTAGCTGGTTCCTGATTCTCTTTGTCGGTGGCTTGAGAATCGGTGGCATCACCCCCCTCGCGTTCACCCCCACCATCTGACAGACCTGCGTCCAGGTCGAACACCTTCTTTTTCTTCTTCTTTTTGCGTGAAGTCGGATCAAAGATCTAGAGGAAAAGAACAAACCACAGAAAAATTAACTTCTAAAGCAATTGAATGTGGAAACCAGAAACCCGAGGTATGTAAAAGACTAAAAGTTTGGGTTAAAGCTTTGTTTCTTTAGTACAAATGAATGTTTGTTTGGGCATCATCGTTTGTGAATGTTACAGACAAGCCTAATAATGATTGACTGGCGATAAAGACAATAAAATTCGAGCATTCAAAAAGCGGTTTAAAAGGAAAATCATGTTGTTCTGAAATGTTCCTAGAAATTGAACTGTGTCTTAGTAGTTTTCTCCAGGGTGATAAGTGGCTGTTTGAAATACCGGTAACCCCTCCTCTTTCAAAGGCTGCCAAGTAGCTCATTTCGAGAATTTTCAGTAACTTATGGTACCGTACGTTTGCCTATAGCCTACCTGCTGAGCCTCAGAGCATTCAGTGAGTAACTTCCATTTGGACTTACATCAAGAATAGAAAGCATTTTGGTTCATTTGGTTTTTGGATCTTGAATCTTCAATACAGAAAATCATCATAACTTATTGTTCCTGATCAATACTTTGTGATCTACCCCAAAGTTCACATAAATAGGATATCAAGTTGGAGTGATTCTAACCAAATAAAATCAAACTAGGTTATTAAGGTTTTCAAAATACTTGATTTGAATAATAATTTAGAAATGTCTGTACTAATAAAGAAGGGCAAACACGTGTGAAAGACTGACGAATAGCTCTTAAAAGAACTGGAATAATGGACTCGACGTCCTAAACAAATGCAGATTTTTGTTTTAAAAAAAGAAGCAAAAGCGTGATAATCAATAAAATTACTACGATTATGATGAATAAAATATTCAGCAGCTGGAAAAAGAGTTGGATCACGAATAGACAATAAATTTACACCCGGACTTACCGATTCTTCTTCGGTCATTTTGCTAATAAATAGAAGCTAGGTGTGGATGAGATTGGAACACTTCAATCAAAACTACAAAATATCATAAATTATTCGAAATATACATTAATTCACAATACAAATCAAAGTTCAGTTCACCAAAAAACTATTGCATCAGCCAACTTCTCTGCCAGCACCACTTTCCACTAACCACTACACATGCGAAACAGTGTGACCAACCCTGAGCCTGAACTTGAACAGCAAGTACAGTAATAGGAATTTAATGTGGAATATAAATATTCAATTGAATCATTTATATAATTATAATACATATATTTTTAATGTGTGAAATGAATTCTCTTTTTCGATTATCAGACAATCTAACAGTGATTCCTAATTTTTATCGGAATCACCTTGTTCTGAATGCAAATTCTAATAGTTATTAATAATTAGAATTATGTTAAAGATCAATTCATAACACAACTATTAAAAATTCGTTCTGAAGAACCTTTTTCCTCGAATAAAATAACTTGCAATCACCAAAAAATTTTTTGTAATGAGTGAAAGAGAGTGAAGTTTTGACTGCCGTTCGATTTCGAATTTTTGAGGTTAGCTAAGTTCTTAGCTTGTGAGGTTACGAGAAGTAAACATTTCATAATAATCTTAAACATTTTCATTTTATAATTCCTTATTTGGATCAAACATTATGGTAAGCTATGACTTAAACTGTATTTACTCAATAGCAGAATAATTTTAATAGTAAACTGGATAGTCCCTCTCTTTCAATGATTCGATCTGTCAGTACTTTCTTGAGCTTCCCGGTAGTTCAAACTCAAATAACACTAAATCCATATACACATAATTCTAATTTCTTCAATTAACTGCTCTTAATTACAATTTTCCTTTGAGAAAAAAATTTCAATAATCATGTGGCATCATCCGCAAAGATTATGTTTTCTGTTTACTTGAATGCATTAGTTTGTTTGTCAATGGCTCAACAGCCCTATGTGGGCTTAGTCCTACCAGCTGGTTGCCAGTTTCACATCCACTTGACTGAATTAGCAGAGGTGAATGATCATTAACCAGAAAAGATGTAACGTGTGGTTAGCACATTGACATCTCAACCACAAGCTAGTCTTCGCAACCCAGTGATGGGAACAAAGCACTGCTGGATAACATTGTGTTAAGCAGCTATATATTATAGTGCAATGCAACAATTTAATATGCCTCCAAAATATAGGGAGTGACTGTCTAACCTTACTAACGATTAGCCAGGCTCCCAATGGAGGGTCACTTTAATGCATTAGCCTGAGTAATAAATTACCTTCTTCATAAAATCCACTTATGACTTAAGACCAGCTTGAATTTTAGAGATTTCGAATTTTAAAGATTTCTCTTCGTTTGCTATTCAATTCAACGTTCAATAAGCATAAGCTAATTACACTGACAGCTAAATCTGTTCTCGTTGATTTCGTAGCCCCTGTACCATTTATTGTAATCCACCTCATCACCTAATCTATTGTATTACACCTCATTGACTTAAGGAAGTACCTACTCACATATCTCCATACAAATGCATAATTATCTTCGCCTCTACTCACACAGTCACACTAGGAAACTCAAATCGCGTCGCTCGGCAACTGGAATAACAAAACATGTGTTTTCAAATGACGTTCAGACAACGCGGTTGCAGGATCGTCTGAGCGTCATCATTTGAAAACACATGTTTTGTTATTCCAGTCGACGAGCGACGCGATTTGAGTTTCCAAGTGTGAGTAGAGCCTTCATTTCTTTCTATTTACTAGTTCAAGTGTGCAAGTATTCAATTTGAATTAGTAACAATAGAACTTAAATATTGACAAAAAAATTGATTATATTTTGTCAATGACCATTTTTTATGTTTGTTGCAAAAAAAATCATTTAACTTTTAAAATATCGATCATTAAGTTACTTTAATAATTACTATTATTTTGTTTTCAGAATTGATTTGTCTTCAGATAGATTATTATATGTATCTGTCACAAGTGTAGCCTAATAATATCGATTTTCTTGTTTTCAGTTGTTCTATTCTTTCTTCAAATCGCTTGTCGGCAAGGATGTAGTCGTTGAATTGAAAAACGATCTGAGGTAAGATAATTAACAAAATAACTATCAAACGTCCTTAATTTTTAAATAAGTAATGAAATGAAATAGACCTAGGGTTTATCTCCTATCGTATAAGCCGTCAAACAAGCTATGTTTTTGTGGAGATATTTTGCTCTTGAGTCTTTAATGCTCTCAACTTCAACTGGAAACAGAAAGTATGAATCAAGTTATAGTTATGAATTTTGCTCTATTTCTGACCCAAAGTAATTATTATACATGAAAATCATTTTGTTGTAGATCCATTCTTTTATCGACTGGTAAGATGACACTGATTAAGTTAATAGAGGAAACCTTGTAATTCACTTTGAATTTTTCAATTCACTTTAAAACTTTTTAAGTAGAAAAACCAACTTACATTGTAGTAGCAATCGTTTCGCCCTGTTTTTGGACATCATCAAAATGATGCTTGATTGTCACTACAATAGAAGTTTTCTTACTTTAAAAGGCTTTTAATTTTAGTGTAATGAAAATTAAATCTGGTATTACCTTCAACTTTACATATTTGCTTCTCTTTTAATCCTCTTGTTTTACCTCTTACTTTCAGTGCCTCCTTTATTTAATTATTTACAGTTCATGGTTCAAATGAAAGTAAATGTTCTCTTTATTCTAGTATTTGCGGAACTCTCCATTCAGTAGATCAGTACCTGAATATTAAACTGACAGACATCAGTGTCACGGATCCTGACAAATATCCTCACATGGTAAGTAACTTTTTTTCACATAATTATTTAAAACAATCGGAATCGAACAACATTTATTTACAGTAATACGTAATTTATTACGTCAATAAAACGATAGTTTGAAGAGAAGCTACATATTCAAAGGAAGGAAGAAGGAAGAAGGCTGGTTGACAAGGGTGGAGGATGAAGTTAGCGAAGGATGTATCTCCAAAAACTGCATGGAATGTAGGGAGGAGAATATGATGAATATCGAGGCTGCGAATGCTAGACTGAGGGCGGCCAAAAGTTATTGGCTACAGACCTAAAAATTTTTGATGTTGTATGTCTTTCTATTTTTTAATTTATTAAAATTTGGTTATAGACTGTAAAGGAGACAGATTTGGGGCAAACTTTCTGTTGTTCCATGAATAAATAATTTCTGAGAGACCCCGCCAGAGCGTGTATGGATGGAGTGATTGTTCTGGATCTTTTTTGTCACCAGACTTTGTTTTTTTGTTTCCTTCAACAGCTGTCAGTGAAGAACTGTCACTTCAGGCTCGGCCGTTCGGAAGGGACGTTCGGTGGCCGCACAACTGCCCAAGAAGCTGATGAGGTCGACACACACAACTACTCCAGGATGCAGCCAGAAGAAGAGGTAATGGCTGCTACCAGATAGATAATTCGCTGCTCCAAAACTATAAAACTAAGTTACTGTTCATCTACTTAAGTTGTAAACTTCATCTCAATAGTCAATACCTTCATTTAACTGCTAATGTTTCTTGACGCGACCTTCTGGGGACCCAACATTATTTTTCTCACTGGGAATATTTTTTCAGTAAACAACTCTTTCTAGTTGCAGGTACCCCATAGAATCTCAAATAAGGGCTCTGCTAACAGCACTTAAATATTGAATTGGTAGTGAAGTAACAGGATTACAAATGTGGAAAATTATAAGAAAGTTCTGACAAAGATGTCAGAAATGAGACTACCAAGATAACTAGATATCTGACAATCTAATAAACGTTATCCATTGCTCTGCTATAGCCTTGTTAGCCGCAGTCAATCGAATAGTGCGGCGGCTACCATCTGAGCGCTATCTCAAAAATTGATATTCGGTCTGAAAGATTTACCACAAATCGAGGGCAATCATGACGCTGCCGTTCGGCGCATTGCGGTGAGGCACAGCAAGGTTCTCTACAAAATGTTTTTTTTTTCATATCTTGCTGACCATTATGGTGAATTTGGTCCACTTCACCAATCAAGCTCACCAGCTGGTACACATTCAAAATAAAACACTTTAGCGGTTATTTCAAATTCAATAAGAACAACTCAACAACCAACACAAGCTGCCATGTGCATCTAAAGAGCCGGTATTCGTCTACGCTGCGTGTCCCTGACGCTGAGGAGGCGAAGAGTACTATAAAATCACACTACAAAGATGACGTATTGCTTCCTCCAGACAGATAATCACAGTAGCAAAATGACAATAAAAGATGGCTAAATTTTAGATCAAATTTCAGTCAATATAACAATAATTTTTCTTGTTAATGGCTGTTTTTTTTTATATCTTCACCTCAAATTATTTTTTCTAATAAAATCAACATTAAATTGACATTTTCAATAATAAATCAAACATTAATTTTCATAGGTTGTGTAAATGATAATGAGATTTTGATTGACAGATTAAACACTATTATAGATACGATATATAGACTAGGTCAGATGTTGATACTAACATTGTTGACAACAATCGCAGTGATTTGAAAATCTGTTCATCGAAGCTCTATTTCAAAAAGGACAACTTCACATATAATGAGTACACAAAGCCATTGCTGTTATATCATCAGTGGTCATGTGAATTTATTCACTCAAAAAGCTTTCTGTCGTAATATAATAAATATTAAGACTAATTCAAAACATTCATTTAAAATATTTTCTTGTAGAAAATCACATTTTTAAAGAACCATTAGCTCTATTGAGAATTATTTTAAGGCAGGTTGAATGAGAATAGAATGTGAATAATCACTTTATTGCAGATTACAAAATATAGTTTAAATTCTAGGCAGAGTCACTACAATGAAGCATTTAAAAATATAAATCAGATGATTAACTGAACAAAACATGGTGGATTTTAAATGTATTTGTATAAATTTATTTTTTTGAATGCTTTTTTTTTTTTTTTTTGTGTAAATTTAAATATAAGTAATTATTTTGTTCTCTGTTGTTTCATATATTCCATTCTTAGAAAGATTCAGGACATCTTCCATCTTCTTAACCATAGAATAGATGGAATAAAGAGATGTGAAATTGTAATTTTGATAAACTAATAAAATTATGTACTATAATTATGATCATTAATAATATCAATGATCCATATCAATCAATAACTATTTATAGTTTACATTTTGGATTCTTTTTTCTGAATTCTAAATTAGCTGAATAATGTCAGACTTTTTCTCATGTACAATATGAACTTTTATTCAATTTTTTGAACACTGATCACACAATATCCTGCTGTACATGTTTCTCTGTGCAATTTGTTCAAATCATTCATTATATAACTTTTATGTGGCATCTAAAAAAGATAATTTGTCAACTCCAATGTTTTAGCTTATTCTGAAATGATATAATATGAGTTTCAGATTGAGTTATTAGTACTGTATTGAATCCATCAAATGTATTTTATAGAGTCATTTTTGTATGTTCATGTCAACCTGTCAACTAATCTTCTGATTGATATATTTTGAATAATTATAAATTTCGTTGATTACACAAAATTATTATACAATTTAAATCACACTTATCTTTAAAAGTGACATCTATTGCAATTATTTCATGAAACAGTATTCAGAAAATTCTCAAAGATTGTTGCATTCATGATCAGTATTTTGAAAAATAATGAATTTTGTTTTCTGTCAAGAAAATAGCATTAAAACATTTACATAGAAATTTCCGTTTAGCTTGATTCTTTAAAATTTATCAATAATTGAAACAAAATTTCCATTGATGAAAAGCATGAAATTGTAATATTTATTATGAATTTAACTCAAATTGTTTATTAGTTCATTATAAGATTTTTAAATTATTTCATAGAAAATAATTTTATTCTGAATTCAAAATATATTATTAAAGAAATCAAACACCATAAATGTACTTGATTGTGGACTTGTAATGTACAAAAACGCTGTATATAATTGACTCTAATTTTTTGAACAAGCAGCGCTATGCTTTGAAAATTCACACTCCAATCAAGAGGCCAGATCCACTTCACTAGGAGGCGAGACAACATTGACCTCCCCTACTCAAGATTGGCTAAGTTGCACACATGTTATCGAATGCGCTCATTGAAAATGTACAATAGACTTTCACTGCGTGTGCGTGAGCTGGAAGTAAAGGTGTTCAAGAAAGTGCTTCGAGAGAAATTGTTCAACCTCCCTCTCTATTCTTTGAGTGAGGAGGAGGTTGTAAGTTTTGTCAGTCTCTTTGATCTGCTATCTTGAAATAAGTGTAAATATTTTAACTTTTATGGTTTTTCTTAAGAAAACGACAGTGTATATCCAATACAATTATACTGGTCACGATAACGGAAGAAGAATTGAATTAAATCAGCCGCGTGTTTTCCCCCTAGGCTACGTGGCTCTTCCATTGGAAAGCTACAAAGACTATATTTGAAGAGTTCAACGAGCTGACCTAAATTATAAAAGCCTGAGATTGTTGCAGGCTTTATTTTTTGCTTGTAACTTTTAAATTCAATCCTCACGTTCAAAATCATTAGGCTTCACTTTATTATGTATACAAAGATATACTCCAAATTTCAAAAGTGTACAATATTTCTTTCGTCAGATATCGTGCATACAGACGGCCTTGAGTATGATCTCAATAACTATTACATAAATATCAGAATGTCACTGCACTTTTCCAACATATTGGGACAACTTAGGATTAAGGTACACTATGTCGTCAGCGTGAAAAAGAAAATTTCCCAAATGTTGTTTGGAGTCGTCCCATTTTGTCGTTGGTGTACTCTGGTATTATGTCCATATGACGTCACAAACTCAGCTGTGCTAGACTGTGAAGTGGTCTGTGGTATTTTTACTTTTAGGTTATGAATTTGTTGACGGTTATGAATCATCTTATCAGATTCAAATCTATATTTTCTTAACTTTTTGGAAGTTCAGAAATTATGGACTTTCTTTTTGGTAAAAAGGTTACGCCTAAAGGTGAGTTTGTTTCTTACAGAATAATTTAGTAGTTTGAGATTATCCTCTCTTGAAAAATTAGGTTGTAAGTTTATGTTTACGTAACGTACTGCAATAATACTCACTGTATGAGTATATGACTACTATTATCTACATAAAACTGATAACATACCATGTTGCTAAGCTATTGAATTCATAATTTCATTTTATCACAGCATCATTTTTAGTTAGCATAGGTTCAGTCGTTTTAGACCCATTACTGAGGAAAACTTTATGAGCATTGTTCAGGGCTTCAGGATGACTCATAGTCAGGATTTTCATGGCTTACTAGTGTTTCTGTTGAAGAACTCATATTATGTGATTTAAAGGAACCCTTATTGTTTCTGGTTACTGTCTCAAGGAGGGTGTTTTTCCTGACTGCCTCATAATTGCTAAAACAGTCCGCGATCTTTGAGAAAGGCAATCCTGCTGATGTAAGCAGTTTTGACAGAATACCTGGATTTTTTGTAAAAAAAAACCAATTTCAGTAGTACTGTACCATATTCATTAATTTTAAAATTTCTAAAATAAAAATATCTTTGGAACCGATGACTTATCCATTATAGGCAACAAGGAAGAACGCCTCTAAGCCCATGGTACAAAAATGAGCCGCTGAAAGGGTTATATTTGTTCTATAAAATTAGAAACCTCCTGAGTATTGAATGTCTACTGATGATGTACCATACGGTGTTTGGCTGCTATGTGCAGTATGGAATCCTTATATGGGGTCATTCTCTGCATGTCCAGGACATCTTACTCCTTCAAAAGAAAGCACTACATAAAGTGACATCAATGCTCATTGGCAACCCATCTTCAGGCGCCTGGGATTGCACACTTACTGTTAATGGACTGTATATTCTGGCGTCTCTCACAGCCTTGAAGAAGAACAGAGCAAATATGATGAGATATGGTGTCAGGTTCATTCTCATGGTACCCGTGGAATATCTCAGTTAGAAACGCTACGCTGTAGGCTGTCAAAGGTGGAAGAGTCTTTCCCAGTATTGACATTTAGAATGATTAATATGTTGCCAAGCTCAGTGAGGGATCTCTCAATGTGTGTTTCCAAAAAAAATATTTCAATTTCAAGGTGACTAATTGGAAGGAGTTATTACAGTGTCAGTGATTTTCTTAGTGATTACTCTGAAGGACTGTAATGTCATTACATCTCGAATCTCAAGTTTTATTTTTATGACGCGATCTATGCAGGAAGACCTAACTAACAATCAAGACTTTAGATATTTTTGGGTTTTTAGTCATATCAGGCTTGCCACCCTAATCTGAACTATCAAAAACAAAAAGAACAAGATTCGGCTATTACCCTCGACCTTTCTTATCTGAGTTAAGCCGGGTCTAAGATTGCACAACAACAAAACTACATAGAAGATTTACCGTTAATAAAGTCTTGAGATACTTTGAAATGATTATCCACATTACAGACAATAAGACAGTCGAATTGTATGTTGAACAATGAACTTATCAGTTATATGAAACAACATTTATCTTGTCCTTTTAAATCACATGTAAAATATTATAATACATGTATAATATTATATTATAATTTTTGAAATGAGTGGTTGCTTCACTTTTTCATTTCTTATTCCAGAACAACAACGCGAAAATGATCGAGCCCTGCGAAAAGTGGGTAGAGACCTTGAGAGAGATCGCCAGCAATTGGAAAGAGAAGAAAAGAAAATAGTGAGTATTATGCTTAGCCAAAAATATTTAATTCTTCCATTAAAATATTTAAATTCACTGAATTCAATTTAATATTCTTATATTGTGTTATATTTTTACTCTGTGATTATAAATTGTGTTATAATTTGATTCTTTTATTATTGTTTTTCATTGAAAGCAAATTTCGATTTATGTTCATACTTTTTTTTCTAGGAAATGGAAATAAGAAAACTAGTCAAAGAAGGTAATAAAGAAGGATACACAATTCTAGCCAAACAGTTGGTCCAGATGCGAAAGCAGAAAAATAGGACTTTTGCTGCTGGAAGCAAGGTAATTTAAAGTGTCAAAGTAAAATTAAACTAATGAAAAATAAACACATTATAATTGAAGTTTTGAATTTTGGGATCCATAACGAACTGCGAAATTAACACTATTGATTCAACATTAGAATTGACGACATGCAGTCATATTTTACTGGAATAACACAAATTATTACTCACTATACACTGGAATGGAGCGCCTTCGAGTTGCTTTGAACAGTCTGTTGAAAAAGAGTTCAAAGCAATACGGAAGCGCTTCAGTCCAATGAGTAATAATTGTGTTATTCCAGTAAAATATGACTGCATGTCGTAAATTCTAATGTTGAATCAATAGCATTATAATTATAAAAGCATAAAATTTCATTGTTCTATTTGTACGAGTATTTCATGTTATAGATTCTGACTTTGTATTGTAAATTGTTTCTGACGAATAAAATTTTATTGATTATATTTTTATAGAAATTAATTGCTTCAGGTGCAAAGCATCGGCGTTAAAAACAAGTCAATGGGAGCAAATATAAAACTGGCAGAAGCTATGTCAACTACTGCAAAAACAATGCAAAATATGAATGACATTATGAAGCCGGAAAAAATAGCCGCTGACATATCGAATTTCTCAAAAGCTACCATGAAAATGGACATGACTGAGGAAATGAGTGAGTAATTTTTCAATAAAAATGATAAATGACTTGGTATAGATCCATTTTTTATCTATATTCTTTTTTGTGTTTTTAGTGCCATTTATAATGTGAATAGATCTCAAAGCGTGCTCTGTGAGATTTTATAAAATTAACGAATACATTTTTATTACAATAGATGATAATATCAACTCATTATACTACTGAATAGATATACTATATTAGCTAATTCTAGATATTATTGGTTTAGAACCCATTTCTTCTAATATGCCTTGGTCGACACTTTGAATAGGTAGGCTACTTTTAGGCTAGCGTACACCGGTTAGTCAAGACAAGACGAGATTAGTCACGTTTAGTCACAGCACTTCACATAGTTGCTTATGAAGCAACACACACCGATTAGTCATTGCATCTGTGTGCTGCTCATATGCAATTACCGTGACCAACCTTGTCTTGTCTTGACTAACCGGTGTACGCTGGCTCAACATGATACTACCTGTCGACGACAAAGCTGAAAATGAGTTCGACTAAACCAATAATATCTAGAATATCTAATGAATAATATCTAGTACGCCTAGCCTCACGATGTTACGATTAAAGTTTTATTTCTAATGAATTTATTTATAAATGAATTACTGTCTAATATTGTTCTGAGAAAAGGTTTTCTGGAGCTTAAAGTTTAAATGTCATCACTTTTTTTAATACAACTAGATAAATTAATTTAATACAAATGAATAGATAAATTTTCAGTTCAGCTCAACATGTCTTGCTGGCTCTTGCTTGTGCATTGTTGTTTACACCAGTCTCCTTTATTTAAATAATAAAGTAAAACTCGTATAACTAATTCATTTCTTTTATTCTCTCTATTCAGTTTTGTAAGCTTTCAATTTTTTTTTTTTTGCAGTCAACGACACGTTAGATGACATTCTAGATGAGGACGGCCTTGAAGAGGAAAGTGATCACATTGTCCAACAGGTCTTGGAAGAAATTGGAATCGAAATATCTGGAAAGGTATGTGAATTTGTGGTTCGCCTACAACTACTTAATAACTAACTTAATTTTCTGGATTGGTAATTAACAAAATTTTGTTTTTAATATTTGTTGATCTCATTATTAGTATTGCTTTGAATCATCAAAAATGATGAAAACTAACACTGGCATTAACAAATGTGTAAGTTAGAAGTGTATCACTTAACAGGAAATATGGTTCACATTAATCCTTTCAATATGAATCTTACGGGATTTCGCCGAGGATTTGACCGAGCTGACCAATCAAAAGTTGACATTAAATTTTGTGGCCAAACTATGATTATAATTATAGTCTCTGTAGTGAAGTGTAGTCAACTAAATTCAAAAGAGTGTTTCTCTATAATAATATTAATTTTAAATATAAAATAATGTTTTTTTTTTGTAATTATATAAATTGACAATTGACAATATAAATTTTAATTTTAAATATAAAATTATAGTTTATATAAATTAATATTATTATTAAAAAAATACTTCCTATTTATTTTAAAAATAATATTCAATTTTAATGTGTTTCTTTTGATGGTGATTTTGTCGTCGTAAGTCTATGACTTCTGCTTGGGCAATGAGGTGAAGGATGATGCAATAAATGAGAGAAGGCTGAAATGGGAATAGAACCTTGTGAATAGAACCTTTGTGGGAATAGAATCGGCAACCAATAGCTAACACTGCCCGCCTTTTTTCTGTATTAAGTGACTTCTAGGCTCCATAAAACAGATCCTTTGTTCTGAAAAGACTTCCTTTATTTAAGTCTTGTCATGTGGACTCTTTCATTATTCCATATTATTTATTATAGTCAGGTTTTTCTTGTAAAATATGAGTTACTGTCGATGGTCGTTAGTGGGGTGGGGAAGATTAAATTGGTTAACAAAAACAAGAAGGAGATCATGGGCTCTTACTTAGAGCTTCTATCACAGAGTATCGGTCCGTACCACACTAAAAAGACCTGCCTGTAATAAATTATAATTTCGACAGATAATTTCTATCGCTAATAATCATTTCTAACTTGTCATTTCCGATTTTCAGGTTAACGAAGCTCCCTCAGCTATCAAAGATAGTATTGGATCGTCTTCCAAGTCACGGGTGCCCACTGATGAAGAAATTGAAGCACAGCTTGCCAAGTTAAGAGCGATGTAGATTCAACAAATGAAAATTACAATTTTTAATTTTTACAATAATTTTATAAGTGATTTATTGCCTTAAAAGAGTATTATCACTGCTATCTATATATTTCTAAGTGTATACAAATTATATTTATATGAATAAAGGATTATTGTCTACAACGTTTGATGGTTTTAATTATAATTCTCCAGTCAGTAGAGTTATGAACGGCTGCATGAAACCCAATTGACTTTAACCGCTGTGAAATGACGTCATTTAATGAAGTTTAAAAAGGAAAAATTAGTGCACAGGTTCCATCAATTGATGTCATTCTACTGCGGTAAATTTGATTTCGTGCTATCGGCCTATTTGTTTATTCAGTCTGTATGAACTACTTGAACTATAATCTAGCAAATTATGTTGAAAATAATCACATATGATCTAATCGAGGAAAAATCCCATAATCAATTCTTAGTAGGGCTACATTGATAAATTTTGAAATAACTATTGCGAATATTAAAAGAAATAGATTTATAGAAATAAGTGACGTCACACATGCAGCTCTTTGAATAGAATGATGCGCGTGGAAACTATCTCGTGCATTCTATTAATATATTTTATATGACTCACATGTATAATTTAATTTAAAATTACTCGTCCGTGGTTTTTAACCCGTCTAAACCATGTAAGTTCATGTTTCATAATCATTTCCGCTCATGTATGTATCATGTTTAATAGAAGAAAAGACCAGTCAATGATTTTCCTAGCCAATAAAACATATAACAGCTGCCTATGGTGCGAAATAGAGGCACAATTTTTACTTTCCTTGTCCTACCTACATACCTACTACCATAGGTAAAGCCAAGGTATGTAGGTCTCAACAAACCTTGGTTAAAGCGGCTTATTGACAGGGAAAGTAGAGAAGCAAAGTTACTTTCGGCCAGTACTTGCCTCTTAAACTCACCGCTTACTTTCCCAGTCTAAAGGGGTACTCTAGCAGAAAGTGATTACTTGCGGCCAGTAAGATCAAACTTGTTTGTTTTTACTTGCCATTCCAAGGAAAGTAGCGGGTCACGTGATCACTGGCGGCCAGTACTTTCCTGTCAAAACATGAACTTTCCGCCAGTAGAGCAGAGGAAACGCATCGCTTCACTTATTGAGCAGATGATTTGTGGAAATAATAACATGTGTTGAGAAAAACATTGAAATGATTTTGCCTACAACAGACTTGCCTACTGACGGCCAGTACAACTGCTGATAAAACTTGAAGTAAGTAGGCCTACTTTCCCTGTATATAACGAAATAAGTGGAAAGTGATGCAATGGCAAGTACTGGCCAAAAGTAACTTTCCTTCTCTACTTTCCCTGTCAATAAGCCGTTTAAGGAATGTATCGCTTTCAAAAAAATTAAGGTGCCCAAAATTTTAGATTTCTATAAGTTTTAACCACCAATCGCCAGAGCCGAAAAATGTCGGGTTAAACTTCCATACATGCACCTCAAACAACCCCCCTCCGGTCACAAGACCCAGAAACACCCCCTATAGTGCGATTCACGTCAAGAAGTCAGTATTGCTTAGATGGGAGTTTGCTATCCTTGTTCAGCACAAGGCAGTTGCTGATGTCTCTATCCTATTCGCACTGTGCATTGTTGTCGCACACAGTCCCAACAAACACGTTTGGTGCAGTTTTCTCTTTCTCTCTCAATGAAACTTGGCATCAATGCTCCTCACATAAACAGTGCTGACTTCTTGACGTGAATCGGACCAGTGGGAAATTCCACTGCTGTACTGCTGTAGCCGGTATAGTCACATCGATGCACATCATTTAATAGATTTATGATTTCCTTAGGGCCAAGGGCTGTCAAACAAGGCGATGTGTAAAAAATTTGTTGCGTAGAAAAAGTCCTGTAAGAAAAATTAACCAGTAAAAGAGAGAGAGAGAGAGAAAGTGATTAAGAAAGTGTAATTTTAAAGCTGTGTGTGAGAGTGAGAGAGTAAGTGGCCTTTGAGAATATGAGAGAATTCTTCTAGTTGATTTCATTATTACCGATTATTACCCATGTTATGCCCAATTGTGGGCAGGTTTCATGGAGCAAAGCCAATGTCTATAGGCTAATGATAGGTGAGGATTGCATTGCAGTGATAAAACCGGTATTTGAAATCGGTCTTATCAAGTTTCGTACAAGCATTAGTTTCAGTATCATCCCACCGTGTTATTATTTCGGTCGAATTCGCAGCTATTATATGGATGCGAATTAGTACTATAGATCTATAGATGCGGTGAGTGTAAGCAGGTAGACCGGTCAACCTAAACGTCGGTTCTTGCTGATATTTTTGGCGAGATACTCATGACGAGCGGCATGCTTGAGAATAAATTAATTATAATTCCTTCATCAGAGACAATTCTACAATCTTAAGATCTATGTTCAGAAAATCAGAGACAATTCGATTAGAAACAATTCTGAAGATATCTTATTAAGTTAGTAGGTACCTACTGTATTGTATTTGCTTGCTTTCATTTTTCACTTCCAGAGCTCTTGATCACGGTACGAAAACATACACTTCATAGTTCAATGTTCCAGTTGTTCCAGTCGCGTTTTCAAGTAAGAAATATGAGAGAATTGCTTAAAATTGCATAAATAATCAGAATGCATCTCTAACCTTGAAATTTGACCATCACTCGTCGTAGTTTTTGTGATAGGGTATACAGTACATTATAGCCTAAACTATTCTTGTAGTGCTTATAAGATAATTTCTGATAAGATAATTATTTCTACCTGTTCAGATTATTTAATAAGACCTTGATCGCTTCTCTATTACACTTCTAAATGCTACTCCTAAACATGCTATACAAGAAGTAATTTCTATAGAATCACCCAACGGTATTTCAAGGCATCTGTTGCTATCTGTGAACCTGCTATCATTATTTTTATTTCTGATAACAGGTGAGGGTGGCCTGCCAAAGCCAAGCAAGCTGATTGGTCGAGGCTGACGCATGCGTAGAACAAGGCAAAAACTTGTCCGATACGAATTTGAAAGTCCGCGAGCGTTTTCAGTCGTGTTCCGCTGGTGATGGAGGCGTGTTACGTGGGTCATTACGACTGCGACCGGTCCGTTCGTATTGCTCGTAGTGACCAATAGTTGTTGACGTTTTAATAATCGCTAGTGCCATCTTAGGCTCGTAAAACAGTCACTATTGACCGTCGGCATACTATTAACGCTAGTGATCAATAGAGCAACTGCTCCTATGATATTATCTTCATTTGAGGTAGTGACGTTTTCAGTCACTAAAAAGTGACTAATAACCAAGAAGATTTGAGTCACCAGTGACTATTATAATACTCTAATCTGAAGGTCTTTGAACAAATTCTTAATAACAAAATATCAATAGTTTGATTATTTATCAATGATTTATGAATTATTGATCCAATATCTGTTATCAGTGCATCAAAAATCCTAAAAAATTTACTAGTGAACGTTAGTGAACTGAAATCCAAGTAGTGATAATATTTCGATACTTGAATCTTCAAAGTGTCATCTTGTTGTTAATTTCGATAAAATTGTTACCAAGCGTGTCAGTGCTTGGTAAACTGCTGTTAGTGCTCTAACTAGAGTCAGTATTAACCAAGGTTTGAAGAGACCTACATACCTTGGAACTCTACATACCTTGGTATTAACTGCCAGGATACTGTTATCCTATTCGCTAAAAATCGTGTGAATTAAATTGTTTTGTGGGTTTTAGAACAAATTGTTGCTGAATTTAGCTTTGATCAATAATTTATACTACTAACAATAATATAAAGTCACTAACTAAATTGATCATATATATGGATTTTGCAATCTTATTCCAAATATACTAGAATCTAATAAGTTATTTTTTAGGTCACTAAATTACAGTGAATTATCGGACTAAAATATCTATATTTATGAAAATAAATAATCGAATTAGGGTTCCAACCGTGGAATACCGTGGAATTTCTGCCAATAAAGTAAACGGTGATAGATGGTCTTAACAGTGGCGTTAGGGTAATTTATTGAAAAGTGAAACGTTTAAAAAAGTGCCCGTAAGGGTAATTTATAGTCACTGGTGACTATCGCACAGTACACCAGGGATTGAAACCCAAAAATTTCCCATTTAAAATAACTTGTGAATATCAGTGATTGGTAATTGGATTATTGCCATACATCATTGTGAACATCATTGTTGGGAATAAACCATTTTTTGTGAATTGGATTATAGTGTTTTCGGTGTTCTTTAGCCGGTGATTATCGGCCGTAATTTTCAACCGGTGAGTACAGAAGATTCTCAAATTTCATTTTTTTTATTTTAAGCATAATTTTATAGTAAAATTTTGATAAAAAATGTTTGAATAATGATGAATTATTTGTTTGAAAATATCAATACCATTTATTTATTTAGCGTATGGCTTTTAATAGTGGGGAGACCCGAGTAGGGTTGTTCCACTTCACCAACATAACCAATTATCCCTTGATAGGGAACATGGTGAAAGTTTGTTTTAACTTAGAAAACAGACATCAGCATAAGTATTTTTACCATGAATCTGTTTTTAAATAGTCCAAATATGAAGACTGTGAAGACCAGTTAATAGGCTATCCACATTTTCTTGATCACATCAAGTATTATTTTCCACATGAAAACCGAGAGTGAATCATCAATTCAAAATGTTTTATATCTTCAATTGATATTGAAGTTTTTGATTGTAGTGTAATAACTGGAGTAGAAATAAAGCTTATAAATATGCCAACACCAAGCATGCTAACATCATTCATATAGTATTACAATATCTAAAATTATTAAAAATCAGAAACTCTGATGCTCGTCATGTTGTTCTCTCCACAGTCTCGTATCTATACATCACTATCTATACATCACTATCTATACATCTATAGATATCTATACATCCTCCGATCAAATCTTACTGTTCGTAGTCGAGATGAAACTAGAACTAGTGACCACGACCAGGGGTTGTTCTAGCCATGGGCTGGGTGGGTAGCTTCCCCTCCAGTTTCAATTTGAACAATCTTTTCAATTGTTTTTCTGAATAGCACTGTATTTACAAAATTGTTAGCCAATAAAATGCTTTGGGCTAATAATATTGACTTACTGAAACACGCTTCCTCCACATCCATAAGTAATAAGACAAGTGTCCTCTTGCTTAATATAGGCTAATAAGAATTTGGAAGAACTGCGACCACATAGTTAACAAATTGAAATCCTTAAAAACTTAAGTATCTTTTATAAGAAAGATCCTCCTATCTCCAATGTATTGAATATTGATAATCTAGCACTGGAATCGGCTACTTGATGAAGCGGCTACTTGCAATGTATTGAAGATTGTATATATTCAATATCTATAGCCTATCAATTTTCCAAGTTGATATCTAAATCTCTTTTCAGATCAATAAGAATGAACTTAATTGAATAACGAATGAAAATACACGTACTCGGAAGGAGTACCACATTGAAACCCACCACTAGTACGATATTACTAGGTGCTGTATCGAGGTGTAAATTGATATATTATGCTAACCGCTCCGCTATACGTTCACTAAGCAGTGCGCGATATACAGATTGACTATAATCGGCTTTGCACAAGATCTTCACGTCTTTAACATTAAAGATTCATTTGTATTAAGCTGCTCTACATGTAGAAGTAGAACTGCTATTATCAGTTACCAACGTTTTGCTGTCTGAACTAAACTGTTAAAGGGTTGAGGGGAAATTCACACGGGTATAATGTAGGGACGACATCTTCGTCAGATATAGGGATCTACAGACTCAGTAATCAAAGTACCGCCCCACAAATGAGTACTGTAATCACTTCAATTATTGTGAATAGTGAATAGACAATATTTGTAATTACTCGTAAATGATTTACTATTGAGCTGGTAAGGTCTTTATAATACACGTAGGCCCTATGACATATGGAGGGACTCCAGATGGAAGGGTCTGTGGACTTGATAAACAAATTACTGCCCCCAAAATAAAATGTTGAAATTTGTTTAATTGCGAAAATTGAAATTGTAATCACTAGTATGATGACTAACGATTTACTATTGCGCTGGTATGTAGACTTTCTAGATAGAGACCTTCTAGCTAGATACTGTACATGAGCTATGTTTTAGGGCAGTAGCCTACTTATAAACCGAATTGGTTCGCCAACTAATAGGGTGTATTAGTAGGCTGTACTCCCGTTTTCACCAATTAATGTTTCTCAGATATCAAATCATTTCATTGAGATCGAAGTTTTTCATTTCTTGAATAATTCTAGAACTATTTCTAAATTCATTATTACAATAATGTGAATAACACCAAATATATAACTACTTTAAGTTTCTAGCTTATGCATTTTTAATACTCACGTGGTGTGAAAAACAACGAAATTTGTTCCCTTTGTGCTTACTGTAGTGTTTTTCTTAACATCCGATCCAAGGTCGCACCTACATGAAGAAAAAAGTAATATTTTAGAAATGTATACAGGTATTTTAGAAATATATACCTGTAGAACGTAAACGAAGGCCTATGTAGTAATATTTGAGAATTACATAGAGAATACACCGTAGAATTATAAACTAATATAAAATTTTGCTACACGATGGTGGAACGTAATCTATTATGCAAACTGATATGATCATAATCTAGCATAATTTGAATAAATTTCGAGTCAATGTTTTCAAGATGTTTCCTTAATAGTGGTCAGGCTTTATTCCATATACTTAGTAGTTTATCTTCACTCGCTAGATGGATTAGAGAAAAATTAATGTAAACACCAGACTGTCCTCTTTAGTGATTTATGACACCACCGAAACTCTGAAGAGCTCCTCACGTCCTCTAATTCTTACTCTTACCCTCTCCCTCTCGTTTTTATGTATTTGTTCTCTCTTACTATTTCCCTTCAGGTTAATAGATTTCAAGGCCGTTGATTGAAACCTTCATGTACAATGTGTACATGCGAAAGCAATAGTTAACGAATATGCGGGTCTTCATTTGAATAATTAAATTCTCCTCTTCGTTCTCCTCATTCTCCTGAATTTTTCTCCATCATCCTCCTTCTCTTCTCCCTCTTTCTCCTTCTCCCCCTACTCCCCCCCCTCCTCCTCTTCCTCCTCCTCCTCCTCCCTCCTCCTCCTCCCCCGCCTCCTCCTCCTCATCAACATCATCAAACACTCAACAATTACTTAAAAGTTTGAAATGAAGGAATTCAATAGGTGGCGATCTTTGATAATTAATAATTTTTACAGTCATCTGCGATGTGGAAATAAAAAAACAATTTCAATAAGTTCATCGGAAAGGGTTCTTTCTCATTGAGGAAGAGTCGGAGCCACTATTTATTGGAAATGTTGGATGCTTTCGCTTTGAATCATTATTATTATTCTCAATGCGAACTGTTTGAAAGGAGGAAATTTCTATCTCTTATCTCTTTTATCTCGCAATGTTATCTCTCTATCTTTTGGAAATCATCTTCAATACAGACTGCTCATCTAGACAATCTAGACTGCGGTTTATTGAAAAAGTTTGTTGAAATAACAATTAAAAATGTTGCCTGATATGTTCAAATGTACAATTGCGTTCGATACTGAAATTATCAGTTGTTTGAGTTTTTTAGAAAATAAATTTTGAATTTGTAAGTTTGTTATTTCGAATTTGTAAATTAGTTATTGTAAGTCTATTGTAATTTATAATACTTTACACAAAATTCATAACAATCATTGTTTGTCCATCCATCAATCAGTGTTTATAATATCTCTAAAAAACTTTGTTTCTGCTTTTATATAGGCTAGAAACAAGGGATATTTTTTCCTTGAATGCTTCAAAACGTAATCTGAATTCATAGAATTCATCTAAATTCATAAGTCGGTCAACTTTGAATGAACTGGGATGTAGGAGATGTGAATGAGGGAATTAAAATGTAATGGGAGGTAAATGTAAGGGAATCGATTGGCTTCGTGGTTGTGTCGGTGTCTAATCGCAAGATTAGATAAGAGACTCGCACCTGTTTCTCCCACTGTATGGGTGACCACTTTCAGTTAAGACTTTTTCCCGCTGAATGTCATTCATGAGAATCAAAATCACTTCCCGGTGGTTCGGAACCCTCCTAAATGTATGTCCTCTCATCTCTTATCATCATCCTCCCCACGCACAAGCTAGAAGCTTACTTGGGTATCACTACAGCAAAAAAAATTAGGAAAAGTCTTAGTAGAGAAGTAAATAGTAGTGAATGAGTAAATAAGTGGGTGAGATAATAATGGAAGTAATGAAGGATGGATAAAAGAGTATGCTCTTTTAATATTTATTTTGATATGATTTTAAATATTTGATTGTTTAATTTATTCGTGTTGATGTTTTGATACTGTTTTCAGTGGCGTCATTTCACCAAAACCTTGAGGGGCAAACACCGGGGGTGTGGGTGTACGAATACCTCCACCAAAGATCCGGGTCCTCCCCCGGAAAATTGAGCACTTTTGAAACCAAAAAGAGGGTTTTAAGCTTATTTTAAATGTCAAATGCGCTCGTACTATAAATAATACATTGGCTCTGCTGTTTTAATATTCAGACCTATATGTGTACACTAATAAGTACCACTGAATATTAGACTACGTGTTTGAAGAGTGTTAATAGTAGTTAAATATAGTTTAATAAATAATTATTTTTTAAATTACAAGAATACAAAGATTTTTACTCTGCCGATAAGTTTTTAACATTTCACCGGATAAAATGCTTATTTGTACATTAGCTAGTACAGAATATTTTCTGTAACCCAGGTTGCAGGGGGGGGCAAATGCCCCCCCCTGCCCTCCCCAAAAGACGCCCCTGACTGTTTTTTAATAAAGTAGAAGAATAAATGAGATTTAAATTGTGCAAGAGTGCTTAATAATTTGAGTAAAACTCATTTCTACATTTCAATAGCGTATGAAGAGGACGTTAACTTTCATTCTAACGTTCCAGAACTTGTTCAAATGAGTATGAAGACTGGAATTAGTATCACTCGGAATATGAGCATTGCCTCATGCCTGCATAGAAGCGACTCGGAAATGAGGGAGAATTTCCTCACTTCAAATAATGAAGAGGGAGCAAGTCGACGCCTCGCAACTTATTGGGCATTTGAGTCGAGTGTGCTCAGATAACTCGAGCTCTACTAAAAAATTGCACTTCTATAATTATTTCAAGAACTCGTGAAATGAACAAAATGAATTGCATATACGGGCTTCCTCTCATGACCTCAACATCAATGGTGTCGTTCAGTACTGGCTTTTTGAATGCAGTACTTGTATTATTGTAATGTGAATCCTCTCGTAGACTAGAATTTCTATGACATTCTTGTGGTGGCATTTAAATTCCCATGCTTCTGAACAATTGAATGAGCAATATTAAGCTCAGTATTTCATTTAACAGTATATTTACAACCAATTGGAAATAAACCAAAATAAAGTAGTTTTTGTTTTTACTATGAGTGCAATTGAAATAGCTCGTATTGAAGAGATTAATAACTCAAACCCATAGTTTTTTGTGGCGTTAAACTCTCATGGTCAAACAACATTGTAGCCAAGCCTCCATTTGAATGAGGTTTTTGTGATAAACAGAATTTTAAGGGAGAGTTCTAATGGAATATCAATAAACAATATTGTTTTTTCACACATTCGTGTATTTCATGGAACATGAAATGCATGACTATCAATCTCTCTGAATAGAATATTTCTAACAAATAATTCTTGTTTTTATTTTTTTAGAAAGATTAGGAAGATTATGTGCTATCAAATCAAGTGGCCTGAATTTTAATGAAATGTGAATTAATAGAAAATAATGAGTTAAGAAATCTTGAAATGAATATATGAACAAGTTCGAAGAAGAAAAGAAGAAGAAGAAGAAGAAGAAGAAGAAGAAGAAGAAGAAGAAGAAGAAGAAGAAGAAGGAGGAGGAAGAAGAAGAAGAAGAAGAAGAAGAAGAAGAAGAAGAAGAAGAAGAAGAATAGGGCGAAGAAAAGTCATTCAAAGTCCTCTCTATCACTCAAGTAATAGTAATGTAGTTCTAGTTAGATCATTCGTATTTCAGATTCGTTTCGATTCTTAATAGAAAAAAGAAATTTAGTTCTATTTTCAAAATGACTCAAATTCTATTGCTAAGTGATCCATTATCAATGATTGAAGTTTTGAGGAAGAGTTCGAGCTTCGATGTTCAAAGTTTGGCCAATATTACCAGGAGATAATTCTGTTAATGGAAGCAAAATGCTGTACACTATGCTTCTGAGTGCATCATCTGTCAGTGAAGGAAGCTTTTACATTATCCACTCGTTGATGCAGAATAATTCTGATTCGGATTCAATCGAATTCATCTCTTCACTCCTTCTAAGGCGTCTCTTTCATTATCAACCATTATACGAAAATCGAACATTTTGTTGCTGTTTCCTAATCTGGTAATGACAACTGAGTTCCCATGAATGATTCAGGCTGGTTACAGAAATTGTCAGTGGAGGAATAGCTCCAGTCAGATGGATGGCTTATCATTGAAATGATCTATAGAGAAACATAACTGGGACCAGATTGAAAATAAACAATTTCTTAAGAGAATAGTATCACTGACAATAAAACAACAATACAGTTTCTTGATCTTGACATATTAACTTGAAAAGCAGTCTGCCAAAAATGGTTAGTTTCAAAGTTTTATCTGCCCAAGAGTATACCTATCACATTATTGTGTTTGTATAAGGCTAGGCGTACACCAGTTAGTCAAGACAAGACAAGATGACATTAGTCACGTTTAGTCACAATAATTCACATAGCTGCTTATGTTGCAGCACACACCGATGCAATGACTAATCGGTGTGTGTTGCTTCATAAGCAACTATGTGAAGTATTGTGACTAAACGTGACTAATCTCGTCTTGTCTTGACTAACCGGTGTACGCCTAGCCTAAGAGAGCATAACAATACATAATATTACTGTACTACTACAAGCTATACATGATTGTTACGTTCAAGTTTTTAGTATAAAAACTATGTTTTCAGTTTGCATGTTTTGACTGAATTCCTCATAGTTATCTATTGTTTAATCAAAATTCCTTCTAATATAGAGTAAATTTGGAATGACTATTCAGAATAGAATAGAATGAAGTCAGGATACCCACTCCAATAACTCCAACATTTAAATACAAAAAGCCTTCTTAGGTGTAATGATTGATCATATGATGCAGTAGTAGGTATTCCAAAGAAAAAATTCACCTGAGGTTTTTTTGTCTTTCAACATGCGTATTTGAAATGTTTAATGTTGAATAAATTTAATGATTTTAAGGGGTTGATCAAGAGAAAGCAATAGAGATTGAACACAACAATGCAGTGAAGGTTCCCGACCATGTCAACATCCAACAATATTCCTTCCGTATATTACTTACAGTGAACTTTTTGATATATTCAATGTCACTGCATAATAATTATAATAAAATGGATAGCTATATATATCAAAGGCACGACTATTGAGTGCCTTCTACGAATATTATGAAGCATAGTTCCAACCACATTTTATCAACAATAGGGTGATTGTGATCCATAAACAAAAGGTTTTTATAACGGTACTAAATACAATAATTTCATTTAATAATATTGATAGATCAAGTCAAGGTAATTACAAAAAGATTAATAAGTTGTTATCAAACTTAGTCGGCTTCCTCTCCGTATAATTATGTATGACATTATGAAAATCCTATGATAAAAAAATCAGTTCATATTATTTTTTTTGTTCCCCACCAGAAAACATATACACAGTATTCCAATGAGAAAAACTAATTTTATATGCGCACTCCTCAGTAAGGATACAAGATCGCAAGAAATTCTGTTAAAAGTGGGTCTTGGAGCAGCAATTTTTTCACGCTAGCAATCACTCTTCTCCCTCCTCATTCTTCTTCTTCTTCTTCTTCTTCTTCTTCTTCTTCTTCTTCTCCTTCTTAGTCTCCTACTTGTCCTTCTCCTACGCTCACGCATCCAAACAGATCAAAAGCAATATCTTGAATCCCAATTCACACGTGTAGTCTATTCGTCAAAGAAGGTCTAGACGAGGCAGACTAAGAAATTGGCCTCCAGCCCAACTTCTGTTCTCCGTCTCACTCACTCTTGTTGCCACCCAATTCCTTTCTCTACATCTGTCTCTCTCTCTCACCGTTCCATTACTGCCAACAAACACCACGGCTGAATTCAATTTCGCAAAACATGAGAAAGACAACAAGATCACTTGGTGAAAAAACCGACGCTCTTATTTCAGAAATATACACTGTATGTTTCACTTAGCCCCAGGCTCCCACAACACCTCTAGTTCGAACAGAAACTAATTGATGAAAAAAGCCGATATTAGAAGCCAGTGTTGTAATTTGGCAAATTGATTGTGCATAGAAAGTTGATCACGCGGCTTTTTAATTCCTGTCGAATGTTCCTGACGTTTTCATGTGTAAAAGATACATGTTTCCATGTTTCTGGAGGGCAACAGCTTTCAATGAAGATAATATTCATCACTCTTCATTACTTATAAATTGCTTTTATACCTAACTATACCTAGCTCACTAATGCTTCTATACCTAATGAAGATCGTATTACTTCATCTTGCCGATCGTGTACTCCTCTGTGAGTATTAAAAACCTAAATTCTAGAGAACATGATTACCTTGTAGAATCTTCTGAATGAGAGTACAAATTTCTCAGTTTTTGTAATTGGGTAGAGGATATTGGATCTAAAATGGATAGATAAAACATCAATCTGTTAATAGGTGAATTACAATTAAAGTAAGTTTCAGATAACTACTGTCCTTTATCGCGAGAAATGATAAAGAACAATCTATATACTCAATCAAAGATGAAAGTTTTTTGGAAATCGTAACATTATTTCTTCTATACTTACCACTTTTCCCAGATAAATAATGCAAAGTCTCTAATCTGAATGATAATGATCTAATTATAGAGAGACTTCAATTTCAATGCATGCAGATTTCAATGCCTCTTCACTTTGTGTCTGTATTATCAGGGAATATTTTTTGGTATTTTTTTTTCAACATGACGTATCTCTTCATCTTGTATAAGACTTCTAGCAAGAAATTTATTTGAATCTATTTTGTTTTAAAGAATCAAATATTCCTCTATTACTTCAATCTTTACAATATCGTTCACAATATTTCTCTCTATTGTAAACGCTAAACGGTCCAGAGAATTTCTCTATATCCAGACTATTTTTGATACGATAATTGACAAGGGTAGAGTTGACATCAACTAAACCATGATAAAAATAGTCAAGCGGAGATGGTTGAGGCGTGTTGCTGTCAGCTGATGAATTCCCCTCGGCCACCAGTTTTAAGCCGATAATCGCGTCACTGAAAAACGCGTGTTGCAGCTAATTACTTTGGCATCCTGTTTAATGTCAGTATGCGCGCGTCAAAGCACCAAAACAAGCAAGAAACCCTAACGGAATTTTCAGGTCAGGTATAATATTGAAAAAGATTAATAAAGCGGTTTTAATCTATGGCTCAATTTGTACTGCTAAGGACTCTCCCTCTCTCTCTCTCTGTCACGGTTGATTGTTTATGAGAAGGATGTCCTTGCATATCCTTCTCCAAGAATGGACATTCATATGTTCAAACTCCGCCGTTTCATGTGGATACAGAACGATCATTTTTTAATGTTAGCGTATTGAATCTCATATCTATATTGTGGATACAGACCGATTATTTTAGTTATTTCAGCAATTATTGTTTAATACAGCTGTAGAGTATAATAATGAGGTTCCATAGTTCTCTTCTGCTCTGTTTATTGAATGGATTATTGTAATTGCTTTTAGTTTCAAAACTGAACGTCATGCTTTAGAACCTAAGCGATATATTTTGATAAATAAAATAGCTGTATGAAATTATCTAGAAGTAAAGCTCGTATTCATATTATTTGATTAGTTTCTATAGTATAAGCTTTGCTTTAATTCAATTATTGGAGATCGTAATTATGCTACTTTCATTTTTGACGAGATTCATTGCTCTAAACTATAGAATTTAAGCTGACATTGTAATCTACATGAATAAAGTGATAAATCTAAATCTAAATCTCTCTCTCTCTCTCATGTGAAAAATGAATTGAAATTGCTACAAAGTTTAGAAGCGGAGACTGCAATATTGTTCGCATTCTTGAAATAAAAGCTTCCATTGATTTATCTTTCCTTTCTTTGCTCCACCTTACCCTGCTCGATTTAATTACACTCCTCTTTTTCACTTCTACTTCTGTTTTTCTCTTCTCTCTTCCTACTGCTCCACCTTATTCTTCACCTCCTTATACCCCTCCACCATCAACTATTCCTCTTCCATCCTCTATGGAAGAGGATGGAATATATATCTCTATATTCCTATAGACTCTATATTCCTATAGGTTGAGTGTTGAGTATACGGTTGAGTGTATCCTTGCATATCCTTCTCCAAGAATGGACATTTATATGTCCAAACTCCGCCATTTCGTGTAGATGCAAAACCATGTTGCAATTAGTTTTATTTTCAATGACGTTCATTTCAACATAAAATATATCATTAACTAGAACCCAAGTCGACTTCAACAATCTAGAATTGAACTTACACCTATCTATTTTCATTTAAAATCTCCCTTATCTCATGTTTTGTTCAGTGAATCCGATACTGTAATTACTATTTTTAAAAGACGTTCATTGTAATAACTATCATGACCTAGAATTAAGCGACATACTTTGTAATCTACATGAATAAAGTGAATATTCTATTCTATTCTATTCTATTCCTCTTCCTCTTTCTATGGAAGTAAATACGAGATAAATATACATGACATACACGACGTATTATATATTAAAACGGGTTTTAAGTTTGACTCTATATTATATACAGAGCGTTCATAATAGTATACGAATACTGAGGACGAAACCTCAGCTGTATAATAAGCGAAATTTGGTTTCTAACTAGTGGTCACGGCTTCTCAACTGCGTCGCATCACTTTTCCCATTCTCTCCGCCACATTCATACCTATTTATCTGCTTTCCGCAGCTTATTCCACTTTCAGGCCTGCTTAAAATGGGCTGGTGGTCAGCGCAGCATCAGCTTGTTCTCACTGTTCTCTGAGGTTCTCGACATTTGCACTCTGTGCTTTGTATAAGCTCTTTGGATAGGCCGGTGTAGGCATCGTAGATTTTGAATCAGAAATCAAAAATATTTTTGCGAACTAGGTGAGGGTTAGGCAGCTCGTACACCGGAGCAATTATAAGCAATAGGCAACTTGCAACATTTGGATCATATGATCGTCTACTCTATAGAAACAAATAGTCCAATGCACACCTAAAGCAGCTGTTTCGGTGTGCATTGAACTATTGGTTTGTATAGAGTAGACAATCATATGATCCATATGTTGCTAGTTGCCTATTGCTTATTGCTCCGGTGTACGACCGGGGTTAAGTGTAAGTGAAGTCAACCCTTTCCCTTGTCCTCTTTCTCCTCTCCTTCTCATCATTTTCTTCTTCTTCCTTCCTCATCTCTTTCTTCTTCATTTTTATCCTCTTCCTCTTCTTTCCCTTCCCTTTTTTAATGTTTCTCCTTTTTCTCATTCGTTTCTCTCTTCTACCTGATATTTGACAAATCAATGAACTATGATGACTACCCCATGACTGATCTTGTGATATTTGTATTTGCAATTCAGAAATTACTGTAATTATAAACTTATTAAAACTATATAAACATATATAATAAGCTCGTTATCACAAGAGCCATGTCCACTCAATTCTCCCTTATAGCTGACCTTCAATTTGTGACGTTTTCGAGGGAACACAGTGACAGTGCCCTGGACTCTGTAGTTTCGTCGCAACACTTATTCAAGTTCAACTTGAGTAAGGATGCCTCGATTCCGCCCACAGCTTGCGTTTGGCGAACAAATATTGACGAACAATCTATCTCTGTCCGACCATTAATTAATTTATACTCTGCAAGTAAGCTGCTGAATATATTAGGGCTCATAATTTTCCAAGAAGAGACAAATCCTCAACCATCTTCCGCTAAGACCTTCTATTAATATCACGTTATCCCTACCCTTCGTTCGATTTTTCTTGTTCATGTATTTCCATAATTTTCTCTTCCTTAACCCTCCTTTTAATTTGTGACGTTTCTCTTGTATTTGTTTAGTGTTCCATTATAACCTTTTCAGATCAAGTTGAACTAGAAAACTCTCCAATAGCAATGAATAACAAAACTGTGTTATTTATTTAGAAAATAACAGAGTTGAACACAATGAAAATACAAAAGGAAGTAACAATAGAAATACGAATAGAATGGTTAATTTTAATTTAATTGAAATGAAATTCATTCATTGATCATCAAAAAATTAAAAATAACAATCACTTTCAAGAAATATTTACAGAGCTATAAAGTCCAAGGTACTATAAAAGCTTCAAGAGACGTTTTCCTTTGGAAAAACTGAACGAAAGAACGAGAAGAAGAAACGATGAGTTGAAGCTAGAAGAAGGTGGAGAAGAATAAGAAGAAGCGATGTGTATCACAAGGGAGAAGAGCTATAAGAAGCCGGATAAGAAAAAAGTAAAAGATGAAGAAGATGAAAAAAGGAGAGAATTGACAAGGATGGAGCAATAAATCATCTGTATTTATGAAACATATTTATACATAAAAGTATTCTATGTATTCCAACATATACTCAAAAGTATCCTACATATTCTAACATATACAATATACATGACTATGTATTCCATACTAAATGTGTGGCTCTCAAATTTTCAAATGGAGCAGCGTTATACATTCTGTGTATATGGACGAGGTTTGATTCTGTCTGCTTCGATAATTCTCGACTGTTTCCATTTTCCATCAAATATAGGCCTATACACGTTTGCCATTACAGGGCCTGGAACGCAAGCTGAAATTGAACTGGCTACAGCATATAGGATAGTGCTGCATTGTTTGGAATACCTTATCGTCAGAGTCAGAGAATAATCGCAGTCATAACCATCCATACAATTATCACCCTACCTTCACCTATATCTAAGCTACCTGAAGGCATCTTAAATATAGCTATTTCTGATGGTAATACGATGAATTATTAATTTATTTGTTCATACAGTTGCCTCCATACATTTGAAGGTTCCATCAGAAACGAAGAAGTAACAGATCATTTTTGACTTTTTTAAACTCTTCAGCAAAGTGAAAAGAAATATGCTTCACGAATTTTCATGACTTCATGACTTTTATTAATGCACTTTTCAAGATGATTTGAGATCTATATTGAGTCATCCAAATTGATATGACTATAAAATTAACTGAGGAATGAGTCCTTATATTTTACTAGTTTGAAAAACGTACAAACTCAATTAAACTGAGTGAAATTCATGATCAATGCTACAGTGTCCATTAGAAAACGAATATTATGAAACAAAATTTCTTGAAATAGTCAATAAGAATATTAATAAGTAGGAAAAAGAATATTTGAGAGGGCAAAGAATATGAAAGCATTATACAGAACATACAGTTCTACTAAAAAAAAGAGGAAAATAAAACTACATAAATCATTATTTCCTATTTTGTAATAATAATTGTTCCTAATTTTTGAATGATATAATAATTTGAATGATATAGTTATAATAGAATAACAGAAACATTTCAGTAATAATAGAACTTATAGAAAAAATTGAATATTATATAAAATTTCGTCATATTTATATTCGATAGCGAAAAATTAAAATTAACAGACCTATCAATTAAAATTAACCGACAGGAACTTTTATTCTCATTTCCTCTTGAGTAATTGGAATCTAAATTATGATACGTTTCATTCTCCTTCAAATGATACGTTTCTATCCTATTCTTTTGAAATTTCATTTACAACCTGCATTTTGTTAGAAAGGAGAGTGGAATAAAGACTGGAACCCCTTTTTAAAAAGATATTAACTGATAGAAGAAGGAATAAATAGACAGGATTCGGTGAAGAAGAAATAATAGAAGTATGTAAGAGTAATGATGAAGATGGACGAAAATATTGCAGAGCAAGAATGAAGGCGATCAAGAAGCAGAGGATGTGGAATTGAGGGAATAATATCTCGCCTAAGATTGGTGCAGCCAAAATGTGAGGAATAGTAATAATATTAATAATGGGAACCGCACATTGAGAGCAGCCACCAGCACCAAGATCCGGTTCAATCATTGCTCGTTGTTGATGTTGTTTGCAATGTCAATGAAATTGGTAATTCATCAAATATGCGCTGCGCCGCTCTCAGAACCCGTCAAGGTCGAACTAATAATCATTTGCAGACCAGTCAAACAATACCCATCGGCCTACTATTATCAGCATAGGAATTATTATCAATTGACAGCTTAAAATCTATACCAATTCGATTCTGAAGTATTTGTTTGTATGATTCATGGAATCATCATTTGACAGCTACATCGGTTCGATTCTACAGAATTTGTTCGAATTAATCATGAAACTATAATTTTGACAGCTGGAAACCTATTTCAGTTCAAACACTGTGAAGCTATTCCGTTCTAGGCAATGAGTTTGCATAAAATTATTGATTGTCACTTGTCAGACAGTTGAATTCAGTATAAGTTGAGTAGTGCTCTTGATGCCAGTGAATTGGTTCGCAATCAATTGGTTTGTAACCCACTGTTGATGAGTATCGTTAATATTCATTGAAATTCTCAGAATTGATTGAAGATAAACTATTTCGATTATTTTTAGCTCTAGGGAAGTATTATTGAGATTGGTCAGTTGATATTCCAGAATGGGTTAATAGAATGAAAAGGGAGGGACAAATAGGAAAAAAGAATCAAAATCATTAACTAAAAATGAGAAAATGGATAAAAAAATGAAGAGATGGAGAAAAAAAGAGAGGGAGAAATAGAGAGAGAAAATGAAAATGAAGGAATGTTTTTCTAGGGTAGCTTATCAACCAAAAAACGATTTGTAATATTTATAACAATAACTTGAGGACTTGAATCAAGGAATCGATTTTCATGCTACTCAGATTATCTACATTTTCAAATTATGAAAAAATATTTGTTGAGATTACACAGGAAGTTTGATTAGTAAACGATAGAAATTGAACGAATAATTCTTGAATACAATGTAATCTATTGAAATCATAGTGAAAGCAATATAAATTTGATCAAATTAAAAACTTAGATTCCAAATGTGAAATTCGCCACACATAATTGAAAATCAGATGAAATTCTTGAGTTGCCATTAACTAAGATCTGAATCGGAATTTCGTCATCTGGAAGGTGTGGGGGGGGGGGACTAAAGCTCTCCCTCTAATTGTACCCTATTCGGAGGGGGGGAGGATTTGTTGCAGGGGTGCAGCGAAACACTTTGGGAAAGCACTAAAGGGGATGTTGTGGGTTCCTTCTTGTCCCCCTTGCTAACCCTAAAACCGGAATTGCAAAATCAATTTACCTCCCAGCTTAAATGACAATTTCCGAATCTGAGACTGCTGCTACTTCCCTGTCTCTCTCTTGTATAGGGCTCTCTGCTCAGCCTGTTGAAATGAATAATGCTGTTAGCTTCATTATTCAATATTCTAATTTTCTAAACTTCAATCAAAATTAATTAAATGTTGGAGTCAATAATTTGATGGAAATTGAATATTAGATTAAAGTGATTTATTCTCCAAATGATCGGTCTCATTTGAATATAAATTCAATATTAGGGAGATATCTTATCAGATGAAGTCAACTTGATATTGCCTTGAATATGAAATCTAAGCTCGATCTGTACTTGAATCGAAGACCTCTATCATTATATTTTTTTACACTCGGTGGTTTAAACTTGAATTCATATTCCACATTTATTACTCTTTACTACTATTGTCACATGATTACATCATATTGTAACATGAATGTTAAAGTTCATAAATCACATATCTTTAAATCAAGTTTTTGGTCTCCAATAGAAGCCACGCCAGTGATTACTATTGATCAATATTATTTGTTGCTGCTCTCATTCACGAATCAGATACGCTCATTTTCTAGTGAATTTCTCATCCATACTTGTTGTTAGTCCCTATGTTTTTATTGTTATTGTTAGCGATTTATTTTTTCTGCTAATCATAGTTTTTGTGAGACAGTGTTTGATAAGACCAGCAATGATCAAGTCGTATATAACAGAATATTATTGGCCTCCACGTTTCAATCTGATTAGGTGGGTAATCGAATTACGCGCCAAAGAAACAAAGATGGAGTCGCTGATAACAGCTGATAAGTGGTCTGGTCGCGCGGGAATTTTCGCCGGCCGTCTCTCAACAATTGTTTGAGCATTATTAAAAATAATTTCAATGTACTTCAAAATAATGGTATGCGGTAATTCCTCCCACAATTTTGTTCTTCTCCTCTGTATCCTTCTTCTTCTTCTTCTTCTTCTTCTTCTTCTTCTTCTTCTTCTTCTTCTTCTTCTTCTTCTTCTTCTTCTTCTTCTTCTTCTTCTTCTTCTTCTTCTTCTTCTTCTTCTTCTTCTTCTTCTTCTTCTTCTTCTTCTTCTTCTTCCTTCTTCTTCTTCTTCTTCTTCTTCTTCTTCTTCTTTTTCTTCTTCTTCTCCTTTTTTCCTCCTCTCCCTCCTCCTTCTTTTTTCTTCCTCTTCTTCTTCTTATTCTCGTCCCTCTAACTCTTCCTCCCATCTACTATTCTTTTACTGTTTTTCGTAATTCATTCTTTCTTTATTTTGCTGATGACTCCCCGATAATATTCTAAAACGGAAGTACAGGTCCGGTTCATCACTGCGAATGAATGGGAAAATCCGTATTCGTATTTTTTTTCCTACTGTATTAATTTTTCCCATAGCTATGATTTTATCGAATGGTCTTGAGATATTGTTAGGTGAAGGCTGATTAAAATAGAATTGAAGGATCAATAAACTGAACATGGAAGTGGAATGTGAAAACAATACTGTATAGCCTAAGTTTGTAAAACTTTGATGGGAAATTTTTATTTTCTGAAAATGACAATGTGTACAATTTTCATATTCAATCTCATCCATCTTATTCAATTCATTTCTATTCCGTATGTACTTTGTATCTATTTTTTGCGAATTTTTTTATATTTTGGTTATTGATGGGGAATCAATTATCTTGTACGGGAAATAATTATTGAGCTACAGTTGAAGGACATTTTCCTTTATCTGTGATTGATCTCATTCAACATGACGTCTCTTTCGAAAGATTGGAATTTACAGTTTTGTTATATCCAATCACTAGATTTCATCTGAAATACTCGTTACGATTTTATCTTAGCTCTAATACAAAATACATAAATCTCAATTACCATAACTTATCCCTAATTGTAAAAAAAAATAATTTTTAGTGATTTGTTTAGAGACTTGAAACTGAAATACAAATAACAGTCAAGCAACTTTCCACTAGGCACTAGAAATAGAAGCATTATATAAAAAAATAGTATCAGTGAAATCAGCTTCATAATAATTATCTGTCAGTTACAGTTTCTGCATCTCACGATATTATTCCATCGTGTCTATTATAAAATTCAGCTCATCTCCTTAGCTACGGATAATTGCGTAAGGACTGACGTCGCAACAAAAGAGCTTCTCATTTTCCGATTGGATGTCAATCACGAGATAGAAGAGGTTTACTGAAAACCAATTTATATTTTTGGAATGGAAACGGACTAGCAGCTATCAAGAGTTATCAAGTAGCTAGTTATGACTTGTTTTAGTCTACTTATGATAAATATTTCAACTCTTCAGAAAACCCCAATTCAAGAACTGAACTACTCGTATCAGACCAATATAAGTCACTCATGAATCCCATTATGATGTTGAGTTCGAAGTCTTTCTTTGAGTTAGAACTCCTTTCGCTTTATGACTTTCTCAATTTCACACCCTCTATGATTTCAATTTCCACATCCCATTGCATTGTAGTCCCCGTTTCAATTTTGCAGAATGAAATACCTCAGCAGTGGCAAATTCATCTCACAAAGCAGGTACTTTGAGCATGAGCATTTTAGCAAACAGAGTCATTGTTCAATAGAAGTACAAGTAAGTTGAATCAGTGACTCGGTGTACTGAGTGAAGAAATTGAGGTTTAGTAGTAGCAAGAGGAAGGTGGCTCATTAATCATTTGCGCAAAATTAATTGTTTAGTTAAACGTGATTTTAATGAGAAGATAAATTTACGTAGACTGTCAGTGCCTTCCTTGGCTTGGGTATAGGAGACGACAGCAGTGATGATTGTGCCTTGGGGAAAACCCACTGCGAAAATAAATGATACACGATTTACAGTGACGCTCTACCCACATCGCTCTCTATTCCAGGTAACGTGCAAATGGTGTGTGTTATTCATACACTTACTTTACCGTGTACTTTACTCTCTACACTACTTTACTCTTTCCTTTTTCTTCGGCCTCCTTCTTTCTTTTTCTCTACATATTTATATTTATTTCTTCATTCATATAATTCTTTCCCCCCTTCATTTTTTAGTCTTCATCGGCATACTTTCCACTATTATTTATATTTTTCTATAGAATTTTGTCTCACTGTTCATTGACCTTCACTGATTCTCATTTTTCTTTTATCTCTTTTCGTACTTTCTTCCCCACTTTATCTGCATCATTTCTATTTCTCACATTCTCCACTGTTATTTCTGTATAGTACGTTTCATTTCTATGTTCTTTTTCCTGTCTCTTTCTCTCTCTCATTCCCTCTCTACCATTCCTTTCTTTCAATTTCACTTTCTCTGTCTCTTTCTTTCTTCGCATTATTATTCTTCTTTCCCTTCACCTCTTCGATTATCCTTTCTTGTTCTAAATAATCTCTCCTTTGATTTTAATCCGATATCAATTTTCCTCCCTTTTCTTCCCTTTTAATTTAGTGCAGTTTCCTTCTTTGTTTGCAGGTCACTCGTATTCCTTCGTCACTTTTCCTCTATTCCTTTCTTCGCAATCCTTTACTCTATCTTCGTTTTCTCTCTCCTTATTCTATATCTATCTCTTCACCATCAAATTCACCACTTCTTCTCTTCACCATCTCATTTCACTACTTCTTTCTACTCACGTTTCAACTTCTCACTCTTCTGTTCAGTTTGAACAGAAGAAAAACTTAAAAAATGGAAATTTTCCTTTTTGGTTTTAGAAAGAACTCCATGTTGATTTTTTACGTTTTAGTTTTGTTAATGTTTTTATTTTTACGTCACCATGGCGGGCTACATAGAATCGGTTCTCGGACCGTAGGTTGGGCAGGCCTGATCTACTCTATGGTAGCATCTATCTATTTTTTATATTTCAGCTATAACTTTGTTTCTGTTATTAGTATTCGCAGTTTTTGAGTATTCGAAGTATATTTAGATAGCGCTCTTAATCGACTCTTGTTCAATCAATTATTTTGCGGTGACATAAATTAAATATCTCATAATGTCCACCATGTCTGAAATAACGCTGGAAGAACTTCTATTCCGAACGTTTTTCACAATTAGCAACGTTAAGCAATAATTAATTGCCAAACGCGTTCTCAGTAAAGTTAATGACTATAGGTTGGAACTGAAACGTTTTTGGTTGAGTCGTTTCTAAAATCTATTAAATGATGAATGATTTTATCAACTATTGGATCAAATTTCACTTGCAAGAAATGTATTTCCTATGAGCGTTTCGAGACATGTGAATAGTTTGTATACATTCGGGAACTCCACCTACTATCTGAATATGACAACACAGTGTCATAGGAATAGGGTATTAAAAATTGATGTATTTCGATCTAGAGAGTAAAGAGCTGTATTCCCTAGCTGTATATAATATATATTGATTGTAAGCTCGATTGTGAGGTTATGTTTTCCCAACCAGCTCGAGAGCCTTCATCTGTGACAGGAGACAGCGTCTGCAAAGAAACTATAAATTTTGGAGAAATGTTGTGCGTATCACGGATCTGAAGTACTTATTCTCCCTCAGGAAATGTCCGCCTGCGGCTGCTGTACGGCTTTATAAGTCATCGAGCGACAACAATTTCATTCAGGAGGGAAAGTTGCACTTCACAACCTATTAGCACAAATACACTCAACCATTAGCATGTATTATAACCAATCCAATAGTACTCATCCAAGCACAACATCAACGTAAAAGCACAAACTATCTTATCAGATTTCAATCTTCTACCTTCGGTTATTGCGATCTGATTAGCATTTCAACGCATGCATTTGCGGAAAACGATATTGATAACAAAAATAGTCAATATCGGTATTAAATCAAGGCATAATTGCCGCTACTTTAGTACAAAGAGGAGAGCCAACCTAGATGCGTTCTGATCTGTTCTCATCTGCAAGAGTGCCACAAATTAATAATCCCTGAGGGTGTGCAGTAAAAGGGAATTGTTATTGTAATAGTCTACAAGACAGATAATGAAGCCACAACACTCGTGCATCGATAACAAAGTTATATTGAAATAAGTTGTATTTATTGTATACAATAAAATTGTAAAGTTGTAAACCTACTTTTACGTGAGGCCTATTACTATTAACTTCGTCTAATGCAATATACGATTAGGGAAGGCTATACTATACTACTCTTATCAAAGTATATCTAAAATTTCTTGCTAATATCAAATTTGGGATAGAAGCAGTTTTGGGTGAATGCTTATTGATTGTCATGTATATTTTCAATAGATGAATGAATCAATGGTTATATACAATTACAGTATAGAATGTTTAATTTTCTATATAAAATATCACGACATTTTTTGCCTTGAGGTTGGTAGGTCTGATCTTATCAGATTTATAGTAAGCTGTTTCAGTAAATTTTGATAATATTCCTAGTTCGATGCCCGGTCTGACCAGAAGAGTCGGGTCACTCTTGTGTTTTAGAGGATACGTTAAGCCGTCGGTTGCCTAAAAATCAGAGTTAAATTTATTTCTCACCCTTCCCATTATTACCCAAGTGTGAGCCTCACTGAAGCTCATGAGAGCAACATCCTCAGAGAAAACGTTTTGTTACCATGGTGAGTCTAACTGAAGATCTATCGTACAACAAGCAAACGAACCGAGCTATTCAATATTGCTGTACGAAGCACCGCTAAATACTCAATAGAACTTGTCAAGTTAATGATAATTTGTAGCTGAATGATAACGATAGTCTATTGTTGATAACGATAATGACCTATACTATGACAAGTTCGACATTGCTCAATCAACAATCGAAAACATGCATTATTATGTCTTGCTGTTGCCTTATCAATCTACAGAGCTCTTCTATTAACGCCCTTCTATTATATAAAAATTAGAAGTGGAGATAGTGATAGTGTTGTAGTATTTATCAAGGCTAGACTAGTATCACTTAATAGAATATGAGCTCAAACCCTCAATATTCTAGATATTGCTGAAAACGCTATTAAAAGGATTTCGATTCCATTAACTATCTATCCAACTTCCAGGTGATAGTAGTAGAATTGAAACAGAGTAGACTAGTAGACTAAAGCAGGCTTGTTCCAATAAAACAGTTTACTACTAGAGTACGAATGAAAATTTAGTCTAAAAATAGAAAAAATAATTATTTTTCTATTTTTAGAGTAGAAGAAATGAACGCGTCATCTCCAAACACAAGTTATTTTGTGAACATTTTATACATGATACATGACATTTCAACATAAAAATCCGAATTTTGGCATTATCCTTTTTCATGCCCCCCAGCCTTACTACCTCAAATCGAAATAGCATTATTTTGTTTGCAGCTGAATCTGTGCTTTTCTCTTTTTGGTTATAGCAATGTGGGTTGTATGAGAATTAGTTATATTATTCCATCCACATATATTATTTCGACTTTCATCTCAAAACACAAGTCCTCTTAAATGTTTCCAGGTCCAGGTTGCAATATTCGAATAGTCTATTTGTGCTTTTCTACTTCAATTAGTTATCACCACATTGATATGATTATTTTTTTTATCAAAGTTACAACATTCTGGCTATTGATTATAGCATATATACTGTATATGTTTATATTCAATTGGTATTGAAATTGAAATATTCTACCGAGAATAAGGAATCATGATTCTTAATTGGACATTCCTAAATGAGAAAAACAACAAAAACCTGATATTGGTACTAAATATGTTATGAGATTGGATTATCTATCGATACCATAATAATAAGGGCAATAGTAATAATTTTCCTGATACCTACACCAATGTAATGTACACTTCTGCATGATTGTATACGAATGTATAAGAATATATCCATATGTGTGAAATTGGATTAATAGAAACAAATAAGTGTATTTGCAGGTCTACAGCAGAAAACGTATTCATTGTTATTCAAAAAATTATTTTTTTTAATTAATGAATTTGGGTGAGATTGACAGATGAGAATCACAATTCATTATTCACACTTCCATTTTTTGCCTGAGGGCACCATTAGGAATTAGTTGATTACATTTCCAAGTTCCAAAAAGAGAGGAACAGGGATTTAGAGGTGTTACATTTCAAAACACCTGTCCTATTCTCAATAATTTCATACTCCAAAACCACTGCAGAGATATTAATTAATTTGTCCAGTTGGGTCAGCTCAGTTGTTTTTGTTGGGAGCTAGCTGTCACTTTAGTAACTTAATCAAAGCATTTACATTCTAAGCTGGTGTGTTATATTTAGGGGACAGCAGACTTGAGAAAAATGTTGCCAATTACAAAAACCATTCGTCTCCTTCTAAATTTAGATTGATTGTGCGTAAAGAGATTAGAATGAGGGAGAGCAAGAAAGAATGGAAACAAAGCAGATGAAGAGGGAACGATAGATAGAACGAAAAGAGAGAGTGAGGTAGAAAAAAAAGATTATAATTATATCTTTAACCAAAGAAAAATTTTAAGAAACAGATAACTGAGTTTCAAGAATCAAATCGAGAAAGGATTTTACAAAAAGAATTATTGATGTTCATTTAATATCAAATTGATCAGTATATCAATTAATCAACATTAATAAGTTTCTCCTAGAAACTATTTTAGTGCGTTTAGGGTATAGGGTGCTGTTGACTAAACGTTTCATCTTGAGCGTTTGATTTTACTTTGTAGAGAATACCAATTCATTATAAACGATTTGAATAAAACCTCAAAGAGCCCAGAGAATTTCAAATACTCCGAGAACCCCATAGCATATTCTCCGAATATTTATATTCATGGCCACTCTAGTGAACAGTTTCAAATTTGTTACTGATTTGATAAATTTTATTCTAAGCTAGTTTTCATGCTAGTATCTTTTAATGAGGACATCAAAGTTGATTTTCTCAAACGTAAATTCATTGAAAAGCCCCGATCATCTGTCAGTGAACCGTTTTAAATTTTCTTAGATTATATTAATCATCTCCATTCCTCATTGATGAATTTTTTTTATTTTTTCCCATTATATTGATGATATTGTTTGGGCACGTGAAATTTTGGGGACAGGTTTGTTTCGTGATTTATCACAGCTCAATGTTTCACAAAATGTAAAATATTAAATTTGTCATGTTTCCTAGCTAAGACTCCAACTTTAACACACTCTTTGCATATTATGTTGTTCAAACGTGGTTTAAATCGTCCGCAAAAACTTGGAGAACAGGTTCTGTTTTATCGTTGAATCAGACTATAAATAAAACAGACCAAGTACAAGTTAAGTGTAAGGTAATCGCTGACATTCAATCCGTTTTGAATCTCAATGAGAATCATGAAATGATGGAAAGCATGTACGTTTATCACAAACCAAATCCATGTAAAGTTGTTAATTAACTATAGTGGAATATTTCCGTTCGACTCAATTAATAATAATTATTAGATTTAATGATAAGGATTGAGAAGTACATATCTATTGTTTTGCATAAGAAATGAGCTCCTGAAAGCCGAAGTGAGTGAAAAAAATCCATTAAATATCATGTTAAGACATTAATAAGAAACAGACAAATAGAAAAAAAAACAAAAACACTGCAATATTGAGATATTGAAGAAAAGGTTCTGTATTACATAAGTTGTTGTTCATTGTCATCTTCCAGTAATAAAATTTAGTACAATATTCTAATTGAACAGTCATCAAAAATATGATTTTTTTATGCTTCCTCTTCAGATCATAGCTTACATTCGATATTAATTTTTTGTATAGCAGAAAAATATGATGAGTATTTCACAGAAATTGCAAAGATTTTAGGCGCCTAATATAAATAATAAAGAAGTTCTTGATTTAATGAGATTAATAGCTTTGTGAACGCTAACCGCATTAACTAAATTTTCCTCATGTTAGACTAAATTACTTCACATAGCCGGATAGAAGACATAACTTTATAAAAACAAGTATATTGTCTTTGATACTGCAGATGTTATTACTGATTTGTCTCGCTGAAAACCATGCTGTTCTTCATCCATCATATTTAATCAGTCTGTTACTTAGCTTTTTTGTTGCTCAAAGCAATCTTTTCCGGGTTACATCAGAATCAGAAATGCACACAACAAGCCGTTCAGTAGAAAGGGACAATATTATGATAATTTTAGAACGTTATTGCTCCCAAACAAAGGATGTTAGCTATCACGAACCTTGTGTTGCTAGAATACGTCCGTCATGGACAATGACAAGATTTTTCCATAGAGCTGTAGACTGCAGAAATATTCATGAATGATGAAATTTGCAAGAGGTTTCAGATTAGTAGTTATTGAGAGGTAACGGTAGCGACGAATCAAAAATGCCATGAAATATTTATGCTAACAGCAAATCTGTATAGGATCCTTGCACTCTCTCTTTCTTTCTTATACGTTCTTACACATTCTTTCTTTCTTCATCCACCTGAAAGGAGAATGTCGTCACTGCATTGTTGCACTGACAAGCGCCGACAGTGAATGAAAAAGAGTTCAACATAGTATGACTTCTTTCCCATTCTTCCCTTTCCCATTTTCTCTCAGTATTCTTGCACATTTTCCCCTTCATACCTCTCCATCTTCTGATTTTTTTTCCTTCTTGTTATTTGTCTATCTCGTCTTCTTTTTTCTTCTTCTTCTTCTTCTTCTTCTTCTTCTTCTTCTTCTTCTTCTTCTTCTCCTTCTTCTTCTTCCTCTCCTCCTTCATTGTCTTCTTCTTCTTTTCTTTTCATGTATGTGGATCTTCTTCTCTTTGTGACTATTTTATTTCTCTCTTAATTCATATTCATGAATCATAAATACTCCTTTTCTAACAGTGTAATAAAGACTCAACACCAATCACGAAAACTAAATTTCCTGAATTCAGTTATTGAATAATCCAAACAGAAACTCGTGAATAATCCAAGAGAATCAAATACTCTCACAACAATTCAACTCACTTTGTGCGTATAATGATGAACATATTCTCTGAAAACGATCATCATATGAATAGTTGTGATTTGCGTTCCATTACTTCATGTTCACTTTGTAGAACACACGCTGAATACCATCAAGAAAACTGAATTTCCTGAATAATCCAATAGCCTATTCGGGCGTTACTGTTTGCCGATTCACTTTGTGCAAAATACTTGGCGATTGAAGCTGTCACATCATCCATTCTCATCCATCAAATACGAAAGTTTCGTATTGCAGCTCAGTTTACGTAGAAATTTGTTCGATTGACATTCCAGTTAACTATTTCGAATTCATGAAATTACGTAGGCGTATACCTAGAGAATAGTTCTTGGGGTTGGTCCTGATAATTTTCGTTCAAACATTCATGTATGTGGATTTTCTTCTCTTTGTGACTATTTTATTTCTCTCTTCTATCGATTCCCCATTCTCATTTCTTCTCTCTTTGCCCCCTTGTTCATTATTTCTTCCTCTCTGCTCCTCTTGCTCTTTCCCTTCTTCATCTCTATCTCTTTCCAGTCCCGAAAACAGTTTGCCAATGTCAGCAATTTAGAATCGCGTCCCAAAGTCAAAATTTAAACCAAACATGCACAAGGAATGCTTGTTGACTGTGTAAACTCCAGTCAACTTCATCGCTCAATCAGAAAATGTCAACAGTTGTAAAAAAGAATGAACTTTGATAGATTGACAATCCTGCGATGGTATTCTGCAAATATCGAATATAGATTCATGTTGTGTATTTGACAATAAACAAGTGAAATTCACGTTGATAAAACCTGTAGCAGTGTCCCAGTGATCTGTTATAACCAATTATCTACTAACAACAATATATTCAAAACTGTTGAATTTTTCTGGAACTCGAAAATTTATTGTTTTGAAATGTACACAACAAGATCTGGGGTTAAGTTGAAAACAATCATTTGTTCTTAAATGTAAACTACAAGTTTGTGCTTCAAAATAATCTTGAATTATTATTTGAGGCCCTTAAAATCGATTAAAAAACTTAACGAATTCTTAAACAATGAAATAATTTTTTCTGTGGTATTTCATTGTGAAATATGATTGCAATTGATTAAAATATGACTATTAATGGTGTAGTGGTGGAAGGTAGATTGTGGTTTTCTATAGAAAAAAATAAGTTTAAGACCGAGGAAAATGATACCATATATAACTCTCATTGAAGACTACTTTGTTCAACAATTTCCGATCAGACTCAAATTGAGCAATGAAACAGGAAAAAAACATATTAAGCAATACTCTCTGCTCAAAATAGTTTTACAAATATTTCATCTGACATCGTTTTTGAAGGAGTTTTTCTAGAGAAGTATTCACTGTTTTTTCTCTGGGCTAAAAGCTGATTACAGGAAAGGAAAAATTGAAACTGGTATGACTGATGAACAATGTTATTGAAATGTTTGTTTCACTGGTATTGTATTCAATTACATCAAGTGAATGCTCAATCTACAATGATCTGAGAAAATGGAGTTTTCATAAAAATGCAGTCAGCTGTTGAGAGCAAACTCTCATGTCACACAATCATGTATAAGTTACTCTTCACATATAGCAGAATCCAATTCAACTTGTCAGAAGTCAGCTGTTCCAAAGAGCAATATCACAATACTTAACCTACAAATGCTGAATCTCGCAGATTATTGAAAAGGTCCTTTAAAAAGTTATTCTTTGAAAGGTCTTCTTTAAAAAGGTCTTTTAAAGACTTTAAAGGTCTTTAGGACTTTTAAGCATTTTTGAAGCACTGTCTAATTATTACACAAACCGCTGACTTATGTCAAGTTAATTGAATCCTGCTATACTCATATGAAGGACATAGGTTGATGGATTTTATATACATACATGATGAAGTTGGTAAAAGGGAATGCGGACTGCAGCAGTTGATAAAAGTAATCATTCCAGTTTGTTTTGCAAATAAAAATTCCGTTTCATGTATCTTTATTCTATCCTGCTCAGTGCATTTACATTCGATTTTTGATTCTCGATTGTTGAAAAAAAACTAACTTTATTAGTTCGGAATTCCAATACAGTATAAATGCAACTCGAGGGTAAGCTTTGTTTCAACAAACCTTCAATAAATCTCTACCAACAATACAGCTATTCAAAAATTTTGTTCGAACTATGAGTGACAATATAATATATTGGAGATGAATTGATGAATTTTTTAGCAAATTATTAGTTTTGATCATTGAATTGAAGGGCATAATTTACTATAATGAATTATTCTCCAATATTCTCCAATTATCAGCCAATTAGGCCGCATGTATAATTGTCGGTCGAATCTTGGAAAAAGCAACTATTGTTGGAATTCTCACTCACAATATTATCTACCGCATGCTGAACGTACTCGCTCGTGTGAACCGAGCCTTATTGTAGCCTATACTTCATCATCTCAAATACAATGGTTTTCAATGTTTTAATACTATTAAGTTTAGTATGATACTAACTATAATCATAACTGGTAATATCATCTAGCTCTCACGAAATCTCATTAGTCAGCTTCATGGATTCTCGATTATAGAAGAGGAACATATTTGACAAATTTTCCTGTAATAAAACTCCAATTATTTTAAACCAATTCCTAATCAAGAATTCATAAATGAATGAAAATAAGTATAAGAATATGCAAACTCAACACAGAATCGTCTCTTATCATGACAATGCACAGTTGTACATTCCTATATTTTTTACTAAATTTAAGTATTTTTTCATGTATTCTTTTAGTATTTCTTCTTTATTGACGTGGATTGTATTTCAGTAGCAGAACTACTGTACTAATGTTAATAAGTCCTTCTAGTCAATTTATCTATCTAAGTTAATTTATTTATTGTCTTTTAAAATACAAGGCGAAGTTAAGACTCGCAGGTCCTCTCTTACACTTAAAACCTTAAAATGATAAATGACACTTAAGGCTGTGCATCAGCTTAAAAAAACTTTTTTATGGTGATATTTTTCTAAGTTTTACGATTTGGATACTATCAAGCTATCAAAATGAAATACTTTTTAGAGGAAAAAATTTTTTTCTTGTTCATTAGTTTTTGAGATATGGGCGTCTAAAGTAGAAATTTTCAGGGAAATTAATCTCAAAATTGGTTGCAAATACAATTATGAAATTTTGAGCATACGTGCTTGAAGGTATTGTCTATCACTTGACATAATTAGTTTCTCGAAATATCAACTTTTGAGAAAAATAACAAATTCTCAATTTAATTGAAAATTGAGTTATTTTTTTAAAGAAATTATTTTCGAAAATATTTTTTTTCAAATTGGTTATTTTGAGAAACTAATTATGTCAAGTGATAGACAATACCTTCAAGCACGTATGCTCGAAATTTCATAATTGTATTTGCAAACAATTTGAGATTAATTGCTGAAAATTCCTACTTTAGACACCCATATCTCAAAAACTAATGAACAAAAAAATTTTTTCCTCTAAAAGTATTTCATTTGATAGCTTGATAGTCAAATCGTAAACTTAGAAATAAATAAATAAATAAATAGATTCGTTTATTGCCAAAAACAATACAAAAAAGATCAATGATAATCAATGATTGATGGTGATAAATATCACCATAAAAAAGTTTTTTTTTAAGCTGATGCACAGCCTTAACCAATGATGCAGCCTACAACATTAATACAGGCTTTGTTTGTTTGTAACATTGATAAATCTTTGTTCAATATTCGAAATTTGAATACTTCAGAGATTCATCCTCTGTTTTGTTCTCAATTCTTATCTGATTCAAAAGAATATTTGAAGCTATCCATGCTCTGCATCCGTTCAGTTTTATCCATGAAAAATTCAACGTCAACTCCAATTCAACGAATGCGATACAATTAAAAGAACGCTATTACTGAGTGCAATCAACTAGTGCACTTCCACAGCTTGTTGTGTGCTGTCAACTCCACTTTACAACACCAAATCGACGCCGACAGTTGACTCAGTTATTAAAGCCTTGTAATTAAAGCTAGATGCACAAACAACGCTATTAAACTTGTCCGATGTCAACCTATAATTGCTGGATGACTTAGGCTATCACTTCGAGGATATGCAATTAGTACGAACAGGCAAGCAATTTTGTAAATCAACAAAACTAGGTACCAATAAAAATGTTCTTTTAAATTTTACTTAATAAATAAACTCTGGCTATGAAACTGCAATAGTATAATAGAATGGTTCGGAACCCATCAAAAGCTGTAGGTCCATTTAATTCTCATCATCATTCGTCCCATTACCCACCCACAAGCTGAGAGCTTGGGCATGGGTGAGCTTGTGGGCATCACAACAGCAAAAAAGAAAATGAAAGAGAGGATATTTAGGAAGGTGAATGGCAAATCACTATTTTAAATGACTATTTAATGACGAATGACTATTTAATAACTATTTTTCTGTATGACTGTAATTATTTAACGTTTCCATAGTAACGAGTGATGTTATGCTCGTCTGTGTCTCCAACCTATAAATAAGTATAGCGCGATCCATTTAACTTGTCAGAAATCAGCTGATTTGGTAATAATTAAACAGTGACTTCGACACAATAATCAAAAGACTTAAAAGTCTTGAAGACATTTAAAGTCTTTAAAAGACCTTTTTAAAGAAGACCTTTCAAAGAATAACTTTTTAAAAGACCTTTTCAATAATCTGCGAGATTCAGCATTTGTAGGTTAAGTATTATGATCATAATTTATGCTCGTCGATCATATGTTTCATGACAAGTTGAAAGGATCCTGCTATACAGCCTGAGAGAATGTATCGGTCCAGCTAACAAGTTAGTGCAATGTGTTTGAAGATCAATCAATCTATCAGTTTTATTATGTAGATTGAATTCTAGATGGAAAAATTCGGTCGGCGAACTGCAAGAACCCGGAACAAGAACTGAAGGACAACGCAACTAGAGAGCCGCATTTTTTCAAATATCGGCTGACTCTCCAAAACGCAAACCTGTTCGATGATAGCAATGAACAATAATTAAAGGCAAAACTATGCAGCTCAATGCATACGAGCAAGGTTGAGAGTTGAGTTGGACAAGACAAAAAATTAATACTAGGATAATAATACTGAGGGAGAAGAAGAAGGAGAGAAGAGGAAAATTACCTCTTATTCTACTGTATCTGATGATTTGTTTAACAGAACGATCTTTCTAGTGTATTTGAATTGCAATGCAGGATTAAAGTCAGGGTATGATTTGGGAAAAACAGGCTAAGCATTTACCGTTTTCTCTTGAGTTATGAGAACTAATCCTCGTTATCATTGATAACAGCGGATGGCGATTTTTAGCTTCCGATAAAATCAGAATTTGTAATGAAGTGTCCCAAAATTTAATTTCAAATTCAAACTTTTTATTTGCACTATCATTTATGTACATCTTTTTTAAATCATATAACAGAAATCTCTGAATCATCAAATATACAAAATAGAATAATAACAAACAATTTCAATTGCAAAAATTATAAATGAGAAAAGCAATAAAAAATAAAACACATTATAAAGACTGGATTTCTCGATTCCAGTAGACGTCCAGGTTACTGGAGGCAGGTGGATTATATGATCATCAACTCTATACAAACTGATTGGTCATTGGACTATTTGTTTGTATAGAGTTGACGATCATATGATCCACCTGCCTCCAGTAACCTGAACGTCTACTGGAATCGTGAGATCCAGCCATAAGTTCAGTAACTAAGGCAGTAAATAAATTGAATCCAACTTATATCTAGTACCTCCTGTCAATTGAAATAATTATATTGGATCTGAGGAAGAAAAGGATACTACCTCTTTTGTTGAATAATATCTCTCAAGTAATAAAAACTCTTGTTTAAAATTCAACTCAGTACTTAATCTTACAAATTCGCAGAAGATCGCTTAAATTTTATCTTGTAATAATAATCTTGGAGCTATCATAAGCCTCATATCAGTGAGCGATATTGGAAGCTGTTATCAGGATATCATTCTTGACACTTACAATCATGAACATCTATCCGTCCCTGATCGAGTGTTTCTTTCTCCCACAACACTTTGTAGCTAGACACGTACTTTTCATGACGTATCCCTATCCCTTCCTTTGGTAACTGGAGCATTATTTGGAAAAATGTGAGTAGCCCTTACGATTTGGGAGCTGGTAACGCGATCGCAACCCTGAATCCCTTAATACCTAGGGAGTCCCTATGGTCGCGTTGACACATTGACAGCCCTTAAGGCTCCCCATCACCCAATACCTATTCTGATCCTTTTTCGTTCCATTATTGTGAGCAGCCTCTCACGTTTGTTTTTAGCATTTTTGGGATTCTCGAGTGTCGTTCAGATCCTACAAATGACGGCAGGTGCTTTGTTACTAAGGCTCTATCCCATTCTTTCATTCATTCCCTTTAGGTCCGTTGGGCTTCGAGTGTTGATTATTCCACTTCCATCTGATTAAACTATGAAATAATTGACAAAAATAAACGTAGCAAAGAGACTACAACTCACGAAATCACTAAAAACATTAGAATAACCGTGTTCCCTTCATCTTGCTCGATTGGCAAGGTGGAATCACCGGTGAAGGTTTCCCTAATGATAGAATTATCATTATTACTACATAAAAAAATTATTGTAAACTCCAATAAAACTCAAATAACAGTTTAAACAAGGTTTCAACTGTGTTCAGTTTAACTCAGTTTAAACGAAGATGTGTTGGATAATAGATCAAACTTGGATTTATCTGTAGATTGACAGTCAAGTTTAAACTACGAGGCCTCGAACGTTTAGTGAACTTAGTTCAAACGGAGATGGTGGGTACTGGTCTGATAAGTAAGATGGGACAGCTTACATTCGCAACTTGGTAGCAGATAACTCAGTAAAAACTAAAATTTTTGACCAAATTTGATTACTAACCAATTGAGTACTTTTTTTATCGTATGGCTTTTTATTGGTGGGGAGACCCTTACGGGTAGGTTCATCCTCGCCTCATTGCACAATTTTTTGTGTCTGTAGTACTAATAATTACTAAATTCAATGAAGAATGTTTAGAAATACATAGAAATCATACTTATCGTCAACTGGAATCGTGTTAGTCCAAAAACGACTGAACATCCGAAACAAATGGCCAGCTGTTCGGACGTCGGACGTTTTCGGACGAAAACGGTTCGAATGACGTCGATGCTTAGCCTGAGAACTAACAAAAAATCATGTATCAATTCTTGGTTAGAACTGAAAACCGCAAACTACAATTTCTATAATATCCATTGATTTTTGAACTGCTAAACCCCTACCCTGCTGATGATGATTTCAAAGTTGGAAGCTGATTGGTTGGATGATAAAATACTGTGACAGCTCAGCTTCCAACTCGAGCGTAGCTACATTGTTGTAGTGGGAGCGGAGATGGGAGCGTGGTAGGTCTGATGTAGCCGCCGATAATTGAAGTGTTAACTCGCTTTGTTCATTCAAATCTATTCCTGGAATCACAAACTTCGAATCACACACAGTTTTAATAGGCTATGAGAATGGTTTATTCATATTTTCTCCGTTCTTTTTCCTCTTCTCCTTAGTAGTTTTCTTCTCCATCTCAGTTTTCTACTCACTTCTCCTGTCTTTATGGTTATCTTCATCTTTCATTTCTTCGTCCTTCTCTATCATTACTTTTTTTCCCTTGTCTCTATACACTCATTCTCCTTGGTACTGTTATCCCATTCTTCTTCTTCTTCTTCTTTTCATTCTACTTCGTCTACCTCTTCTTCTTTCGAAAATAAGTAATGCCACTGTAAAGAGGTCTTCAAATTTTCGACAAAAACAAACTGAATCCTATAAATCCAACAATGGTTGATGTTTGAATTGAAACGCTTGCGATAACACAGATGTTAGGCACAAAGTTGCTCAGCTCAGGAAAATATATATTATTATTAGAGCCCGGATGTTAGGCAAAATGCCTTAATTTTGCCTATTCTGCTTTTTTTGGGTGTTAGTGCCTATTTCAATATAAATAGCTTATTTCATCCTATTTTATATGTTTTGCCTATATGATTACCATTTTTTAATTTTTAATATTTAAAAAAGTATAAGATTACTGGAAGAAGAAAATCCAGCGTGCATATAAGAATTTGAACATGAGAAAAAGTCTATGATCTCTAGAGAAGATATAATATTACATTTGCGAATTCCCTAATGCAGGCTACAAATATCCTTGAGACCATAAAATGAAGCTTTTTGTAGTCAGAAGTCGACTATTTATAAACAGAGAAAGGTATGCATGAGTGTGCTATAGGCTACGAGAACCTTAAAAATGAATAAATAATGTTTATTTCAATCCATGAATTAACATAATTAATTTTGTCTAACGGAAGTTTTGCATGAATAAAGCTAATATTCAATATTTTATCATTTGAAGGTAACCCTTTTTTTGAATCTAGCTTCAGTTCAAATACAATAGTGTGCTTCAGATATGCAACAGTAACAACAGTTGACGTATAACTTCATACTGGAAAATATTCTTTCAGAAATAAAACCAAATTTAGAGTCAAAAAAACTTCAAGGAAAACATATTAATCATGTGCAACCAGTAGAATATAAGTTTTTCAATTTTCTTGTATTATTTTTTCACATAAATATATAGAATACACTATGCCTTTTTTCGATTTTAAAGTGCCTATTTTTGTGTTTTTTAGTGCCTTTTTGCCTGCCTATTTCAAGTATTATAAATGCCTGAACATCCGGGCTCTAATTATTATCCTACTGAAAAGTTACTACACTCTCACCACGACCTGATTATTTCTAAACCGATTGTCTCTGAAACATTGTCGAGTCTCGTGGTTTCATCTAATTAACGATTGTCTCAAACTCTGTGATGGTCTTAAACTTTCATGTGTTTCAATTATTAGTTTCTCAGAATCCTCTCCAGTTCCGGAAATAAATTCTGTTACTATCTTCTGAACATAAGGTTTGCTCTATCAACTTTATCTGGATTTTGTGGTTTAGTGGTTCGGAGGAGCGTTTTGAATATAGAAATAATTCTTTGTTATTTTTTTGAGAATGAACTTTACCATATATTTTGTCGATTAACAAAAAAATTGGACAATATTTTTAATGTTTGTAACATTAAAAAGCTATAAGGCTTAGAAAAAGTATTAGCAGGTTCTATGTTATGTACTTACATTCGTTCAAAGTAGCTCATTACAAAAACTTGATTTTCCTCCTCTTTCTTTTGCACTTGGATTGCTAGAATTGATTCAGTCAGATTCAGTCGAGATAATATCAGGGCCTGGTGGTAGTTACCTCCGACTACAAAACCCCCCCCCCCCACCCTAATAAACCCTTCACTTCTATTCCGTTCCATAGAACTTGTAAACTCGTGCCACAAAAAATAAATTATCCTAAAATAGAATATGTACATATAGTGGTATCATATAGAGCACGTCCGCATAATTTCTGATTACGATAGGCAGATAATATATCAGATACATTCTTTTATCAGATTGCAAAAGTGTAAATTAAACTTTTCCCAAATTTTGAGATTTCGATTGAATTCCGGGCCCGGTGGGAAAACCACCACTCCCACCCCCTCTCGTCGGGCCTGCGTTTTTGAATTCTGCTGCAGCTAAATCTGAAACTTTATTCAAATTTCACGTTCCAGCATGATAAATGGAAATGCGTCAATAGAGTCCTAGTCTTTCTTGTATTCTGAAAAGATTTTCAATGAAGGAGGTTTATCTTTTCAGTATTAGAGGAGGTTTCAACTAACTTGGAAACAGCTCTCTTTTTCATTCAGCTATTCATAAAACATTCACATTTGTTAATTACATGTAATCTATTTATTCAACTGTGGAGTGCATCACACACTCGTTGTTTACGAATAAGACCTTGAAAGCAGAGTAGATTCAATTAGTGAATTTGAAGGATACACATATTGGCCTATGATAGTGAACTTTTCACGTTGAAATTACTGAAACAGGAGGAAACGTTCGAATAAGGTGCTAATTGAGAACAAAAAGGAGGTTTGTTTGTCTGTTGCAAATACTTCACACAAATTACACAGATTAAACATTATATTTCATAATATAATGGCAGAGTCTGATATATATATGCATTTTACAAGTGATAGCCAAGTTACCCTTCCTTTCTGCGGATTCGGGTCATATAATCACGAATAACCCCAGCTCTGCCAAGTTATGTATGGGGATCTTGGACTAACGAATCAAGCAGAAGAGATGAATGAGTGAACGTATGTTTGCTGGCAGATACAGCGAAATGCTTCATTAGAAGTTGTTCAATCTTGCTCCGTCATCATCAGCGACTGTATTCACATTTCAATTTCCGTAAACTGGGTAGTAAGAGTGGTGGAAGGGAGGGAGTGGTTAGTTAAAGAGGACTGACGTGAAAGGATGAAAGATTTGAAGGCTGATGAAGACGAAAAAGGCAAGAAGTGGGAGGTGGAAGGAGGAAATGAGAAACTGGGGGAGAAGAAGAGGAAGGAGGAAGAGGAATGATGTGGGAAGAAGATGAAGGAGGAGGAGTAGAGGAAGAAAAAGAGGAAGAGGGAATTAGAAGAAGGAAGAGTTATAAAGTAGAAGGAAAATAGTAAGTGGGGGTAGTAAAGGAGAAAGTTGGCAAGAAGGTGATAATAATAAGAATTTCCAGGGGAAAAACTTTTTTTCTCAAGTTTAATCCTTTTCAATTCAAATTATCATGTACTAATGCATTATTTTGTGCCTTTACTATTTGTAAATTCATACGGGCAGTGTTTGAAACGTTTTTGGAATGTATTCATAGATTTGATATCCACTCTCTTTTACTCGCCCTTTCTTTTACTTGCCTTTCTCTTTTTTCTATCAAAGGCTTCCAATATAAATTCGTTCTCATCACTGACTCCACTATCTATAATTTCTTGTCTCTTCTCCTGAACCCTTTATTCTCTGTCTCCTTCTATCCATCTCAAATTCTCCCAACTTCACCTTCTTATCATCCGCATCTCCGATATCGGAAATGACAGTTTCTCTAACCAGAGCAGAACTTCGAATTTTGTCTGATGCTTCACCAAAACGTGCGATAGTCTGTGAAGTGCAACAGCCAAACACCAGCCTCCAACACAAACTTTTCATAGATACTTCCTCTATCTCCCTTTGAAATCAACCCCTTTGATTTCATCCCCAATTTCTATTTCTAATTTTTTCCCTACTCTTCATTTCTGTCTTACACGTTTTTTACTTCTTTCTGCTCCTCCTCTCCTCCTTTCTCAACAACTTCTCCTATTCATGCTTCCCTCCTCCTAATCCTTTTTTTCTCTCATCGTCATCATCTACATCTCCTTCTTCTCCTTCTCCTCCCTCCTCCTCCTCCTTCTTCTCCTTCTCCTTCTTCTCTCCTCCTTCTCCTCCTTCCTCCTTCTCCTCCTTCTCCTCCTTCTCTTCTCCTCCGTCCTCCTCCTCCTTCTTCCTCCTTCTCCTTCTTCTCCTCCTTCTCCTCCTTCTCCTCCTTCTCTCCTCCTCCTCCTCCTCCTCCTCTCCACCTCCACTTTCTTCTCCATCTCCTCTTTCAGCAAACTCTTTCCTCTCCTTTTCCATCAAAGGCTTCAAAAATAAATTCGCTCTCATCACTAACTCCACTATCTGTAATTTCATCTTAAAGAGCTTCCTGGCGTTCTATTAATAGCATGAAGGAGTCTAGTGCCTGCAGTCGTCTGCAATGCTTCTTGAAAGATAACTTGAAAATTATTGGGGTGTAAATAAACCACCCCCTCCCTCAGCTCTGAACCCTGAGACTGAAGGAACGTAAGACAGTAAGGAGATTGATTTTATAAAGAAGAAGACGCCACTGAACGAGTCACTGCTACGACAAGAGAGAAGTCAAGCTGAGAAAAAGTTTTGAAAATGGGTCAATAAAAGTTTTTCAGGTGAAGGAAATATCTTCTAGATAAGACCTGTTGCACCGGAAAATGTTTTCTGAATTATCACGTTTTGGTTCCTGCAACAAATTTTAACGGCCGACTTAAAATGTTGTCATCTAACGAAACCAATGCAACGAGACACCATCGTCAAAGTAATCGTATAATTTGAAGGTGGTCGAATCCAATGATTTCGTGATTTTACGTGAAATATCGTACAATATTGAATTGTAAAATGTTTTTCAATATTTTTCTATTTTCTATCATGAATAAGATTACATTTGAGAATAAAAGTATATGTTATTGTAATCTAAATTTAAGTATTATAAATATGAATAAAGTTCTCTCTCTTAAACCAAATTCCTTAGAGAATATATTTAGAAGAGCAAAATATAAGAAAAAGGAAATTCGTAGGATTTTCAGGAAGAAGACTTCAATTTTCTAGAGCCGTTGTTTAATTGAACCCTTGCAGTCCAAGGCTATTCCCAAGTCGCTTGTCTGTCCCTAAATACTACGGAAGTAATGAGCAGAAGAAAAAAGAGCAGTGAAATTAGAGAAGAGTGGGTAAATGTGAGTGGAGTAGAAAAGAGTGGGATGTCTTAAGTGAATCAGTGAATGGAATATAGGAAAGGGAACAATTAGTTTAAGGAAAGAAGGAGAAGAAGAATCAAGTTGTGATGAAGAGGAGAGGATAGGAGAAGAAACTGCAGTGATTGAAGGAAAATTAGAGGAGGAGGAAGAAGAAGAAGAAGCAGAAGGAGAAGCCGAAGAAGGAAGATAATGCTAGGTAATTTGTTTAAAATGTCTAAACAAAGTTGCTATCGTCTTTCTTTTTTGTACGCAAATGATGTTATAGGACAAGTTTATGTCTGATGCGACAACAACCCCCTCCCTTAATCCACTCTCTCTTATTCAAGATCTTTTAAATTTGTTCTTGAGAAAGTCCAGAAACATTGAGTTAATCTTGTATATTTTAGATTGAGAGTAATTTACGACGTAGGTCACATATTTCCTATCGAATGTATAGCGCCTGACCTTATCTTGTTTTCACCCCCAATATCGGTTGAAGAGATTGTAGAATTTGTGAGCAATTTTATTTGTAAGGAATCCGGAATGAATTGAGATTCATTAATCAAATCAACGATAATAGAATGAATTTTAGGTGTGACATTTGGTTCAATGCTCTGTCTCAAAATTTTCTACACGTGATGGCTGATGTTCAAGGTGTGGTCTAAATTACACTGTTAATAAAAAAAGTTGTTAAATGAAGAGATGTGATACACCTAAAATATAGGTATTATCTTACACGAAGAGAATCCATTTTAATTGTATTTGGAATTCGACCAAGATGATGTTACAACTTCTTGATTGATCGAAATTCTCTCTTGTTCCTGATTGGTTAAAACATGTAATGAAAGATGTGCATCAACAAAATGGTGGAATCGACTCGTCTCCAATAAAGGTCAGCGATATGAAAAGTTTACTCTTCTGTTGGGCACCATTCCAAACAACAGAATTAATTTTCCAGAGACTGATAACTGGCTGTTTATTAATCCTGAGAATGTCAATTGACGGTTTCTTGTGAGGTTGATATCCACATGAACTCTAGTCTTGTGCAAGGATTATGGAAGGGGTGATGACGAGATGAGCTTAACGATTGCACTAGAAGTATTATCCATGGGTCTGGTATTTTCTCTCTAATAATACAAAACTCTGTTCAAGTGATTATTCTCCACTAGAATTGAGCCGGAAGCAGTTTTTAAATAACCATTTTTTCATGGAGATCTGTAGAATCCCCAGAGCTGCCATCTCTTACAAGCCAGAAGGGAAGAGGAGTATTTTCAGGTCAAGAAAAAGATGGGAAAATGTTTGAAGTCGGAACAGGTAATAATGCCCACTCTTGTAAGAAGACGACGAAGATTATGCTGAGCTAAATGCAGAATTTTTTGTAACAAATTGTGAACCAGAAAGAAGCAAAAATAGGGGAGAAGGATAATTTAGAAGAAATTTATTGAAATTAGAGTACATAGCAAGGAACAGTTGGAGGAGGGGAAAAATTATAATCAGAAAAAGAGGAAAGATATGAGGAGAGAGAGAGAGCGAGAGAGAAAGACCAGAATTGAAAGGAGTATAGCAAGAGAAGGCATTATTTGAGGGAATAAGAATGATAGGAGCACAATATAATAATTATAGTAATTATGAACTTCCCCTTTATTTTATGTTTTTCATTCATTCGTATGGTTTCCATGATGGTTACATGAGTAATTTTATTTTTTTTTTACAAAAATAAGGTCTCAGACTCTAGTATATGAAACATAAAATACAATACATATAAATAAAATTTATAATGGAACTCAACATGGAAAAATGTTTTACTTTCTTTGAGAAGAGGAGTGACGGAAAGAAAAGAATGTTTAAGAAAAACAATAGGGCTGATAATTTTATAAGAGAAGACGAAGAATGGTGGAAAGAAAAGAAAAGTAAAGTGTAGAAGAGGGGAGATGAAAAGGAAATCCCTGTTTCAGTGATTATCCTCCTCTAGAATAATTGAGAGGAAAGCAATTTTGAAATGAGGAAATAATTTTGAAGATAAAAAATAAAATAAGTAAAAAAATATAGAGAACAAAATATATAATAATTAAGAAAGAAACGAGGAAAAGGAGAAGAGGAATGCTAGTACAGCTGACTCAGTTTTATGAGCTGGAAGTAACAGAAGTCTAGCTAGAATCTTTTTCCATGTTTATTTTAGGTCGTCTCTCCCACTGAAAAGAGTACATAATAAAACTTTACTGCTTCATTTCTAGCACCAGAGGGATGGATTGTTTCATCTTATTGGAGTTTATCTAGCTGAAGTCGTGTGCTGCTATCCCTTATATACATCATAATAACATTTGTAACAACAATTTACGGCGCATTTAACCTTTGGTTGAAGCCGACTCAACTCTAAAACATTCAACAACTAGAGATGCAGGGTAATAAAGTTTACGACGGCGATGATTCATTTAACTGTTGTTTAATCCCGTAATGGAGAATCCAGAATTACAATGAAGATTATTCTCGCATTTTTCTTGACTTTTCAGAGCATTTCAGAGCAGAATAGAATTAAATAGAATAGAATAGAAAGAATAGAATGGTTATCCAAGTGAGAGCAGCTTGTGCGAATGAAACCAATTTTCTGACATACGAGTAAATTACTCACATGAAAATCAAATGTTAGCTCAGATTAAAAAATCACTCCAAGGTTCATCATCACCAATCATGTCAAGGAAAGAAACTGAATACTGAATTGAATACAATGAGACATGTTTGTTTTCCAGATTCATTTCAATTCCTTGAATGTGTTCTCTTCTACAGTGTTTTCCTGTGGAATGCAGAAATTTTAGGAAAAAGCTCTTTTTCTATTGAGAAAACACTCAAGCTCGAAGGTATTCTGTTTTCATTTCAAGAATCATCATCCCCATCATGATGTGATGTATCATCATAGCATTTGCAAAAAGCCCTTCTGCTGATGAAACTCATTTTCCCATGACGCCTCTATAAATATTCATCTTTGCATATTTATTATGGATGGGAAACTTTTTCGAAAGTAATCCTGTATACTTTATCGGAGGCTGTGGTGTGGTTTTATGACTTTATTTACTTATATCTGATGCACAGCCTCCTCCCTCCCACTATTTTATTAATCAGTCTTCATCTATTTGCTTCCTTTTGTAAGTTTGAAAATTATAAAATATTCAATCATACGTGAAATATTCACCTCAGAGTTTATTGATCAGAATATTGTTTTGATATACACAGTCATATATTTTTCTCCTCTTATCAGAATATTAATTTTTAATGTTAATTAATGATGAATTCACGAAAAAAAGATGAAAATATTCTGAATTTTGCATACACGGATTATTAGCACAATATTGGTGGAGATTCACAGGTTGGATAAATATAAATTATTTCACAAATTCCAGGTTGAACTTGGAAATAGTACATTCAGCTTTTCTGTCTTATCAATGATTATAATTATCAACAATGATTATTGTCCTGAATAATGTTTATAAAATATTATATACTTAAATATAATTTTCTCCATCATGAATATAATGTTTATTGCGTTCCTACATCAACGCTTGAAGGTCAAAAGGTCTGCAAAGCAGTGATTTTAGTTGGGTAGTCCCACTAGCCAACTAGAAGCAATAAATAATACAGATATAGTCCAACATAAATCAATACTCCTATACTTGGTTAATCGAGAATCAAGTTCAACTTGTGCAAAACGTATAACAGGTGCCGTTGCTAGAAGCGAGAAGATTAGAGTTGTTTTCAAGGTCAAAGAAAAGACCACCGTAATTGTAGAGAGAAGCAGAACAGAAAGAGTCGTTGAGAGAGACTACTGCTGAAGGTTAGTGAGTATTCAGAGAGAAAGAGCAAAGGCAATGTACCGAAAAATACAATTGAATATACATGAAAGTATCTTCTGATTGGAAAGAGTGATAATGGATAGTTGATATTGAGTATTGAGGTATGTTGTACTGAAACTTTATCCAATAGGAAACAGAATAATAAAGACAGCCTTTCTACCCCAGATAGAAAGACGACTAAACCCAGACAGACAGAACTTTTGAAGTTCATGGACTAACTAGGTTAGGCCTAAAGTTTCAATTCCAAAAACCGATCAAAGTCAGTTGGCAATCGACCCTGGAAGATACCCTGTCTGAATAAGCCCTCTAGGCTTAATGTGGGATCCTGAACTCCCGTAGTTTCTACAGCAAATATTCTATAGCTTCTTTCAAAGATTAAGATTGATCTTGACCTTTATGTAAATCTGGAATCTAGAAACTCTTCTGGAGAGACTCTCTTGATTATTATTATTTATTTTGAATGGGATAAAAATAATTCAATTGTTTTTGAAGTACAAACGGAGCCTGCCGAAATTCAATGTTTTATCTTTATTTTGGCGCAAACCGCATCAAAATCGGTCCACTCAAACTTCTCCACGAACTTTCCAAAATCTACTCTACACGGCACCAACTTTTTCAATATGATTGATGTCACAGATAATATTCTTCAAATTTGGTTTTTGGTTTGAGATTGGTTTTTTGTGCAGTAGGCTACAGAGTGTAAAGATTACACCCGTTGTATAGTCATGTATCTGTGGTACAATAATTTATCACAGACATAATATCTGTGGCATCACTTTTTACAACATAATACATAATTCATCCCAATTATCAATGTAACAATGACATATCAATGTAACAACAACAATAACATACATAACAGCCAAATCCATTGTTATTGGTGCGAACAATAACATCATGAAAGCTTAGCGATGATACGAATATTCAAACTTGAAAATTCATCCTTTCACGATCCAATGTTAAACCATTGTCTCACTACGCTAATTTCATGAAACAGTTATCCTTTCACAGACATGTTTACCAGTTTCTGTATTATTTATACAAATTATTAAATCTGTTTTGTTGCTGACCCATTGTTCAGTAGTAAGGTATGTGGGCTGTCCCTATGGACCCCGTACAGTCCAGTCTATTCATCTGCATGTACAAATGGTACAGTCTTTTACTCAAATGTTTATACTGTACATAAAATTGTAATCTGTATCATACTTGATACAGTAATGTTGCTACATGGAATACTGATGAGTGATGAGATTTTCGTGATACGAATTAGTTTGTAGCTGATATTACCGACAAGGAAAGGTTTCGGACGTAGTTTTACCAAATTGGGTTCAGGTTTAAATTGTTGGTATCCATTCCTGAACGCTTCTTCAACCTTGAAAGGCAATAATTATTTGCAATCATGATGCTGAAAAATAGAACATTTGTAGGTACTATGAGTATTTTCTGAAACTGTCTGATGATTTTGAATAATTTCTCGTCATTCAAATGATCAATGTAATGTTTGTTTGAAATGCAATGTTCATGTTAATGGATAAAACACAGCATCCAAATTAAAGACAACTAAAGGAAGATCATTATGTCACTTATGTCTCCTGACACCCTATTGCTCATTCACTGCTAAAATCTGGCAGTCGCATGCCCGGTTTTTCAGTCGTTCAATAAACTTATTGAATCAATAACTTTTTTTGCATTTGAAAACACATGGTTATTGATTCAATAGTGCTATTGGATCCATAAACTGTCTATTGAGCGACTGACAACCGGGCAGCAGAGTCGCTGTAGCAGTTCAGTCTCAATATATTGTTGAATTTGAATGTCTTCTATAGAATTTTAATTAAGTGATTTAAACAATTGACCAAAAGAACAGGAAGCACAAATTCAGTTCAAAAGTAAAAAAGGGCGAGAAGTATTTTTCACAGATCATTCTTTTATCCCCATAATAACATTTTTCAATTTGAGTTCATTAAGCTGAAAGCGAATGATAATAATGGCTTGAGCAGCATTGGTGATATCGAAACACTACAAAAGCAATCAACTCGACGTACATGTAATTGAGATTGTGATGTGATAATTATGCAGCCGCATGGAGGTCATGAAAGTTGACCACAACATTGCAATAAATTGATAATGAAGTTCACCAATTTGCGCTTGTTTTGGTCGATATTCCAATTAATGTGTAAATCCAAAGTTAACAATTCAATATATTTTCGGTTTATTTGTGATAACAAGCACTGTAATTTCAATTGAATCCAATCTAATTGATGTATAGATTCGAAATATAATTCTACAAATATCTTGAGAAAGGATAAACTTGAAAATAAACTTATTACGATCTTCAGAAGTGGTCCAATTTTTGAATAATTATTTTCAATATCATTCTCAAAAATTCATTTTATGAATGAATAACTACAATATTATTCCCAATTTATTATGAATAATTTAAAATAGTAAGAATAGTATAACATACTAGTACGAATAATTTCAATATTATCACTTTCAATCCTGATATTCCATCCTGCACAAATAATATTTAATTAATCTTCTGTAATCCTTTTGATTCATTTTCTTGAAATTTGCTGGGAATTGTAAAATATTGTTCCTGGCGGAAAAACAGTGTGGAGTAATAATGTCTACCGCATTTCAACATTCAATTCAATGAGATACCTAATCACAGGATACGAGATCGATTCTGCAAACTATTGTAAATAAAAACATCAGTTATGAAGACGTGTTCATTAACAAATAATAAGATCATAATATGATCTTATATTATGTCAACCCAATTGATCCTTTGCACAATAATACAGGCTGTAATATTTCTAGAAGCTCTGGTATAAAGTTTACGCATGGCCGATAATGAATCCACAAAATACAAGTAATACTATTCATCAGTTTCCATTGACCGACTTCATCAATGAGACAAGTGAATGAACAATCAGAACGTATGAAAATACAAGTTGATGGTAAAATCGACAAGAATGGAAATGACTTTATCGTAGATCATATCAGTCAACAACGCGTCTTTTACAAGCTATTAGTACTTCATTAATAACAATCACTATATATTTCAAGGATCCCTCTCTCAACAATATAAGCGTCACCTTCAATTTTATGATGTGTCATTGAGCTGGAAAACGTTAATAGCGTGTTAAGATGAGAAGATACCGCAAAAGGAACGACTAAAGGATGATGCTTGAGAGTATCAGGGATCGTTTACTTGGAAAAAATGTAGGAGACTTATGATATTAAAACCGAATGATATTAATACACTGTCTAAATGCTCATTTTTGTTCCTGCTCTATCAAGCTTGCGTCTCGCCAGTTTTTGTTTTTTTAAAAACACTTGTTTTCAAAAAAAAACAAGTGTTTTTTTTCTGGAGATTCACATTCTCGTTATGAAACACGCATATGAGTACTAGTATTTGCATTTCCATACATGTTTTTCCATACTTTGTCTGTTCTTCTATTTCGTCTCTATCCATTTTTCCTCCATTCAACTGTTCCCATTCTCCTCCCTCTTGCTTTCTTGGTTTTCAGCTATTTTCTCTGGGGAAAATTTTCATTCAATTCAAGGTAGCCTTGTAAGTTTTACTTTAGCATTTCCTACCTTCCAGCATTAAGACAAAGAACTCATAGGGACATCAAAAACTCATCAAAACTCAAAGGTATAGGAACCTTGTCAAAAGTTTTAATATCGTTGCAAAAAACAAAAGCAGTTTGTGGTATTGGAGGCGGATTTCAATTTTTTGACATTGTTATCGTTCTTGAAACCACAAAGAGTACTGCTAGTATATTGTCATATAAAGGTTTCTTTTTCCTCTTCTTTTTACTTCTTTTGCTTCTTCTACCTCTTTCTTATATCTCCTTTCTTTTTTCCTCCCACAACTTTCTCCTCTCTTTTATTACTACTTCTTATGTTCACTTCTTTCTTGATGGTTTATCACAAAACGTACACCTGCTCCTCTTTCAAAGAAAGCCAATATCACAATTTGGAGGGCCTACCAAGACCAAGACCACTCTCGTCAAATAGCTGATATTGGATTATTTCTTCTGAAGTTCTCCCTTTTCATATGATATTCGGCGTGGGTTGTCGACACCATATTGCGGTTCTTACATTATTTTCGCGATTCCTGACTAGGATATTATATTTATAAGAGTGATGTTGAAAAATTAAGCCCAGAGAGAAATAATCATTCAGATAATGTTATTTTTTCTAATTTCATCGTTAGTACGAAGTAATGAGTTAACGAATGTTGGAAATATCATAGTGTTGAGAAAAATCAATCCCTTTTTAAAATTTTATATTGAGCTTGATGTTTTTATATGAGCTGTGATATCTGTGATATCTACCAAGTGATTCTTGGATTTCCAAAAATACAGTTACCAAGATTTCTACTCAGAATTTTGAGAGAGAGGCAATAGATCTCTCTCTTGTTGCATAGATAAAACAATTATTAATATTGTGAATTGATGAACTTAATTAACTATTTTCTAGCCAAAAATATAACTGCAACTTCGAAACGTTGCAGTTCTAATCCAACCGCTAGCTATTGTAAACTACCAAACATCACAATTCTAATCTACTTTATATTTATTCTGTTGATTAACATACATCTTTTGTGAAGACAATATTCTACTCACGTGACTGGAGCAAATCGTTGGGTCTTGTTACCAAAAACATTCTCAGCCTCCTCATTACCAGTTTTTTCATCACCATTACTAGTTCCTTATATTGCTTCCAGCTTGTGTCTAAACCGAAGAAGAAAGAATATTAGATCATTTGAATAGGTGAACGAATAAGAAATAAGAAAACAGCAGTGGGAATGTTTAGGGAAAATATCTACACAACCCAAAGCATACTTATTGAAGGCCTGATAAAGAGCCTGATATAATAGAGCAAATTAAAATTAAATGATACCAATGAACAAAACATCAGGTTGAATACTATGAAACATTATAAAATTTATAGAAATATTATAGATTGCAGTACAATAAATATTGGTACTGTAGTGCCTACAGTATGAAATAATAGGAACAAGAAAATAAGTTTTTGGGATAGTAATAATTAATATTATTATTAATATTGTAAATATAAACACAATTATAATGTGAAAAATAAACATAAGAGCTCAGATAGATACTTCCACTGAATCGAAAAAAGTAAGCATTACACGCGTTGGTACCAGGGCCGTACTCGGGCCGGTAAATCCGGTACGTTTTTACCGGGACCGGGCCCTGGATGCTATTTTAGGGGAGCCTGGGCTAGGCCCCAAGGTTATTCCTATCTCACCGGCCCTTATGAGATCCTTTTAAGGATCCTTGAAAGGATCCTTCAATTTTAAATAAATTCACTATTAGTAGTTATAAATCCGGTGAAGAGGGGGGCACGCTTGAGACATTTTTACCGGGGCCCGCCAAAGCTTGCTACGGCCCTGGTTGGTACGTTCCAAGTGATTGAAGTAGACAAATTATCCGAGTTATTTCGATAGTAATAACCACACAAGTAGATCTTGACATGAGGTCTCACTTGCTTCACACAAATTTCTACAACTATATCTGTATTTTAAATCTGTATATAATCGAATGTGATTTTCTGTTGAAATTATACACATATTTTAAGTCATATAGTAATAATTTGATGGTGTTCTGATGACTGGTTCCTGTTCTGTTTCACAGGAAATGGGCAATCACTGATTATTATTAGCAGGAAATAATCGTGTAACTCAAGGTAAGCCGCCTGCATCATTGATTCTGCATGCTTCTGACTGGCTTTATAATTACACCAGACTAGTGTGAAATTGCATACTTGAAAACTGGAAAATATTATGAAATAGCCGCTGGAATTATCAATGAACATGTGTGAGAATGGGTGTAGGTGTGTGTGTGTACTACAGGATGTTGTAGAGTAGTAGTTGTAGAATATTCATTGAGTCTTTGAAGTTATTTGCTTGTATTATTCAAATGTTGTTGTTATAAGCTATTTCGCTTTGACTGAAAATCCAAATCTTGAAAATTTGTTTGGGGAACTATGCAATAGTACTCATCAATCTTGCGACTTATTATTTACATTGCATTGGAATGAATAAATCTATGTAATAATACTTACAGAATAGTTTGAAAATAGTAAAACACATGAGACAATTATCTAATAATAATCATCATCAATAGAATTAACAGGATTCCTAAGCTTTGTTTTGAAATGAATGAATTCATGCAATGATTTTTTTGTTTTTCAACAAAAATTACGAAAAGGCAATTGCAAGCAAGCGTCACACAAGACGTACAATAAATAGATTCCGGTAATCAAAATAGGATTGATAAACATTAAAACATATCATAACATTGGTAATGAACAATTTTATCAAAATCGTGATAGACTAACTAATAGAACGTGAACGTCATTATTCTGTGAACTTCCGCAACTGTGAATATTAACTGAAATTCAGGAACTTCAATCAGTATTTATCTTTAGTCAGGAACAATATAAATAGCTGAAGGTAATTCAGATACCAGAATAGTTTCCGTTCTATTAATAATAATGAATTTGATGGAAATTCTTTCCACTTTTTTCAAAATCTCTTCTGTTTACTGACAAACCTCATTTCCATGAACGTTTTGCAATTGTAATTTATTGTAGACTATTGTTACACTGATGCCAGATTTTCAATTCTAGATTCTAGGTTCAATTCATCATTCATTATTTCTGGCTGAGTGGTAGAGGGGACTCTCTTGTTCCAACTTCAGTAGAACTCCAATTATCCGAACTCCGACTATCCGAATCGCCGATTATCCGAATCACTTTCAGAAAAAAATTTGTCCAAAAAAAGCTTACATTGACGGAGATGTTTAAAAAACAATGATTTTTATTTCGAAACTTGTGCATAAGTACATTTTATTCATATTTAAAACATGTGAAAATATCATGTTTCTTTCATTTAATTCAATAAAAAAATAGTGCAATATCAAAACGTAGCTTTTTTTCTCTCCAATGGCAATTTAAAAAAAAAACTTCGATTATACGAATATTTGATTATCCGAATGGGTCCCGGTCCCCATTAATTCGGAAAATTGGAGTTCTACTGTAGATATTTTTCATTTCATTCCATCATCATTTCAAAAGAAATTTCAAAAATTTCATCACCATCACACAGTTGCACAAGCATAATACAAGAGCTTATTATGGAGGTATTACACTCATAAAAAATTAATAGAACAAAAAAGATGATGATAATATTTTAGGATGTTACTATCCACTAGACAGCCAAATTGCTCATTCAGTTCAGTGGAAATAATCATTCAAAAAATAACTCCTGTTCACATTCCATTTGATGGAACCAAAGAGCAATTAGCCGTTGATGTGGTAAATTAATAAATTTATCACTTTGGAACATTTCTTGGATTATTATGGAATTTTCATCTTCAAAGCCTCATTTAAACACAAAGAGGAGAACTCAAATCCGACTATACACTTTTGAGTTGATGCACTAACGTTCTAACTGTTTATTATTAAAAGTTATGTTTAATTTTACTGGTTCAAGTATTTGAAATTCCATGTAACATTACAGACAGCACTAGCTGATCAAAGCAGTTACCTCTGCTTTGATCATACAAACCCAGATAACTCACCTCATTACAATCAGAACAGAGATTCCATCAGTGTTTTGATTGGATTTACTATTGATCGCTACTATTTTAGACACGAGTATTTCAAACAGACATCGATGACGGCTTATGGAAAAATGTTCGTTTATAAAAAGGGATCTTATAAAGAGACTGAATGCATGGAATTCAGAGCTAAGAGGGAAATGGTCTCTGGCTCCGACGAGTATTTCCCAAGAGTCCATACATGATTCATACGAATCTTTGATCTGCTTTGATCCTGGAATCTTGCTTCCATTACTGCTTTCAAAATTGTGTAATTAGTATCATGAAAGGTCCTCGCCTTCAGCTAATACTCTGTTTGATCCGTGTCCACTTCGAGAATTGCGATAATCCGAACATTTTAAGCTCCGCTTTTTCGCTCGCCCTTTCAACAATCACGCGATAATACAAAAAGCTTCTGCGAAATGGGTGCTGGGAATTTGAGACTTAGTAACAAAGACTTGTCAGTGTTGTTGGAAGGGTTATAAACGAAGAGTATAGAAGACGACTCTTTTATTCTCTATTCTACTTATAAAAATTTTTACTTTCATTTCAATTCTATTCTCTCTGGTTATAAAGGAACCTGTCCGCTGCCACCTCATTCTAGTCTTTAGACGATTGCCCGAAAGTTCATTAAATTAATCCTCTGATACGTGTTACGGATATACTCCGTGATAAGGAGGTTGACTACGGTTCTATCACAATTGATGGAACCAAAGTGCAATTAGCCGTTGATGTGGTAAATTGATAAATTTATCACTTTCGAACATTTCTTGGATTATTATGGATTTTTATCGTCAAAGCCCCATTCAAACAAAGTGGAGAACTCAAATCCGACTATACACTTTTGAGTTGATGCACTAATGTTCTAACAGTTTATTATTATTTTTTTTTTTTTTTTGAGGGTGATGCCCACATGAGCTCTAGGCTTGTGCGTGGGTAATGAGAGGGGTGATGATGAGAGATGGCGACTGTTTTTAGGCAGTCGGGACCGACGGCTTTTCGTCTCCTCCGACAGACGGGAGTGGCCGTTTCTGTCAAAATCCGTTCCGTCAACTGTATTCGATCCAACCTTTGGATTATCAGACAGGCGCTTATCGCCCTCGGCTACGGACCACTCCTATTAAAAGTTAAGTTTAATTTTATTGGTTCAAGTATTTGGAATTCCATGTAGTACAGGCAGCAGTAGCCACTTTTATGTAAATTCCACAGTTTAAAACGGCCAGTTGCATGGAAATACTATTGAATTGAACCGCCGTAAATGATGTCATCAAACGGAACCAATACAACGAGAACCAATAATGAATATGTCAGACGCCAATGCAATTAGGTCACTTTTCGGTGGTTAAATTGTACTGGATTTTCGTGCAACTGGCCGTAAATATATTGAAATATCTTTTAGTAAGAAAAATATTGAAAAATCTATTAAGAAAACTGCTGTTCGCTAGACTGCTGTCTACCAAAGCTCAAAATTTTGAAATTTTACAATAATAATTATAATATGTCTGAAGAAATGGTACTCATACTCAGAATATCATATACTAACTGCAGGTTTCCACTCACGACCCACTCATATCTGTAGAGCTCTTGAAATGCAAATATGAAGCAAATCCAAGAACTAGAAATCGTCATTAACTCCCTTATTAACCATTGGACAGACTTTTCTGTGAGTGAAAAGTACACTGGAATCGGTATAGCCTACTAAGAGGCAGATTATTCTCATTAGAGTGCAAGGAGATAAAAATAAAGAACAAAAAATGAAACATGGGAAAGAGAGAAAGAGCGAGAGATTTAGATTTAGATTTAGATTTATTACTCTATTCATGTAGATAACAAATATGACGGCTTAAATTCTAGATAATAATAATAATAATATAATATACTGGTACAACTATTTATTTGTTAAATTTACATTAGCTTATAAACTACGCTATGTGTTGAAATATGGAAATAGTATACTGATGATATAAAATTTGTGAGTTATCTAGATGAAAGGGATTTTGGACATATGAATGTCCATTCTTGGAAAGGAGATACAGAGAAATCCTTCCATCAACACTTGACCTTGGTTGAATTTTACATATTTAGACAAAATAATTTACATATTTAGACTGAAATTTAAAAAAAAAAAATAGAGCATTAGAACTATGCAAGAAAACTAATGAAACAAAAACGATTATATGAAATAAATAAAACAAGTAATTGAAAAAAAAACAAATAATTTTAAATGAAAATAAAAGGAATAGTTGAAAAATAATTAATTATTAATTGATTGTGATGGAAGATGAGATGGATTAGAAGGAAGATTAGAAATTGGTGTGAGTAGAATATACTTGTAGTATTGCTCGATTAACGTCTCGCCGTGTGTAATGGTAAAGATATTATGATGTCGATGAGTTGTCAAAATTAAGTTATAATATGCTATTAATAGAAAAATTCTACGTTTGTAAATATCGACTTAGTTACGATTAGGGAAACATGATACAATACAGAAAACATTTCCGACGTTAACTAAGATTACAATTGAACATTGTTCTAGAGATGACGTATTCTAATGAATACCTAAAATAATATTGATTCGAATTATGAGTAAAATTATTTTCATCAAGAAGATATTTTCTCAATTTCAAAATAAAGCCTGCTCGAACTCAATAGAACATAGGAAGAGAGTGAAAGAGAGAGAGAGAGAGAGGGATAGAGAGTTTGATAGTGATCGAATGAGTTAGTGATAGAGATGAAGAATGAGTGAATGATAGAGAGGAAGAGTGAGAGAGAAAGAGAGAGCTTAAGGTTCATAAAAGCACTTCATCAACTTTATTACAAACTAGTTATATTCACTTGCCTTCGAAATTAATCTGACTTGCTAACTTGGAAATATGACAAGCTTCAAAACTCATTCATGTATAACAATATGAATCTAGTCTAATGCTTCTTTTGAAGATAATTATATTGTCACCTGCTGAATTGAGCTGTTCATAACAGCAAGATTCAAGATTACGTAATTTAACATAAATTTACTATTATTAATATTTTGTATATTGAAGTTATTGATATTAATCTGAATGATCTTGTGACAAATAGTAATTTTACTGGCGTGTGATAGATGCGTTTTATCAATTACAATTCAGTTTTCTAAATCATTTAATTTTTTTTTAAACGTTTTACCACATAATAGTTATAACCATTGTCAGGGTGAGATTGCATTGACAGCCCACCAACATATTTATTATATTAAAATAATGTTATAATGTTATTACACGGGTGTACTTTACTCACTCTTTATTGTATTTGCGAAATACTCGCTTATTGTGATTTTATTGTACCTCAATTTGTTTCAACTGAGTTATACTCATATTATTGTTACAGTTAACTGTACAGCCTAGGTGTTGTTTACTTTCAATCTTTGAGGTTAGTTTGATTTGAGCGCGAAACTGTTAACCGGCTTTTGCCAATTATAAATCAGCTGTTTTTGACAGGTAGGCAAGTCAACCCGTGATAAGGAGAATTTATGTCAATTATTGTCAACTAGTCTGTGTACTAACCTCTCCTGAATAAATCTGCACATTCAAGCCCCTCTAAATTACTTAAATTTATTTGATTTCTATAAATTACTTTAATTGTCTTATGTGGCACACTTGTCTTTAAAAATTCGTTGTAGCATTCCTATTGGTGGAATTTATTTTTCTGCAACCTTATTGGCGAAATTAATTATGACGTCAACCTTCTTCCCCGAAATATCCTACTGGACCTTCCGGAAGAACGACTTGGCTTTGAGACTTGATACAAGTAAGAGGTCCGTTTGAAACCTCCTTTTGTTTTAATGTAATTTTATGTAAAGTGCCGTTCTTTTGCTGCCTAATAATCTCGGTATTGTTAGTTGAGATTTTAATAATGCCAAGCTAATTTTTTGAAAAAGTAATAGTGAAATTTATACTAAAATCGGTTCACCACATGACGAAGCCAGGCATGCCACGAGATGTCCACCTACCATTGAGATGAAGGCGTCATCTCTCCAAAAATCTGTGCGCGTAATATCATGGCCATGAAAGTGAGTGATTATTAATTGATTTATATTAGCTTGAGCATAGATCGTTGTAAAACAACAAATACCGACTCCTCCTAGAACTGGTCAGGGCAACCTTAGGCAAAGTCCTAATCTCTGATATATTTTAAAGAATTCTATCTTCAATTGAAAGACAATCTAAATTATTTCAATTAATTTCATTAATTCATGAAATCTCTCTTCAGTCATAAATTTTAATTATTCAAACTGCTTTATTTGATTCCGTTATTAAATATTCATTATACATAGTATTCTTTCATGTAATAAATGCTAATATTTTACAATCTATATTTTATTCAGAAACCGTGTTCAATCCTGGTTGCAATTTATTTATCTGAATCATTTCAGAATTTATTTTTGTGCAGTTATCGAGATCATAACGCACATAAATTCAATACATTCCTCGACCTTTGTCGCAGGATTTATTCCTCATTATTCTGCTCTTCTTCCTTAACCTTTGTTGAGAAGAAACAGAAAGTCTATTTCAGTATCAGTAAATCTGACGATTTATTATTAAAAATTTTACTCAGTAGTATGGGTTTATCCCGGATGGATTGGATTGTAGAAGTTTTAATTAGCAAATGTTAAACTGAACGGCACACCTGTGTCTTCTTTACTGTATTTTATTAATATTTATTAGTATTATATTGATCTGACTCTGCATGCTCAAATGACATTAGAAATCTCAATCCGACGTGAGATCTATGTGGTATTATCAATTCCACACTGCAGCTACTTAAAAATTCCCAAATTATCCATCCAGGCGAGTTGGTATATAAAAAACGAATACCACACCATCTATATAGACTATATTTATTTAGTCTGTGGTTTTGCTAATCTCATTTTTCCATTGTTTTATTGCCAATCAAAATACCACTACAAATTAATGAAATAAAAGCAGTGGCAGCAGTGAGTCAAAACTAACTGAGGTCCAAAATAGTAATTAATTACACCAGAGCAGTACTCATTACTCAACTTGAATCAGTCTTCAAATAAATGAGAGGTTTTTCGGATTAATGCCATTTGCTGTTGAGAGCCTTTTGGTGTTCAATCGTTGAAAGTCTAGCTTTTAACAGCACTGAATCCAAGACAAGCAAATCTAATCAGAGAGTAATTAATGTTGCTTCAAATCTATTTCGATTTGTGAAACATTTTAATGAATCAAAACAAAGAAATGTTGATTTGAAGTTGACGTGGTAAGCTACAATTTCTTATGCAGTGTAATTAGTAGTAGCATAGATAAGCAATACTCTCTATTATTGTTATCTCTCATTTTTTGTTATCAATTACTAAATCGGTTTTCTGTGGTAGTGGTTAGTTGAGAATTGAAGTGTAGGAATATTACTGCATGGTTAACAAAAAAAAATCAATTAATTACAGTCGATTACTGCCAATTATTAATGTCGTCAATGTGATGAGGATGTAACATACAAAGGGGTTGACAAAATTTGTATCGTGAATCAGAAAATAGGGTATCAACTTGAATACTTCACTTCATCGATATTGATGAATTTTTAAAAATAGAAATGATAATATTTTGTAATAATCTTGAATGAATACTGTCATCATTACGTGTCTCAAGCCACAACGGCTGCAGTACAAGTTTATTAAGAATCACAAAAACATTTTTCGATAGTCCTTTTTCCACTCGATCTTCATACAGATTTCGAGTGTTCATGCATGTAGCAATTCAAAGCTTACTCGATAAAGCTTCCTCAGAGTTCTTTTGTCATTTTAGTTTATCTTGTTCCCAATTCTCCAACTGTCGCTTTCTGTGTCTGCAATCACATTTGCTCGATTTATTCACGGTATTTGAGTATTTGAGTCTTCAAAAGCATTGCAACACAATGAAAAGTGTTGTGAAAGAAGATGGAGAATAGTCTCGTCAATGCGAAAATAATTCAATAAGGAAAATTTGAAACTAAAAAAGGAAAATGAGTTTGGGATGAACATTTCTAAGAGAATCACTCAGCTCCTCTCAGTCTCCTTTTTCTCCCTTCCTTTTACTTTTCTTCCGCTATTCTCCTTTATTTCTCTTGAATTCTCCCCCCCCCTTTTTTTCTTGCTATTTTTCCTTTTACCCACTTCTTTTTGTAGTCTACTTCTTTGCTTCTACATCGTGTTATAGGCTACTATTCAAAGTCGATTTCAAATTAAATTACGGTCTATTTACTCCACGTGCAAAATGCAATGAATATTCAAAACTGTCTTGCGAATCTTGAAAAATAGTTGATATTATGATTTTACGTACTTATTTTTATTTTTCTTCCTCTAATTGATTCCACTGTTGCTAAGTCAGAGATTCTGCATCACTTTCCATTCTTCTCTTTCTTCTTCCATCTTTCTTTCCTATTCTTCTTATTTTTTCTCTCTTTAAATTATTCTCGCTCATTTTCTCTTATCTCTCACATGTCCTTCTTCCTTCTTCCTTACATTTCATTTCTTTCCAGTTTTTCTATTTTCCATCGTCATTCTTCTTCTTCTTAGCCTTTTTCTCACCTCTTCTGCTCCCTCTTTTTTCTCACTCTTCTCTCTTTCTAACGCTTCTTTCTCCTCTTCACTGCTTTTCTTTTCTCCATCTCTGCACTCATTCTTTCTTCCAATCTCTTGTGTTTCTTTTTTCACTTCCCACAATCTATAATTGAATAAAAACTAGAAAGTAGGAATGAGTTTCTATTCTTGAACATTCGTATTCAACTCTGTATTATGATCAGTTGAACCAATTTCTGTTTTTTCTCTTGAATTGGGCTTAAAACATTACCACTACTGAGTAACCTTGATCCCTTCTGTTGTCCCATAAGTTCCTCGTAAGTCTCCTCTCGCATCTACAGTCCATCATCATGAATCGATCGTTTACAAAGAGTGGTAACATGACTGCCGTGAATGGCGTGATAGAAGACATGCGATAAAGGAGTGGTGATAAAGCAGCGAAAAAGAAGGCGATAAAGGGAGAAAGTGGACATGTCAGCCTCCGTGCGTATTTATCACCCTAATGGAATTTGTTCCATAGGAAAGTGACAAGTCGATAATTTATTGCTTTCCCACTTCTACAAGACACATTCTTCAAGACTGTTGCCTCTAGCTTCCAGCATTATCATAAGGATATGCAACATGCTATAGATTTATCACGAAAATAGAGATTTTATCCTTGTTTTGCGTTGATTCATTCCCTGGTATTTCAAAATTCACTTCCTAGGGCACTAAGCTCTTGCCCTAAGCTCCTTTTGTCCGTTCATTAGTTTTCATTATAAATTTTATAGAACTTGAAGAAAAATTAAAATTGAACAAAATTAAAGAATATTCTGTTGAGTGATATCGAACTTCAACCTAATGAAAATGAGGTTATACACGGTGAGGTAGATCTACCTTCGGTTCCACCACGATAATCTTCACCCCAATGATAATCTTAGCCATAATAATAATGAAAAAAAAATTTGACTACATGTCTAACTCATCAATTCTAGTGAAACAATAGTAATATAAATAAATCTTATATTTCATTACCGAGGCAAACGTCTCAGACTCATATCAGTATCATCATAAGCGAAATCGTGCAGTGATCGTCTATTCTAAACACTCTTTGAATCTTCGAGCTATTAGAACATATAACACCCCGTTGGAAGTTTTGTTTAAAATATTTTCCCCGATCACTGACGACTGCATACTTTTAAAATTATCCTCCACAGTGCCAAAATAAATGGCTTCTCCGAACGTTTTGGAAAAAATCTAGTTCTGATATATTCAAACTGATTATTGAAGCTATTCTTATACCTATCACTTTGCAGATTTGGAATTGGAGAAAGAAATATTTACAATAATTATTGTTTTTGGATGAAGTCATGAGCTTTTTGCTTTGCAGTTTGGCTTTCAGAACGTGATTCGGAATAGCGGAAACTGACGGAAATCTTAGAATCGACCAGGAAACATGCAACGGAATAACGGAGAAGAAAAATAAATATGATAAAAAAGTGAGATAGAAAGTATAGTTTGTTGATTCCAAATTAATACCACAATGGATTCCTTAATTTATTCTTTAAATCAATCATTCATTTATCCATTGATCTATGAATTTTTCTATCATTAACTTATTCAAATTTACTCATTTGTTCCATGGGAAACTGAGAGTGAAAGAACATTCCTTATTATTTACTTCTTCAAATTTACTCATTGTTTATTCGTTATTCACTTCTTCAAATTTACTTATTCATTTCATTTTGTATTCCTCATTGCAACTTTCCTAATAAAATAACATCCCTAGAATCCACTCATTGAAACCTCATGCACCGAATGGATAAACATACGAGTACAACGGTGCATAACGTATAAAGGATGAAGCATCCCATTTCATCTTCTCGCCTTTCATCAAATTTGTATGCAAATTCACGTGGGAGTCAGAAGACAGATGATAAACATGCCGACTTGGCAATGTTTACTTTAAAGCTTTCAAAGAAAGTGGAAAAAAGTATACGAACACAGACAAGCAACTTGTAGACCCTGGTAGACTGCCAAATACAAATTTAATTTTTTATATTCCAAAAAAAGACCATGGGAATGTACCTTTGTATTCCACCGTGGAAAAAAGATGAATTTTAGAGAACAAACTTTTAATGGAGTCCCGGTCTAATTAGTTCATTCGTTGTTATGACGGTAATCATTGCCTGTAGCGATGTGTGGGAAAGGTAAGGAATGGATGAAGTTAAGGTGATGGAAATACAGGACGGAATAAGAGTGAGAGAGAGAAAGAGAGAGATGAAGGATATAGACAAGAGATAGAAACGAGGAGGAAAAATAAAGAAGGTAGGGTCTTGAACTTCATAATGTCTCATTAAAGTTGAAGACTAAACAGTATTTGAAAGGAGTGGGCTAAGGATAGGAGATGAAATACAAGAGATTTACAGCACTTTCGAAATTTGCATAATACTGTCAACACAGTACCTGTATTCAGGTAGGCCTATAAAATTTAAAAAGGTTTCAAGCAATATAAAAAAGAATAGAATGGAATAGAAATTAACTTTTGCAGAACACTATATACTTGATTTATTTTCATTTTTCATTGTTGATTTGATCGAATATCATTGATAATGAAAGCAACCTTATTTATCATCTCTGAATGACGCTCATTCATAATATAGGATAATAATTATGATGTATCATAATCTACCTTTAATGAGACAAGATGTCTCATACGGTTGTACAGTTGCGATAAACATATGAATAACTAGCTATACCATTGAGGATGTTTCCGTGAAACTTTAATAATTAATTCAAGAAATTCCTGGTTAATAATGCTGTGAAATATTCTGAAGACTTCCGCTACTGCGAATATATTGACAACAGAATAATAGCTAGTAAGGAAATAAGATTAATTTATTATTATGATTTAAAAGCAATTGAATAGTTGCAATGTCCCATTTGCTTCTATTTTCGTGGAATTTTTATCATTAAGGAAGACAATTCATCATGTTATTATTAATTGGAAAGAGAGAAAAATCTGAAGCTAAAAATCAGCAACAAACATAGATTGAGGGAAATTTAATACAGTAGAGGAGAATGGGAAGGCACAAAAGATAAATGAAAGAAGGATAAGAAATAGAACGATAAAAATAGAATAGGTTAATATTTAAATGCAATAATGGTACAGCAAAGCACATCAACGAAGGACCAATCATGTACGAGATCGTGATTAAGACCACGCCTATAGAAACACACACCCACAAGCTCCGCCTCCTCTCTTCTGATTGGTCAGCAATGCGAAACTGTCGTAGCTCTTAATTCTAGCGCTAGGTGGTAGCATGAACCGGATGCTGTTTACAACACTCGCTCCTACTCTTTCGCAAGCCCCGCCTTCTCCCTTCTGATTGGTCGACAAAGAGAAAGTATTGGTGAATAATGTGTTTGTGATTTCCTCCAACAGATGGCGGTAGTTAATGAGTAATTCTTTTTCTCCTTTTCTAGAATGGTAGTTGTATGATTAATGCACTACTTCTCATTTATTGAATTCTACTGATTTTATCAAAGATTCAATTGAATTCTTTTCTGGATTAGTCTTCTGAAATGTTGTTCAATATCAATATTGTATCGATTGTAATCAGGGTATAAGCAAAATGATTGAATTGGAAAATGAATTTCACAAAATAAATTAATGAATTTGACCAAGCTAGAAATCAATTGAAAAATATTGGGAAGAAGAGTGAGATAAGTGAATAATTATGGCATATATTATGCTTCAAATTGTTCTTGATGGGTGAACACAGCTTTATATATGCTTATAGTATGTAGCATTGTATGCTTAATTATACTGATCCTTTGTCAAGTGTGCAACTGTGAGTTGAATTCCCGTTGATGGTCAAAATTTTTAAAGAAGGGCCGGTATTAAACGTAATACTCTCTCATAAAACCCCAAAAATTCTTCTAATGCGAAATTTATGGACCTACTGTGATTCTCAAATGATTATAATACTATATTTTTCAACAGACATCTTCATGTTAAATGTACAATATCCTCTATTTTTCAAATTGATTAATTTTTATTTTGAATTTTTTATTTTTATTTATACTGCAAGTAAATTACCGTGTCAATCCTAAATCGCTGGAAAGTGTTATCATATATTATATTGTTTAGTAATTTAGGTCAGAAAAAGTTGCTCATTAGTCTCAAGACTAGATAGCAATCTATCTTTGAAAAAACATATTATATACTTCATCCAACTCAACTCTATTTGCAATCACCTTAAAAAATTTCTATTTATAGTTTTACAAAATAGCTTTCTCACCTTCTGAACTATTTGGTTCCATCTGTCATCCAGTCACATCTAAAACCCTAGAAGATTAATCAGGTGCGATCTGAAATCTCAGTCAACTGAACAAGAAAATGTAGATCACTGGGAATCATTTCCTTTTTTTATTACCGTAAAGATTTATTTATCGCACTTTCGGATTTATTATCTACTGAAATCACTACTAGGAAACTTTGAAATGATGTGAAACTTCAACAGATGTAGCCTAGTCTCAAAAATACACAGATGAAGTGATAGATAGAACACGACTTTTGGAACTAATGGATGGAACACAGTGGAGTGGCATGAGGCCAAATAGCTTGTCTTACAAGTTTCTTCACTACACAGTTCAATTTGCATGCAGCATCACACCCTTAATGCAGTGAAGTATCCAAAATCCTATCCCATTTATTTTCTTATTCTTTCCATTTTTCCTTCCTCTTTTTCTACTTCTTCTTCTACTACTTTCCCACTCTTTCTTCCACTTTTTCTCTAGTTTCGCTTCTACTGCTTTTACATTTAATTCATACTCTGTCTTCTCTTCTTTTTCAATTTTTTCTGCTTTTCCCACTCCTTCATCTTCTACTACGTTTCAAACTACTTCTTCTCCAACAAATTTTCCCACTCACTCTCTTCCTTCTTCATCTTCACCTTATCCCTTTCTTCCCATTTGTCTCCTCATTTCAGTTCTCGTTTTCAAACTCCCATCACTTTCTCTTCTCCACTCTTTCCCTTTCTCCTTCAACCCTTCTGTAATGTAGTGTTTTCTTCTTACCTTCCTCTTTCATCGTTTCTCCTACTACTGTTTTCACTTTTCATGTGTCTCTTCTTCCTAATAACCCATTTCATTTCTCTTTCTATTCCTCCATCCCTTCCTGGTACTTTTTCCCTTCTCCTTTCCCTTCTCATCCTGCTGTGTTGTTCTGATTTGTCTTTCTTCTTTTCCCCAACATCCCATTATTCTCTCGCTATATTCGCTATGTCTTCTTCCATACTATACCTCCTCCTTCTACCCTCTCTTTCTATTAATAATCGTCTTCTCTTACCGTCATCCAGCTTCCTTTCCTCTATCTCCTTCCTCCGCTTCTTCTTCGTCGTCCCCTTCTTCGTTTCCTCCTCCTCCTTCTTCTTCTTCTTCTTCTTCTTCTTCTTCTTCTTCTTCTTCTTCTTCTTCTTCTTCTCTCCTTATTTTCTTCTTCTTCTTCTTCTCTTCTTCTTCCTTCTTCTTCTTCTTCTTCTTCTTCTTCTTCTTCTTCTTCTTCTTCTCTTCTTCTTCTTCCTTCTTCTCTTCTTCTTCTTCCTTCTTCCTTCTTCTCTTTTTCTATTTGTTTTCCATATCTTGTTTCCTTAATAATATTTTCATTTTTTTCTGTCTATCTTATTCTTTACCTTCTTCAACTTCTCCCTTCTCTTCATCTCCTCCCTTCTTCTCTCGTTCCTATCTTCTTACTTCTTTCTCTCCCTCTTCAGTCTTCTCGATCTTCTCTCCTCGCTTTTTCTTCTCGTATTTCCCTTCCTTCTCTTAGCACTCCTCCCCCACTATCTCTCTGCACTCCATCCCATTCATCGGTTTCTTGTTTTTCATACACGGCCGGTCGCGTATTGCCAAACTTTGTAGGAATAGGCAACGCTTGAAATACTCGTGTAATATTGCCTGAAGCATTTTTCAACGTCACTGGCTGCTACCAATTTTTATTGCCCCAATTCACATGTTGGGTCCGAACCCCACTTCTTCAACTTACTACTACTGGATATATGTTTGACACGATAAACAAAGTCATAAATAATAGAAACTCCTCCAAGTCATCTCTTAAAGCACTTCAATAATGTAAATTGGAAATCCATAAACTGCATCCAGTCTTTATTTATTATTTTATTGGTTTTAAGCTCTCTCTTGAATTGGTCTCTTTTTATTGGTTTTATTCTCTTGAATGTTTTGGACTGAAGGAGTTTCTTGTACAAACTTTTCGATTACAACGTCTATCGTATATCTCAGCCATGTAATTGTATAAGATATGCTATCCTAATTTTATTTTCAGTTTCGACGTATACCCTAGAGGTCAGTTGCACAAATATTCAATTGAATTTAACCTCCTCCATAAAATAATGTCATCTCATGCAACGAGAAGTTATGAACAAATCTAACGCCAATACAATGATATCATTTTACGTTGTAGATTCAATTGGATTTCCTTGTATTGGCGATATGATCTCAATTCGAGGCTCTTCAATCAGGGTAATTCCTCATTTCCGTAAAAGCAATTTATTCTTTGTTTATTTCAAAATATTCCAAAATTGGAGACAATATCGATCACACTCCATTAACAGCTTAGTTTTATAAAAATCTTCAAACCTTCTTATTTGCGAAGACGAGAAGAACCTTACATAATTTTTCCACAAAAAATTACTTCGTTTGTCCAGTACAAATAGATTAGGAGAGAAACAGATTTGGGTGAAAGCGTGTTCTACCTGTCCTCAAGTATCAATATTGTACATTGGATGAATGAATAAATAACAAAATAAAATAAAATAGTACTGGAATTCTATAGAACAATCTTAATCAATAGATGAATCAAGAATATTATTGTTAGAAATGTGATGAACTATAATACATCACAATGTAATAGATCAGTGAATATTCTCCATTCACTTATTATACAAAGTCAACTAGGTCATTACAATGGGAAACATGAGACATTGATTATTTTATTACATTACTTTGGGCAAAAGGGGAGTATCATGCTAATGATAAAGGCTCAGTTTAAGACAGCTTAATGGAGAATTCCATGATGTAGGCTTATAACCCAATTTTGCTTCCAATATCTTCATGAACTCGTCACGCGGAGGCTGACCCTCTTCAGCTGTCAAACTGTCTTTTAGTCAAATATTTGTGAGCCGCCCCTTCTTTACTGACTGTGATAGATAAAAAATAAACGCCTTGTAACTGACGGTTCATCAAAATAGAACATTAGCCAAGAAGTTCTAGAACTTCATTTAATCGAAAATAATTTTCAAAAAATCTATAAGTGATGATTTCATGAACTAAACTATTTGACTGCTGAAAATTGAAAATCTCAATTTGATTTATCCCCATTAAGGCATTCTACACGTTTGGACAAGTGCTATTATGCAAAATTCTTCCAATCGACTCAGAATTCTCTTGTAATTCTTCCAGATGGCTTTAATTCATGGCATCATCGAACAACAGCATCTACTTCTCATATCATAGAATAAATAGATGGATGAGGTGTCGTCATTTAGGCCACGATAGACTTGAGAGTCTTACCATTGATTTTAGATAGAATAGAAAGTTATAAAGTTTTTACAGATTTTAGTTTCTATCCAAAATCAATGCTCTTTCTCTAACTAAACCTTACCTCTCCTACACTAAATCCTATAATAACCAACTTTGTGTATGAATTAACACATGTTTTGAATAAAAAATATGAGGCTTCTCATTCATTAAAGCTTCAAATCTCTCTCTCTCTCTTCATACATTAAACTAAAATTCGCTGTATGCTTTGTTCCATTCCGGCAACTTTGAACTCGCAAGCACATTTACACACCTAACCTCCGCAAACGAGAATGGAAACAAACAAGATATACGGCAAATAGAAGGATAGGGGATAGGATGACAGGTTTCAGCTCTATTTTCTTCTTCTTCTTCTTCTTCTTCTTCTTCTACTTGTTCTTCCTCTTCTTCGTTTACCTTCGTCTCCTTCTCCTTTACACACATACTTTAACTGACAGAATATTCCACGCGAAAACAAGGTAATCAGTCTGACACGACATGGTATCTTCAAGACACGAATTAATTAATTTATTCATTCATTACTAGAACCTCTTGAAATTACTATCAATTTATTACTAGAATCCATTCTAGGTCGTTAATTCATTACTAGAACTCTGTTTGAAGCTTGTTTACAGTTACAGTAGGTATTTCGCTGTATTGTAATTAAGGCTCGCTGACGAAAACATAACCCTTTGGTTACAGTTATTCGTGGAAAGTCACTACCCACGTTAATAATTTTAACGTTGTTAACAGGGGTAGTGGGAAACTACGTGTAATATACAACAGGTAGAGATTTGCAACAATGTTTCAGAATGTTCCTGAGCCAAGTTCTTGGAATAGAAATTATATTACTCTAATGTCCACTTGGAATGTCCACTTTACCTTGAGAAAATCATTCTGGTACTACAGTAATGTTATTATCACGGTGGAAACAAACTTACACCATGTTCCCTATCAAGGGATAGTTGTTTATGTTGGTGAAGTGGAACAACCCTACTCGGGTCTCCCCAGCACTATTAAAAGCCATACGCTAAATAAATAAATTACTACGGTTATTCAGAATGACTTTCTTGTGTATTTCTATATTACTGTCTTCTCATGATCTCTCTTCATAATTAATTTTTTGTTATTAGTTCATGCAGTGAACAATGTTCTTCGAAGGGCAGTATAAAGTAGACACATACAAGTATACTCGAATTTTTCAAAAGCGTTTCTTAGAAAATAACGTGGAAACTTATCAAGTAAAGTGGAGGATTGCTCTGGCAGCTGTCAGTGATTATTCACTCTTCTGAATTTTATTGAGAACATAGATAAGACTTTCTTTTTTTGCATACGACTTCTTCTGGTTAGTCTACGATTGAAAAGGATTAACAGGTCTTTCAGCCAACTACTGTTTCCGTCTAATAGATTGAACATGAACAAGTCGGATTCAATTCTTGTAGGTTCACACATCAATTCAATGACTAATCGGTGTGTGTTGCTTCATAAGCAACTATGTGAAATACTGAGACTAATCTCGTCTTGTCTTGTCTTGACTAACCGGTGTACGCCTATCCTAATGCTACCCACATTTCTATTTCCAGCAGATTGTCAGGTAGACCACGTTTTCAAGTACTGTAGTTCAACATCGAAATCTTGTTCAAAATTGTATCAGGTTAGGAAGATGACCTTACTATCACTTTACCATTTCTACTGTCATTTATAGCGATTACGACAACTTCGCAAATCGAGCAAGTCGTTAGAGTTGTCTTAGGGTCCCATTGCAAATCTCTCTAGACATGCTTTTAGGGGTCAAGGGAGCTCTTGCTGACGTTGCTTCAAATTCTCATTTTGGGTTGTTCTGCTCCACCTTGCAATACGAAGAGGTGGGGGTGGGCGTTATTTCAACTAGTTTTTTCAACGATTAACTGGTTAACAAGGATTCTAGTGTTTTCTATTCTTAGCCAAACGAGTTAACATCGACTAACGGGTTGGCATTATGATTTTGTCAATTATTGATTGGCTTAGAACTAATTGTCGCTCAAACCTGTTTTTCATTTTTGGGGAAATCGGGCCTAAATAATTCACTTTTTATCATTCATCATTTATTATTCAGAGTACATGTTAGCACCATGGTGAGGTTACTCTACTGCCTTTTAGAATGCCAGCTACCCTACCTCAAATTCCACTAATGAAAACCTAGCTTTACTATAGACAGCTGCACGCTTTCTAAATAATACGTGAAAGACGGTTTGGAAAGCACTGTTCAACTCTCTCTCTCTCTCTCTCTCTCTCTCTCTCACACTCTCACCTCTCTCTCTCTATCTCTCCTGTCTCTGTCACATCGTCCAGTGCTTTTGTTGAACAGTGTTTACAAATATTTCAAGTCATTGTTGTCAACTTGTATAGTTGTCAAGTTCATCCCTATAGTCACCCCATCTATGTGTGATGGTGCACATGTCTGAAAGTTGGTACAAAAAAGTTCAACCATAGCAAACCACGAACTCTGTACTCTCAGTTCGACTAGAAGTTCGTATTTTGAGTGAAAATCGATATTGTAAACATCGCAGTTCCCATCGATGCAAGAAATTCACAAATCTCATTCTTGGTTGAATCGAGGAATTTAAGGCCCATATTACTCTACTTACTATACTTAACTATACTATACTATCGGCATCAAACACGGCCAATTTTCGAGTGACTATATGATTATTAAAGCTAATTTTTTCGGCGCCGGAATTTCTGCTCATATACAGTCCGCACCATTACAAGTGTTATTCTATCACGTATTACGACCGAGAAAACGCGACCGACATTTGGACATTTCTTTCACATTTATTGTACAGCACCTACAAATTTACTGACAACAGCTGCAATACAACATAATCACATATTCTGAACATGTTCCTATTTCAAAAAGTTGCATCAACTAGCATTGATATTTAGAGAAACAGCTTCGTCCCATTGCCGTTTTAACCGTCGACGACCCATCATAGGAAACCTGACAGAGGGAACACTCTGATCCCTGATCCCTCTTACTGATGATCCCTGAAATTCTCATTTTGGGTAGCATCAAGGAACCTCTTGCCCACCTTAAAGGATCACTGGGTGACAGGATCGGTTATCAGGAAGTGTTCTCCCGTTCCACCGACGCCACTTTATCCTGTCCGGAAGTCCCCCTACCTTCCTTAAAGTCCTACTTTGCTCCCCGCCGTTCTTGAAAGTCCCCCTTCGTCTGACGAAGTCCCTAAACCCTTGGTGGGGTCCTCATCCTACCCCCAAGTCCTCATTCTATCTTGAGACTCCCTACTTCACCTAAGTCCACCTCTACCCCTACATCTCCCAAGACAGCCTTAACCTTCCCCAAAGTCACCACTTCACACTCACAACCGAAAGTGCACAGCTCTACTCGAACTTAGTTTCTTGTTTCTTGAAATGTGTCTTGCTCCAACTTGCCTGTTTTAATCGATGGCTGGCATTGGCCCTCTAACCTCTACAACTCTACATCCAACTCCGCAGATTTGTCACGGACGGCTTCAGGACAGAATTTCGTTGGCTAGGTCGAGGAGAAAGGACAAAGCTATTTCGATGTGTGACAATATTCTGAGTGGAAAGGAGTGGGAGGTCCGATACTACACTGCAAATAGAGAATATGTGGTGGGAATTCCGAGGTCGATTATATTTAGTGTAATATAATCTAATATAATATTAATAATATAATATAATCCAAGAATATAGAAGGCCTAAAATATAAATAGAACTACATTAGAAGTAAACTATGATGTTCCGAGTTCAGATTTGTTCTAATAATGTTCCAGCTTGTTCCAATTCCTATAACAATATTATATTCGTATCTTTTGTACGTAAATATTGTAGGTTGATGAAAGTTACGGGCTTTATTTGTATGGTTCGTAGATGCATATTATTATAGAGTTATAATATTTTTTTAGGGCTGCCTAAAAAACAGTCGTTAAGTCACGTCAGAGACCCTGAACTGATCAGGAGTGACCTGAAAACTCTGACACCAGACCTGAGCCAGCCAGGTTACACGGAATTATTATAGGGTTATGAAAGTAATAATAATGTTAATGAAACCTTACCTATTCTTGAGTTGATTGTCGTGGTCGACTCAATCCCTCAATTTTCCTTACATGAGAAAATTGAACATCGTAGTAAACCTCTTTTCTTTCAGAGCTCAGGTAGTATCGAAGACGATGTTGATTGTATACAGCCTAGAAAATACAGATTGAAATTAATGGATTATTATTTGGAAATATGGATTGGAAAGTAAAATGAGAAAGAAGCACATAAACAAAACTTCAAGCCTACAAGTAGGCTCAAGAATAGTTCCTGGCGAATAAAAGAGAAGAATGAAAAACAAAGTTAAGGAGGACAGAAAGGAAAAAGAGAAGCAGTAAAAGGAGATGATAAGGAAAAGTAGCAGCAGAATCAGCAGGAAATATTTTTGATGTATAAAAAATTCATGTCAGCACTAATGTATTCAGTTCATCAGTAGAACTACAAGAACAGACAAAAGTCTTTGAAGGAAGTAGCAATTTAACATTGTTTCGAAAGTGCCAAATTTCCTACGCAAACCCAATCACAGATATTAGATGGTAAATGAAATAAATTGAAAGCTCGAACAACTCCGAAAAACGAATGATGAGCAAACTCATTATCTCAACTCAAACTCGCTATTGTGATGTGCATTCGATTGTTTACGCATTTCTAACAATAGTAGAACAGTGGTACTTTAGTGTGCTTTATATGTGCATGTGTTAGGATATTCATGTACACATGTATGTGTGCTGCTGAAGTCACTTTACAATCAAGTTTTCTTGCAGCAGTCTCGCCTCGACGGCGGAGAGTTTCTCAACGCTTTTCTCTCATCTGTTGGGAAGTTTCTCTATGCTCTGAATATTGCAGTTGCAAAGTAAGTGAAACAAGGAAAAGGAATGGAATGAGTTGAGGAATAAGTTGTAAATAAGAAAGTAGAAAGAGAATGTTAAGAAGAAGGGAGGAGATCGATGTGGTGGAGATGAATGTAGATGGAAAGAAAGAGCGTGGAGGAAAGCGAGAAGGAGAAAAGGATGGAGATTGAAATGGAGAAGAAGATGAAGAAAAAGCTGATGGAAGAAGAGATTATGGAGAAGAGAAGAGGAAAAAATGGTGAGTAAGAGGAAGGAATAAAAAGAGGAATGGAAGAGGCAAATAGAGAAGAATGATGATAAGGAGGAAAGAGGAAAAGTAGTAGGAAACATGATAGGACGCAAGTGGTCTGGAATGTGTCAATTTTTTTATCGAGATCGGATTATTGTTGAAGGAGAATAGGAATAGACGGTGGGAATCTGAAGCTAATCTATGATAATAGAGGGAATAAAGGACAAAAAAGGTAGAAGAGCAAGAAGAGGGTATAGAGGAAGAGGAGGCAAGGAAAAGAGGAGAAACGTGAGCAAGAAGATGAAGAACGAGAAGGGAAATGAGATGCAAGAGACGTTTTGGAAAAGGAGATAGGAAGGAAGGATGAGAGGAAGAAGAAAAGGATCAAGAAGCTCTCACTCATCAGAGAAGAGATAGATGGGAGAAGGAGTAGGATAAAGGGAAAGAAGAGAAGATTTATTTATTTATTTATCGTATGGCTTTTTGTCGGTGGGGAGACCCTTACGGGTAGGTTCCACCTCGCCTTATTTTTGTGTCGGTCACCCATCCAAGAGCAGTCTTGAATGTTCGTTACCACATGTTGAATGTTACTTAACCACACGATTACTTAGCAACCGCTCTCACCGAGCGACCAAATGTTAGGATCATTGAATCAAATTGTCAGCTGTTCGGACATCGGATTTTCTGACAAAAACGTTTCTAGTGAGTGGTTCTTGAGCACCAGGCCAAGGGACAACTAGTTTTATTTGAACTATAATCAAGGATAGCAGCATCGGTATTAGGGCCTGTTACAGTATTACGAATTTCTATCACATCATGTAGCACCTACTTACGTTTCCAGCTGTTTCCAGTCGCTAGAATAGTTTTGCAACTTGTGCCAGGGATTTGTTTGAAGAATAGGTGGTTGTGAAAGTTGCCATATTCCTTATGAAATTAGTGTCGGAGTCTCATGAACGTGACTTGTATAGACAATGACTTCACAAGTTCGCTGACATTTTGTCCTGCCGAATATTCTCAACACATCCCCGGAAAATTATTTCCTTGAGAGTTTCCACCATGAATATCGAAGATTCATATACCTTTATCACACCTAACACTACATGTATTTGGAAGTCTCATCATACGCTCGTTAAGACAGCCGAACCGTTCATTCTATACAGGTTCTGACATTTTAAGGAATAATCTCTCACCCCTGACGTTGATTCTCAAGAGGTGGAACCCCCCCCTCCCCCTTCACACAATCCGTGATTTCGAGGACTTGAACCCCTATTGTATCCCCCTCCGCTCTATGCGTACGCTGACTCCAAAGCCTATTGTGTTCCCGGAACTCTGATAAGAGCTACCTGGGAACAATTGAAACGTTATCACGCATACCAGTGATATCCACATTATAATCCAGTAGCTCACTGGTATTTCAATTGGAATATTAATCTCTTGAATCAGATTAATCTTATTTATACCGGTTGACATTGGAATTTGAATTACTACACCTATCAAGGGAAAGGAAATAATGTTGTTCATAATGATGAGCGAGAATTCTTAGATTAACTCAATTATTATGTAAGAAAATCTTATAATCTTAACTTACTTTTTCTTTTTTTGTCGAGAAAATAGTCCAGTGTTATCTGTAATTCTGTTAGATAGTACAAAAAATAAACTCGTTAACTAATACAACACGACTGTGATTCTAATATTAGAAAATGGAGCAGTGTTAAGATTGAAATAAGCCTTTCATTGAATCCTGAATAATAAATTTTATCGAATCCTGTCTGGAAGAAGAGGATTTTATTACTTCTATTCGTATAGCAAAATCCAGGAGAAATATTCTCTTGTGTAAAAAGATGCTATTTCTGTCTTCATATTCTATACATAGACAAAATAAACTCCGTTTTATTTTCTTTTATGTTTCTTTTTCGTAAATTTTCCTTCGAAAGTACTCTGCAAAATACACGATACTCGAATTTTGTAAAAGAGATCTACAGGGATATCGTTAATACCCCGAATATTTCCAGTTCTTCTCATCAAATGCCAAAGGTACAGGATGCTGAAGCATTCGATTCTGACGAAAACATTCTTTAAAAAAAAATCCAAGCTTTTTGGTTGGAGCACAGCCTTCTGGGAATCTGCTGCTACTACTGATCGTGGGATAATCGGTCTTGTCAGAGCAACTGAGTATTTCAACTTTATTCCCCATGCATTAGGATCTGGATTATCACTATCAATTAGTTTTATATCAAATTCCTTCACCTATTTCGATCTTCTTGCTCCCTCTATGCTCTCTAGGCTTCACTATTCGAAATCTATCCTTGTAGATGTTAGAACTTTCCAAAGATGGGATCACGCATTCTCTATGCCAATTTTCAAGCGATTTATATTCTGATAATACTAAGATTTTCGGTTTTGTTTTGTGTTTGACATATATCTTAATTAAAAAATGCAAAATTGTTAGCTTTGAGTTTAATTATTACAGATAGTTGGTTACTAGGTCTCTCTGTTACAATAGTGACCTTGAATTTATAAATTCCAGCCAATACTATTATGGTACACACTACAGTTACAAGCACACAGTGATGTCAGGCCAACTTTAGGTGTCCATAAGCAACTTAGCTTACAACTAGCAACTTAGCAACTTATGGGAAAATGTCTCTTGCGTTCGAACCAGTGAAACATTTCAGTAGAGTCTGAATAATCTATATCCCTGATGGAGTAACATGACTGTTTGGTAGATTCACTGAACTAGAATTAGAAACTGGAGAGATCTATTATCATCCAGGAATCAAAGCTTTCATATTAGCTAACATTTAAATGGCAGAACAGATCCAAAGGAGTTCAATAAGGCCTAATCACTGAATAAATAAATATAAAGTTGAGAATCATTTTGAAAATGATTAATAATTAAGCTGTCCAAACAATACAGAATTCGTATTAATCGTATTATTCATAATTGTGCTGTTAATGCGAATCACCATGAGATAACCAAATCTCCAACTCCATCTCTATCAAATTTTACACGAGTAGCTCTAAGTATACCTTCATCAACAGAAATTTGAAGCGTTAGAATAATCAACACAGCTTAGAATACAGAATTTTTTTTTTCAATTCAGTCTTTCCTCAATCTTTATCAACTAAAATGCCTCAGGAATTATTTCTTTATTACTGCATTGATATCTTATTACCTGCTTACATTACAGATTGCAGTTCTACTATTCTTATTTATTACTTTCATAATCTATGATTTTTCCACAAAAACCGGCAATATGGTAAGATTGCAGTAATCAGCTATCAGAAACTCTCACTTGATACTCATGATCACATTGTGGGATATTCTGCATGATATTTTCTTACTCTTACAACTCCCATTTATCAAATTGCATCATGCCTGAAACGATGGATTACATAAAGTATCGTTTGTACTAACTAGCAAGCTGTGTTCAATTCTCCAATGTAGTTCTAATAAATTAGCAATGTAATGTTTTTGTAGCCTTCTGATGTACCACACACACAATGTCTTGTTTTATACAACTACTATATGGAGAAGAGTGATCGATACTTTGAAAAACAATTTTCCGCAATCACCCACCTATCAATTTACTACCAGAATCATAAATTATTCAAAAATTAACATTAATAATCAATAAAGGTTACCACAAGGCAACAAAGTCTGGCTTCAAAGTTATGGAAGGGAGAAACGTGTCGATTTATTATAGCGACAGATTTATGGATTCCAATCACTTTTCCAATCCACCTCCTTTTTCAGATTCTCTTTCTGGATTTTCATACTTATTAATTCATTCTCTCACTAAGTTATTAGCTTCCAATCCTCCAATGTGGGCTGAATGAAACCTTACATTATCAATTATTACCGTTTCTAACTTAGTTTACTTTTAGTACCTTAATGTAATAAATCATTGGATTTCAATATGAATTGCTTCAATTTATCTAGCTGGCCAGCTTTTTAAGGTAAAGAGACTTTATAAAATTGATAGGAAAGAGATTGAGCCATACAATATTGCACGTGTCAACTTCTGATAAGTAATCAGAAACTAGGCCCAATACAAAATTTTCCATAATTCATTTACTGATTAAATTGTGGATTTATAAATAGATATTTTAAAACTTTATTGATATTTTATAAACCTTAATGAACAAGCAGCGTGAAAAAACAAAATGGGAAGAACGAGAAGGAGGAGGAGGAAAAGAAAAGGAAGATGAGGAGGAGCAAGGAAAGAGTAAAAAGGAGGAGGAGGAAGAGGAGGAGAAAAAAGAAGAGGAGCTGGAGAAGGCGGAGAAGGAAAAGAAGAAAGAGAAGGATGAGGAGAAGGAGTAAGAGGAGGGGGATGAGAAAGAGGAGGAGGAGGAGGAGATGAGGAGGAGGAGTTGATGAGGAGGAGGAGTAGGTGGAGGAGGACCAAAATGAGAAGGAGGAGAGGAGGATGAGGGTGAGGAGGAGGAGGAGGAGCAGGATGAGGGGTAGGTAGAGAAGGAGAATAGGAGAGGGATTAAGATTACAAGACGATAAGATAAGAATGAATAAATTGAAGGCTTTCAGAAAGATGGGAATCAGAGGATGCTATTTTAAAGTATTTATGTGATTCTTTCAGTCTATTGAAGTATAAAACGACATTCTCCAATTATTTCCCACATAGAGCGAATATCCAGTGCTCAATGTATACAATAAACTTGCAACAAACTCAAAATAGCCGCTTTCTTCATTCAAGTTTGTGTTATTTCGTAAACAAAGCGTCCACACAATATTCAGCGTCGAAAAGTTGTCCAAAATTTGACTCGTCAAGCAATCAAACCAGAATGTTGACTGTCAATAGAGAGTTCTGTCAATAAATGCCTACACTTTTTCTGTTCTCTGTGCTTCAAAATTGTATTTACCAGTGAATTGGTGCACAAGGAGAGTCTAATACAGAGTTCTAGTAAATACTGTATGGAGTCCAATGGAGTCCGATTACTGAGTTTTAAATAGGTGAGTTATTCAACATAATCGAGTCACGACAGGCGAGTCAAAATAGTCTAGTCAAAAGAAGAGACAAGAAAATAATCTGGTTACAGTAATAAAAAATCAAAGCCACAAGTACAAAATGCATTAATTAGCATGAAAAGAGCCCTAACCCCCCCCCCCCTCACAGCCATACCTTGAGGTGGTTTCAGAACGCCGTAGCGTAGCTTGAGATACGCCTAATTTTCATTGAAAGCCCGGGACACACAATGCTCTTCAGCTGTTTGGAATTGAAATGCATTGAAATCCTATAGCATTTAAATTGTCAGAAAACAGCTGTTTCGGCAATAAGTAAACAGTGATTTTGACACAATAATCCAAAGGCTTAAAAGTCTTAAAGACCTTTAAAGCCTTCAAAAGACCTTTTTAAAGAATACCTTTTTAAAAGACCTTTTGAATAATCTGCGAAATTCAGTATTTGTAGGTTGAGTATTGTGATATTGATTTTCGAAACAGCTGTTTTCTGACAAGTTAAATTGATCCTGCTATATGTCTGAATAGCTCAGCTGGTATAGTGATTTTTTGTGTGATGTGGGCTGTTTTGTGGATATGTGTGTCCTGGGCTTACGATGAAAATTAGGCATATCTCAAAGCTACGCTACGGCGGTCTAAACCTTCTTTACGTAGCTCGGAGCGTGTAGGCCAAGTAGAAATTCAAGAGATCTTAATTTTGCAGTCAGCATAAAGCGACTCGGCTCAAAAACAAAGAAATTCTTTTTCTAAACATAATTAAGAGGGTTCTCAATTGCTTTACAAAGACGAAATAATACAATTTCCTGGCAACGTTAAGAGTAAAGCTATTTACAGTCTCAAGATGTGAAAAAGTGAGCTAAGGAACGAAAGGTCAATAACAATTTCCTTGTTCATTTCGGGGAAAAAGTGCTGAATTCTTGAGATTTCATAAATACAATCAGCAGCTTATTGTGATGAGAAAAATGAATAATTTGTAACATAAAATCTTTTATAGATTTTGTCCGATAAAAAAGTTTTTCATCACTAAACGTTTCTCAGCATACCACTGATATTTAGCTAGCTATTCATTCAAAATAAAAATTATGGTGTTTCATTCTTGAAACTGAACCTGAATGAACGAATTTACGAATGGCCTATTCATGACTTTTTCTGTACACATGCAGGCTACACATTTACAGCACCTCCATTGCAATACAAATTATCTTGGTTTTTTGTCAATGGTAGGCGAGTACAATGTCAATATGAATTGGCAGCAGATTAATAATGTCGAAGCAGAGCAATGTTAAGGTGAGAGATGCTCAAATCACCTTTGTTAAAAGAAGAATATATTATATTATCTTCAATTGCTCAATCTCATTCACTTTATCCTACTCATCCATCCAATTTATATCCTTTTTAAGTTCATTTTTTGACTGATGTAATTATGCAAGACTGGAGCTTTTGTTATTTATCGTGAAATACAAAATTCATGTAGAAAAAGCACATTGGCGGAGTTGAAAGAGAATTACTATCCATGATTTTTCAATATTGCTACTTTTGAAGATGGAGAACAACTCCTCGTTTAAAATTATTCTGTTCTAATATTAAAACGCAAATAATAGAGAGGTTCATCTTTTTCGGAATTCATTCTCTTCATTCAAGCAATTGATATTCTTGAATTCTCCAGCACGAGGAAATTGAACTGAAATTTTATTCAAATCAATTACAAAAAAAGCATCAATATAGATTATACTTCAACTATATTAATACAATGTTGATTGAGGGAAAAATGCACATCGGTTAGAATTTCCACCAAACTTGCAAGAAGAACTTGTTTGGAAAGTCCGAAACTTTCCTAGTTCGTTCGCGCAGCGATAAATGAAGTTCCTCAAACTTGAAAGTCTTTGGTGGCGTAAAATGAGATGAGAATCGACAGGTTCCCAACTTGCAAATTTCAAGACTCAACGGACAACCTAAATTTGAAAGTTTGCTACGAACTCGTTTTTGGTGTGGAATTCGCTAGGAATTCACCAAGCTGTTCAGCTGTTATTCGTTCTCAGAATAAGGCTAGGCGTACACCGGTTAGTCAAGACAAGACAAGACGAGATTAGTCACGTTTTGTCACAGTAATTCACATAGTTGCTTATGAAGCAGCACACACTGATGCAATGACTAATCGGTGTGTGTTGCTTCATAAGCAACTATGTGAAGTACTGTGACTAAACGTGACTAATCTCGTCTTGTCTTGTCTTGACTAACCGGTGTAGCCTTAGCATTGAGAGAAAATTGAGAACCGTATCTATGAACGTTACTTATGTGAAGCTTACCAACTTCTTATCCAAGCTTACTTGGCATTTCAAAAATGGCGAGCTCACATTGAACAGACAAAGCAGCTGTGAAGCTGAAAGTAATCATAGAAATTTTTGGATTACAGTAATAAATAATAATAATAAATAAAGCCTTTATTTTTTTTCCAAAACATACAATGATTGAATAGTGCTTCAAATAATTACTTTTACATTAATTAGTTCATATCTTCAAAAAAATAAAAATAAATCAAAATTCTTTTGTACAGTCTATTTTGTCTGTTTTGGAAACTAAGCCCGTCACCGAGCATAGGCCTCCCCCAGGTTGCTCCACCTCTGCCGATCTCTGGCTGCTCCCATCCAGTTAGCTCCAGCCACTCTGACGATGTCGTCCTTCCACCTCACTCTCGGCCTGCCGATGTTCCTCTTCCTCCACGACGGCTCCCACTCCGTCACTTTCTTCGTCCATCTGCCATCCTGAAGCCTTGAGACATTTCCTGCCCATTTCCATTTCAATCTTCTGACAAGCACTGAGACATCCTCCAACTTCACTTTACTTTTAATGAACGCAGTTCGAACTCTTTGTAGTCGGTGAACATTCAGAATGCTTCTTTCCATTGCCACTTGCGTTTTTCGAATTAAATCGATGGAACTTGCTTTGCAGGTCCATGTTTGCGCTCCGTACGTTAGAGTGGGAAACACACATGTTTTCAGTACCTTGGCTTTGGAGGCTAAGCTAACATCTTTATTCTTCATAATACATTTTAGCGACCAGAACTTCTTCCAAGCAGCTGTTCGCCTTCGTTTAAGCTCCTTTTCTTCTCTTTCATCACATGAAAACACTGCCCAAGATAAATGACTTCCTGCGCCCAACTCAAATTTCTTCCATCCAACTCAATTACTCCTGGATCCGCATTTGTCATGATGTTGGCCCTCTCAGCATTGATTTCAAGTCCGGCTTTTTACTCATTTCTGATAGCTCTGATATCATATCCTTCAATTCTTGTAGTGACTTTCCGATCAGTACCACGTCATCGGCAAATCGCAGGTGATTCAGGTATTCCCTCAATTGATAATCCTCTTCTTTCCCATTTCAGCTGCTTAAACACCTCCTGAAGAGCTGAATTGAAAATATAGGTGATAAGGGATCGCCCTTGTCTCCTCTACTCAATTTGAAATATTTACCTGCTCTCTCAAGACGTATTCTTGCCGTACTATTCTCATAATATCTCTTCAAAATATTCAAATAGACTCCAGAGACACCTTGGTTGTGTAGAGATTCAAACAAGAAAGCGTGATTCAAACTATCGAAAGCTTTCTTATAATCGATAAAGGCAAGATACATTCTGATTCGATATTCGGAACATTTTTCGATCAATTGGTTTATAATATGTAAATTGTCAACTGTTGAGAATCCTCTTCTGAATCCTGCTTGCTCAACTGGTTGATGCATTACAAGGGTTGGCTGAATGCGATCTGACATAGTTTTCATAAATAGCTTTGCAATGCAAGATGTTATACTTATAGGTCGATAGTTATTGATGTTATAAATATCGCCCTTTTTGAATAGAAGTATGATCTCCGCCAATTTCCACTGATATGGAACATTCTGTTCCTCTAATATTCTATTGAAGCAATTAACAAGCGCTCTCAAAATATTTGTCGAAATAGCCTTTATCATCTCATTAGAAACTTTGTCTATCCCTGCCATCTTATTGTTCTTCAATCCTCTAATGATATTTATCAATTCTTGCTCTTGAAATTCGAATACTCTTTCTGGTGTTGAGACAGAGTTATATGCTCCTATATTAGTAGTACTTTCAAACAACTCTTCATAATACTTCGATGCTTTTTCAATGATGCCTTCTCTTTTCCTATCTATACAGCCTGTCTTGTCTTTCAATCCAGTATTCCACTCTACACCACTTGAAAGCTTTTTCTTGATTTTCTTTGTAGAGCCATCTGTTTCTAAGATTTGGTTAATAATATTATTTTCAAATTGCTTAATATCCCTGCGAATTTGGTATCTTGCTATTTTGCATAATAAATTGTATTCCAACTTTTCTCTTGTATTTTTCTGTTTTTTTAGCTTCATATCCTCGCGTGCTTTTATTATTTCTATTGTGCTCTGTGAAAATTTCCTCGAATTGGTAGTCTGTGAGAATTCGAAAGTGGTTCTTATAGCGTCTTCCAATATATTGTAATTCTCCTGCAAGTCAGTCTGAAGATGAGTTTGATTAAGCTATTGCATTTTTTGTTCCAGTTCTCTCAGGCCATTGGCATTAATCACTGGTGCACTGCTCGCAGTTCTGTTCCACTCAATTCTTGGTCTCCTTGTTGACCAATCTCGTGATAGCTCAATAATTATCAGTCTGTGGTCCGTTGTGAATTGAACTTTCCCTGTCACTTCGAAACGTTTAATAATTCCTCTTTGAGCGGTCAGCACATAATCAATCTCATTCTTGGTCTGTTGATTGGGCGAAATCCAAGTCCACTTTTTCCCAGCTCTTTTCTTGAAAAAAGTGTTGATTACCTTCAAGCCCTGCTGAAAACAAAAATCAACCAACAACTGTCCTGCTTCATTCCTTCGGCCATATCCATATTTACCGACTACATTCGTTTCATTTTCTTCTTGAAAACCAACCTGAGCATTGAAGTCTCCTAAAATTATTTTTGTATTTTTCCAGTTATTTTTCTCTTGTCTAATTGTTGTGTTCAATTGCTCGTAGAAAGTCTCACGTTCCTGTTGCTCTGCTTCTGCAGTCGGACTGTAAACTTGATAAATGCTCAATATCTTTGAACATCCGAATCTTATTCTCAAAACGGCCAGCCTCTCTGTAATACCTTTGAATTCAATTATTTTTGATTTCAATTGCTCTCTAATGATAAATCCTACTCCTTTTTGGCCTTGCGTTTCTCCAAAATGGTAGAGAATATATCCACTTTTTCTTTGTATAATTTTCTCGGAGTTTCTTCTCACTTCAGATAATCCTAGAACATCAATATTTGTCTCCCTTAGTGCCTCTTCCAATTCACAAAGTCTATCTTCGGTTCTTAGTGTACGAACATTTAGAGTGCCTATTATTAATCCTGGGGGGTTATGGTCGTAATTCCCCTCGGTGACCAACCGTCCTGGGGAAATGAATTTCTTTCTCTTTTCCAACTCACAATTCTTTATCCTTCTAATAGTGTTGGTTGGCGGCCTAGTTTCCATAATTTCCTATTCTTTCTGGTTTTTTGTTTGGTCCAATTCTGAGTTGTCATCTTTTTTATTTGTACTCTCATTCAGCCGGTCCTCTTCTTTATTTTTCTCGATGCTTTTTGAGAAGAATCTATCTAAGCTTTCGTTTCTGTTGAATTTTCTCCCCTTCTTTGTAGACTGGCGATTGTGGAAAGCCTTGTTTTCTCCTTCGTGCGGCCTCGGAGATGTCTCTTCGCTTCTTGCTCGTTTAGAGGAGTTCGACTCTTGCTTGTCCAAGTCTTCCAGGGAGAAAAATCTCCCCTCTACCTTCAACCTGTCTCCCATCATAATTACTTTTCTTCCTTCTGTTTTTAATCTCACTAGGTGTGGGAACAGCTGCTTTCTGATAACCCTAATCTCGCGAGTAAAATCTTCTTTTATCTGAATCCTTTTAAACTCTTCTACTTCTTGTAGTTTTCTTTTTGCTTTTAATATCAAATTTTTTATCAAGATTGAATTTAGTTTTACAATAACAGGTGAACCTTCCTTATTTCTGTTTGTTCTCCATAAATCTCTAATGAAATTTCCATTACTATTAGGGACTAGAAACTGCAAAATTTTTATTACTTCGTCATTCATAGCAAAGAAGTCTTTACTCTGGACACCAAAAAGTAACAAGTTGAATTTCCTATCTTTTCCTTCGCTGAGCCTGTCATTTCTTGAACTCTCTTGTTTTATGTGAAGAATTTCAGTTTTAATCTCCTCTATTTCCTTTCGAAAATGACTGTTCATTGTATCCACCTTAGTATCCAAAGCATCCAGTTTCTGCAATTTTCCTAAAATTTGATCCAATTTCTCCTCAATAAGAGTCATTGTGTACAGCGGTATGGTTCTTCCTATTAAATTCGACGGTAAGAAGAAAACGAAAGTGATAAACACTATGAAAAGAGCAATTATGGATTATTGACAGGTAAAGAAGAATCAAGAATGTATTTACTGATAGAGTTGTGTCGAAAAATCTTATCAAAGAATTCAGTAGGTCACGGTAGATAACAAATTGACAGAATAAAGTCCAGGTGTAGTGAGATTCTTTCTTCTTCTATCTGCTAGCACTACCCTTGATTATTATATTTATTACTGCTTCTACTGCCCTATTATTTCCCTCCTTTGTTTGCTCGGTAAATTTAGATTTGAAGGTTCGATGCAGGTTGATCAAAGTCCATCTCTCCTTACTTCAACGTGCATTTGTCTCTTCTTTCAAATGTTCAATCTAACCTAGAAACAGGCACTGATCACTTCCGAATGACTGAAAGCCGTTATTAATGTTCTATAAAAACTAGATTTACTTGACACTGACTACACTACGAACTCAGAATAGTGAACTTGCTCATAAAAACTGCTCGATAAACACTTTAACAATTTTAATTTCGATTTTTTCCAAGACCTCGATCTGAAGACTGTTTTTCACAGCACTTCACGGCTGCCAACCGGATTACAGTAGAACTCCTCTAATCCGTCCTCGGGTAGTCCGTCGCTCCGGTTCGTCCGACTATAGCTCCGGAACCGGTCGGTGACTCATCACTTTACAAAACAATGCATTTTAATCTTTTGTTAACTTCAAAAATCACTTATTTCAGTAATAACTTATTTTATGTATCTTATTTCATGTGTTTAATACTTAGATTGATAAATACAGTATTGTACTGGTTTTTTTGGATAATCCGTCCTTTTTTGCGATCCGATCATGCCCCAGCCTGGACCAGGGGGGTCCCAAAGGTGACGGATTCGAGGGGTTCTACTGTAGCCTACATTTTTTAAGTTTTATTTATAGTATTTGTGAATATTAAAGACAAACAATTCGAAATATTCATAAATATTGAATACAACTTAGCAAATTTTTACTATGAGTTACTGCAGCTGACCTGTCTGTTTAGAGTAAGCTCGCCATTTCTAAAATTGAAATTGCCAGTTCTTTTCATGAAATCTCATGTCAGTTCAAATTGGAAAAATCTTACGTATAAGAAACATAAACAAAAACAAAAATACTTAAATTTTCTACAGGGTTTTTTCAAGCAACTCATCTTCAACTGACTGAAGCGAAGCAGGCAAAAAAAGCTTTAGCGTGTCTGTTTTGAAAGATCCTACGCAATCAACATAAAAATTATTATACTAAACTTTCTAGAAAGGTGTGAAGAATCCTCAAAGACTCCAGCACTTCCATTTTTTCGTACTCGATAAAACCAGTATAAAAAACCCTACATCAGTTTCTTCTAACACCTGTCATGGAGTTTTAAAAATAGTCAGCATAGTTAAATTCCAAAATATCATGGAAAGGTTATCCTTAATTCAAAACTATTCCCTAGTTAATATAATCTGATGTGATAAGTCAGAAGCCAACTAACTATTCATTTCCTTGCAATGTTCTCCATTCCATTAATGTAGTCGTTTGATGCTTAAAAATGGATAGGTGGAAAATACAACTACAGTGAAAAAGAAAAATAAGGTTTTAAGGTTTTTATAGAAAAAATAGAGAGAGAGAGAGAGAGTGAGAAGAGAGAAAGCGGAGGTTGTGAGAGAGAGAGAGAGTGAGAGAGAACTTGGAGGGAGTGATTGGAAAAGACAGTTGATGTTTATCAATGTTTACCGACATTATGCCAGTTCCAATAAGCGGAATACCTGATCAGAAGAACATCGTATGCGCTATCTCTCGATTGTTGATGATTATTCTAGCGTTATCACTGTCGGTTAATGGAGATAGCAATTATTTCGTTTAAACCCGCTTCAGTAGCACGATTGTGGACATTGTTTACCATTATGAACATCGTTACTGTTTCATTGACCTGTTTTGTTTGCTGTTATTGATTGTTTTGAACTCACTACACTGATATATTAATTATAGGGTGAATTTACAAGCACGAATAGTTTCAAAATAAACGAACCCATTGAATATCTGTTACCTGTGATGTAATTCGTAATTATTCAATTCTCAATCACATTCCGGAATAATGGGATACATGAGATATTGAAATACTAACATAATTTATTGTAATGGTTATTGTTTGGGTGACTTATGTCTAATAAAATAATTGTACGATTGATTACTGATGATTCAGATCTAGTGGGTATAAATAACTCTCTGAAGCAGTTATCAAATTTATGTGAAAATTGGAGAATTGATTGCAATAAATATTGTTTATTAATATCTTGATTCAGTTTGTTCGGTGTATTCTGCGAAGCCCTATCGTCAAATAAGGCCGTTCGCCCACCGAGCAACTGCTATCTGATTTCAGTCAGCAACCCAGCGTTGCCAGATGACATTTGACTGTTTTTCGGGTAATCGGGTAATCTAACCTATCAGCCAATGTCATCTGGCAACGCTGGGTTGCTGACTGAAATCATATAGCAGTTGCTTCGTGGGCGACCGGCCTAATTTGATAGCTATTCAATTTAATCCAAAATCACCAGGGTGAACTCTTTAATTCTGATAGCCTATCTTCGACTTCACTTCCCCTTTTCAATATTATTTTCATGATTTTAGAGTTGATATATTTGTAAGCCTCAGGAAAGCTCTTAATATTTTACTTTGTTAGATAATTATATTGAGTTTTTCCATAGAGTTTCACATTCTTTTCACCATAGAATAGAGTATTTTCAATAATTTGGAAGTTATTATTCTTCTCAATTGATTTTTATCCCAGACTTGTTATTCCTGCCTTTTTGAAAACATAATAATTATGTAATCGGATAATGAGGCCTAAAGACTCTTTCATCTCCTTTAAAGACTCTTCCAAATCGGAATTGTGCATATTGTCAATGAATTCAACTTAAAATTCATCTACTTATTAACATTATTACCATTGAGAAAGTAAGCTGTATTGACTCAACTACTGTTACGTGTAATCAGCTAGAGGAAGGAAATATTTGATGGAGAATTTTCAAAACAACCCATTTTCTTCTTGAAGCATTCCTCAAATTTGCATGTGGTCGTATTGAGAGCCTGAAATCCAACCAACTAATTTCAATTTCAAGTGCATGCATACACCACAGAGTGTGTGCCGAACACTTCAAGGCCGAACTTTATTGTCCTTGGTGGAAAATGGAAATGACTCTATTTCTCCATAAGGATCAATTTCAAGCGTTTGGTAATCCAAGGATTCAAAACGAGAAGCCTGAAGAAGTTCAAGACAACAAAGTTCAATTCTTATCTTAAGAGGTTGGAACGAAAAAAGATATCCTTGAATATTATAACTTGAAAAGTTAGAGAAAAATCAAGACAATATAACCGGTAATACCATTTCACAATGGCTTTTTAATCAATATATCAAGTAAATTCTGAATTTACATCCATAAATTGAAGCTCTGAGCTGACTCTTCAATCACTATGAAGTGATTTATTTATTTATTTATTTATTTATTTATTTATTTACTATATAAGTGAATTTCAATCACTATAAAACAATAATTCATAACTTAATATTCACGCTTGTTTGGCTCTCAATTTATTGTTGAATTTTTTGTCAATTAGTTCAGAAATTAATTGTTTCATTCACTGAAATTCCTATCGCTCTACAATATCAATAATAATTGTACAAGTATAACTTTAAATAGAGTAGTTATCATAGATGACAGATTAGAATAACCTATCTCTTCTCTATGGTATTATTCAACAAAGAAGTGAAACTATTCCAAGCAAAGATAATATATGTTTGTAGAAATTCGATTATGAAATCAACTAAATTGCGTAGAATTCCACACAATACGAAACTAAAATTCAATATGACACTAGTGGCGAAGCGTGGTATACTTATTTGGTTCCTATAGGAAATATACCCGGCGATGACTAAATAAGTATACCACGCTTCGCCACGGTATGACACATTTAAAGATTTTAGTTAGATTACGCCTCGTAATCTCGATCAAATTAATATACAGTAATAATCAATTTCATTCTGGTAATACTATTTCAAGGTAGAGTAGTAAGCTTTACAATTATCTGATTACCAAGATCCTAATTGGAGTAGATTGAGCAGCCTGTGTAAAAGCACCAACCCCGTGAAGTTAGCCCCACCACATCATGTCAAGATCGTATTTCACGGAGGTAAAAGCACCAGTATTTTGTGGGATATGACACAATACTTATCGTACATGAGGGGAGGTAATGTAATAAATAATCCCAGTTATGAAGGTAAAATGATCTGACGAGCTGCTTTGGTCACTGAGCTTAGCGGTCTCTAAGACCCCAGAACTGCTTAACAACGAATGCTCAGCTTTGCGAAATTGCTTTTTGGTAAATTGATATCCGACGGAAGAGAAAAAGGAGAGAAGAAGAAGTAGAAAGAGAAGAAGCAAAACCCAGTCCGGAAAGGCGAGCTTATTTCTCGAGCCAAACTCCTAAGGGCATTGTGATCCTATCTGCAGTGTTTTAAACATTGAAAGTCTGGATTGTGTACAAAAAATTGAAGATTCTCGTGATTTCTACTTCACAATAAATTTAAATTGAAATTTGAAACGAATAAAATCTCATCGATCTCGTAAGAAAAAAAGGAAGCAAGAGATCATTATTGTATTAGTTTTGGATTGAGTGAATGTAGTTTACTTCTATCACGTATAAAAACTAACCATCTACTCCCGAAACTCACAGAATATGCAAAAAGAGTAATTTATAAATTTATTCAAAACAATAAAATACTTATGTACTCAAAAATATCTCAGAAAGATTGTTTGAGCTATGTTTAAAGCAAGGAAAATAATGTAAATTATTTTTGTGAATCATAACTTAGAAGATCTATGTGGAACATCTACAGTTTATTAAAACGTACATGACCTGAATAAATTCCCGAAATATATTTATAGTATTCATTCAGGTCGATCTTTGCTCAAAACAAGGATCTTGCATGATTTCTAAAGGCATTATAGAGTATTACAGTATTTTGAAGAGCACGACAAGCACGTGATTCACGAAGAGCAACAGTCACTTTGATGCTTTTGCTTACAATTAGGGCATGGCATGCAGATGCAGTGCATGGAAGGATGGATGCTGTGTGTATTCAAACCCATTAAAATTCAGTAATCACTGCCTCACAACACACTCATGTTTTCTCTCTCGCTCTGTCTCACTTGCTCTCTCTCTCGCTCACACTCTCTCTCTCTCATTTATCCACTTACTTACTCTCTGTTTTGATCATACACAAACTCACTCACTCATTTACTTACTCATTTCCCCACTCACTTACTCTTCTCTGTGATCGATCATACACATACTCACTCTCTAATTTCCACACGCACTTACTCGCTCTCTCCTGCTCTTCTCCGATCATACACATATAGGCCCCTTTCACACGGAGAGCCGTGCGGCTCTCGCTCCCGAGTGAGAGGTAAAGGCTTGCATCACCAGAATGCATTGAGTCCAATGTACGCTCCTAGACGAAGAGCGGGAGCTTTTTTGTCTCAAGAGACGTGTGCTGCACGGCTCTTGCATTTCAAGCCAGAGAGGCGTCGGCTCGAGTAGAATCCGTGGCTCCCTGGCTCGAAATGCAAAGGGATGAGTACTTTCATTTAGTACATAGTACATACTTTCACAAAGTACATACTTTCACACGAGGAGCGAAAAAGGCGCTTGCTTCCTTTTATTTCATTTATTGCAATATACTTTTCTTATATTTGATGATCTGTTCTTTCTATTACCCATACCTACTGCAAAATCCCCAAAAGTTTAATTGAAATCTCATGAAAGTAATATTGTTGAACCGAGCCTTTCCTGAGAATATTAGAAATGAATATTTGCACGTTCCCTACTTCATTAAAGAATAATAAACAAAATCAAAACAGTCATCATTGTAAATGTAGGTTGAGAAAACAATTTCTTAGAGATTCTGATGTTTATATTTTTACTTTATTTAGTTTTTTATTTTTACATTTAGCTATTTTTAGCATTTTCGAGCCTCTTATTGATTTTTTGATGTGAGACATTTATTTAATTTATTCCCCGAAGTTCATTTTTTCTTTTGGTGTTGTATTTGGTCTATGTGGTAGCGGTAGGTAGGAGCGAAATCGTATGAACGACGCGAAATACGCTCATATATAGGAGCGAGAGCTCCCCGTATGAAAGGGGAGCTTTACCGTGTGAAAGGGGCCATACAGTACGGTACTCACTCAATCATTCACTAAGTCAATCAGTTGCAGAGGCCTCACTGAATGTTGCGTGATCTGTAGCAGCAGAGGGATGATCGCAATGCATTAAACACAGGGTGTAGAAGCTTCCTTAATAAGTAACTCTACGATGTCATTAATTTCACACTCTGATCTAAGAGGGAGAGAGAGAGGAAGAGAGTGAGTGTGTGAGAGAAAGAGTGAGAAAGAGGAAAGGAAGAAGGAGGGAGAGAGAGTGATAAGGGCCATTGAAATTTTGAGAACATTAATTCAATGAAGCAAAGACAGAGAAAGCAAGTGACAGGATAGAAAAAGTATATAAGGTTAAAAGAGCGAACAAAAATAAGATCTATGAGTGGGTAGGATGAATAGGAAACTATGAATAGGAAATTAAATGTGAATAGAATACAATGAATCAAAAATGAAGAATGAAAAAGTAAGTTAAAAGAGCAACATTATTGAATAAATGAATGAGGGGTAAAATAGGCAAAAAGTGTGAAAAGGTGTCAAAATTAAATTTAACAGATCCTAATTGGATGTTATTCGAGAGCTCATTTTAAACTGAATGTCAGTTAAGAGTGCATTCAAAACTGTATGCCAGTAAGATTACATTCAGAATTGAATTTCTGTACATACATACATTAGTGTAGATATGTGAATAGGAAGGTGGGGAGGTTTTTAGAGAGCAAAACATAAATGGTGATCTATAAAGAATGTGAGAGATAAAAAATGTGGAAGGAGAGAGAAAGAGAAGAGTCAAGTATAGAAACTGAGAGAGTAAGATATGAGGAAACAGAACTGCAAGAGACAGAAAATTCTCTTGAGTGAGTGTTTCAAAAATTTCCGTGAGGGCACGTGCTTTCGATCTTATTAAAGACAAGAGAAATATTTAAGAAGATACGATAATAAAAAGATAGAAGAGGGGAGTAGGATTATACGGAAACAAATTATGCATCATGATAATTAAACCACCATATTTCCCTTCAAGTGACATTTTTTTATCTCCACTAAAATTTTTCCCTCCTCAAAAAGGCTTGGTGTGCTGACGATAATATATGCTAATTACATTGCAACATACACTCCCTTTGTCTGGCATAGTTTTAGTCTATCATCATGAGCGACGCCATTTTAAAAACCTATGCACATGTTTTACAAAGTAACTGACTCCCTTTCATCACTGTAAAACTAACGACCTTATTCCATGAACCCTTTTCAATCTTTGTCAAGGAAAATGAGCTCACAGAAATAACACTTCTTAATTTCCATTATCACTTTTTGAATAATTTTTAACTTTTTATAAACAACTTTCATCTCTTAACAAATTCTTGTTAATCATTGTGACCATGTCAAAAAATGCGAGACAAATTGAAAGTACAACCACGAATTTTAATAAGTAGCTGTGAACAAGGAGAACTAATTTGATATTTTCTAGAATGAAATTAGGAAATGAAGGAATTTGAATATATTTCATGGAATTCTGTAGACTGAGAATATAACAAATCTACTGAATGAATATCTATTTTTCTAACCAACAAGCGTATCACGTAATAGTACCAAAATACGAAGCTTGGACATTCTATAACTTTGAAAATACACCATGTTACAGAAAAATGCTTTGAACGTGGATTTCAAAGCTTCCAAATTCAAACTAAAGTATTTAAAATAAGGGTTCATTAGAAGAACAATAAAAGATTATCGACCACTCTCAATAAAATATGAATAAATATAATTATTCAATATTAATTGAACAAGTAAAAATCGAATAAATACATAATACTGTATTAATGATTGATGAGTAACAAATAGTTCATGCTGTATCATAAATCACTTTCAACAATACAAATATAATTATATTATACAATTTTTCAAAATATCCATAATTCTTATTAATCTACCTTGAAAATACCCTTGAGCAATGATTGAGTTTGATTCTTGGTCTCATAAACCAGATAAATCAATATGAAATTTTCAAAGAGGGCACTCTTGTATTATTTGTGTTAGGAGGAAAAGAGGAAATATTATTAGTGCTCAAGCCTTCAGACCTGTGTATATAATTGGACGACAATAATAAATCACAGCCATGTTCTACTGAGGTGGACTCATGTAGTAGTGAAACAAAAGTAATGAACAAACAGACCTGTCAATGTCAGAGTCGGAAGAATTTGGAATATGCAGCAAAGCAGAGGTGAGGAGGAAACTAGAATTTAATAAAACTTACAAGAAAGGAAACTTACTGCAGAAAAGGAAAATAGAATAAAGGAATAATAGAATAAAAACAGGAACAAGAAGAAGATGATGAAGAACATAAGCTGGAAGAACAAATGAACTGAAAATAAGAAAGTCAAAAGATATTGCGAAACAAGATGTATACATTTTTTTATCTTGGAGCTCCAAATGCGTCTTGTTTCCAAATGCTTGGATCGGTAGAGGATCTTTGTATACGAGAAACGGCTTTGTGGCTTAGAATACTTGATATTCTCAAGGGGGATTTCGGCTGCATGTGGGGTTACTTACATCTATTTACTTGATCCGCCCTGTGGTGCAATCAATTAATTGAAGCTGAACCTGTATTGGCCTCAAGCTTCTGATCAACGTAACTTGTCTAACCTATCGTTAATTTGAGATCAGTGATCAACCTGACATCTATCATTCAATCACGCAGATATTTTTGTCAGTGATTAGGTTATACATACATACATACATATGATATACATACATATGACATACATTCATACATACATGTATATTGTATATTGATACAAACACAAAAATCATAATATAATTCAAACAAAAAACAGATTAGGCTATTTATCTCTTAATGTTTCTCTGCAGTTTTTATGTCCAAAATAAACTTATATTTGTCCAGAAATAATTTTTTGATAATAGTAAATATTGGCGCTTTGGGATACTCTGAAAATTGGAATTAAGTTATCAAGTTAAGTCACATAAACAGGTTTTAAGATTCTTATAGCCAGTTTCACAAAACCCATTGAATTAAATAGCCGTACAATAACTTCTATGGATCGAAGTAATGCAACAAAATTCCTATCAAATTCCGTAAAACGACGACATCTTGAATTTCATTGGATTTTGTTCTATCAGCATCAACAATAAATCATTCCTAAATAGTGAATTACACACGCAGACATTTCAGACTCATATGTGAGCATCATCCAAGGAATGGATATGTTTTTATAAAGAACAACCGCATTAGGTTGTGTCATGTGTCAAGAAATTTTCATGCTGCAAATATAAAATTTCATCGAAATTTGAAATTCTAATCAATTGTAGAGAAAAATCTGAATACTGAATTAAGATGGAATACGTATTACCTGACATATTCGTAAAATTGATATAGTATTTTAAGGAAAGTGAGAAATTCCACAAGAGACCCAAATTTTATTCTACACAAAACAAAGAGCTTCTCATGAATAAAGCTCACATAAGACAGATTTGCCGTTTTTTCGCTTTCAAGGCTAATAAACAATACTACTAAACCTTTTAAACGGCGTTACAGTAGAGATAAAAAGGCAAACAAATAATAGAAGAGGAGCTGAAGAAGAGGGGAATAGAGAAGATGAAGAGGAAGGGGAAGAGAAAGAAAAAAGATGAAAAAGAGTCTGACGTAATGGGGATTGAACTAGAGAGACAGTCCAGCTAATTGGGAGTCTGCTGAAGCAATAGGGAATCAAAATCCCCCTCCCCACTCCTAGCACCCCTCCCCTTCACGTGATGCAATTCAAATCACCCTGATAGAACAATTTTTCAGGGATCGTTTAACTTAGTTCACTTGGTCGCCGTCAGAGGGCGACAAGGTTCTTCGTGTCGATTTCTCGAATCATTAGTTTCGTATCTGACTTGTTGCTCGCTTCGTTGAAATTGGCGATACGTGGTTCATTGAGCAATTTATTGGGAAATATAATATGAGAAAATGTATTTTGATTGTATAATCAACAGAGTTTTTGATGGAATTTCAAAAATCAGTTCATGAGAAGACTTCAGAAGGTGTATGGAAATGTGAATATATAAAATGCAGTCATTGTGAATATAAAAAGAAGGATGAAACCTAATTTTGAAATATACTATTTCATTAAATTGGCATTATACTTTCCGTAATCATGAAATCATTAGAGACATTTGTACATTCGGAAAAGTATGTACAATTCAGTTTTTTACTCACTCAACCATCAAACGCCTTCAAGAAGAAAGTTATTCAGGTATTCAAAATTGAAATAATTTTAAATCAACTCCCTGTTGAAATCCCACTGTGCCTTTTCCGTTTGAGTATATGTAAAAGTGCTCACCTATCAATAACATTATAATGACTGATGATTGATCATTTACAAATCTGATTGAATTTTCTGCAATCGGTAGCAAGCTAAAATGTTTAAAAAATCATCAACATCTCCCATAGAGCTGAAAATGAATAATCAATTTATCAAAGAGAAGAGCTGCTTCATTAGTGGCTTTCTACCGAGAAATAATATCCAATTTCCAAGTTCGTTAAAAGGAGAGGCCAGAGAAATGAACGAACTGCTAAACTCCGTACTCTATAGCTATTGTACTTCCCAACATGAAAAATATTTTTCTGAAGGCAAGATCAAGTTTTCGTACTGAACAATTTAATGATTATTTTGTTTAACTTTTCCATGATAGTGGAAATTGGACTGATTATTACAGGAGATGCAGAATCAATAATCGATACGATAATCCCACGAATAAGGGAATAGCTGAAAAAGCCAAAAAAATGTTATTGTAAGACATTATTTCTTGACCAATCACAAAACACTAACTTGTCACTAACATTTTTATCTCAATGGTATAATAGATCTCAACATGGTTGGAAATAATTCCAACTCCAGATTTCCACTGAGAGAAATAATTGAAATGTTCATCCTCAATCTTACTTTTCAGTTTCTCTTTGATACAAACTTCTCTTATATCAAGTGAATTTCGAAAAAAATACAGGTAATAATTCTTGGAATCATCTCAAGCTTGAAAGAATATCAAGCTAATAACAAATGAAACTCTTTCTGAGGACAAAAGTGAAATTCTTAACATGTTCCTGTGGTTGAAAGTTGATGTGAACGAGGAAGAAGCAAAAATGGAAGAATAATAAAGATGGAAGAATCTCAGTGATTGTATTTTGCTTGACAAAAATAATATCAACCGAGGAAAGAAGAATAACCTCAAGCATTATTACCTCTGTTTTGTCTCTTTGCCATGGACCAATCCCTTTGACCCTGCTGTTTCGATGTGAAAACGGAGTTCCTAACAAAGCGTAAAATATGATAAGGAAATATCTGTAGCAGATTCAGAGTTTTTAGATCTCCCTTGGTGACCTTATCGAGTCCATTCACTGTAATTCACTGTACATTAAAACAATTTTTTTCACTAGTCTTATATTGTCGCATATTCCATAAAGTACTATTCTTCTGTTCCCAAAGAGGAAATCCACGGATACTAGAATTCACGGTAGGATTCACGCGCATATTCTAGCCGAAAATGTCGTCTTGTACCGTCAACATGTAACAGCTGACAATACAAAATTAGTAAGAGACAATCTCTAGATTGGTGAGAGACTAGCTAGATTGGTTAATAGTGCATAGTCAAGTGATAATCGTATCAGACTTCTATGCATACAACTCATGATTATGCATTCTATTTCTAGTATCCGTGAGAAACTCAATCAATACAAATTTTAAACAATACCCGAAATATGAGATACCTATTAATTAATGATGGTTATTGATGGATCCTTGTAGCAAGCAGCTTTGAAATTGAAGAATACACATCAGAAACTACAATTAAAAAATGAAAATGAGTCCAATTAAATTAAATTATTCCATCTCAAAAGAAATTAATCAACTTTCTTATTACAAGACGGTAGTCTATTTATTCCATACAAGAAAGGCTGTTTGAAGAGAATTGATTCAAATCAAAAAATTATCTATTTTTTATATTAATATTTCTTAGAAAATGAGTAGAGGGAATGTGTTTATTATCGGAAAGAATAGCGAAACAACTGTAATAGACAGAACTCTAAACTGAAAATACAGAACAGGACAATGATCAAAGATTGAGCTACCATTCCATTCTCAAGCGTAATGGTACTAGAGTGTTAAATTATGAATGCTGCACCCTTCAGGACTCGATCGAAACGAAAAGCTTGTTCACTTCAACTGTTACTCAGTTTATTTTATTGGGAAAAAAGGTGGCAGCAGCGAGCAGTAAAAATAAACAGCACGATCCGACTAGCTTGTACATGGGAAAATTACAACAGCCACGTGAATTGATTCTATGTGAAACTTTCAACAAACTCCAGGTGTTCTTTCTGTGTGCGCACATAGCTCTCAATAAATCAAGTTTATAAATATTTATTTGGTTACAGAAACATTTAAAACAAAGTATCTGATATTTTTGCTCCACGTTCGTTGATTACAGAAATTTGCCATGATTTTGTGGAAATGGTTTTACTGAGAATTGTTGAATTAAGGCATATCGTTTGATGGGGGTGTTGACAGTAATAGTTCATGAATTCTTCGTAAATATATACTGTATCTAGTATAAGTATACCATTGTTCTATCTTGAATAAGAAGAAGAAGAAGAAGAAGAAGAAGAAGAAGAAGAAGAAGAAGAAGAAGAAGAAGAAGAAGAAGAAGAAGAAGACGAAAAAGAAGATGAAGAAAAAGAAGAAGAAGAATTCGCAATTTGAGAATGAAATCACACTGGGCCCTTTCACACTCACACAATCTGATGACATTTAATTGGCCAAAATCACAACAATATAAGGTTCTTACGAACCTTATAAATTCCAATAGAGTTCCTCAGTTGACCATCCTAGATCTCCAGGTGGCATATGAATAACGGCATGAAAAATATGGAGCTTGAAACGCTATCCCATAATCTTGGGGAATATCCGTTGGGGATTTCCTCCTGCTCTACTCCATTGCTGCGCCATACATTCCATTACGCTACTGGTGGCTTATTTGAACCTACCCCCCCCCCATACATTCCCCTTATTCACTCCCTGAAGTGTGTCTCCGCGGAAGTCGAGAAAGTGTCTCCTGTCCCCAATTCCATTATACTGTCTCAGGTTGGATGTATGTTGTTATTATTATCATCATAATGTCACTATTATACCTCTTTCCACCGCACTGTGTACTACAGTACACTACAGTTTCAAACCACTGTTGTAATGAAATAATTTGCAGGACTTGAATGAAACTCAAGCTTGTATAGGAATCAATTTGTAGAAAAAAGTTCTCAGCTAATGGCTTTGAAGCCGTTAGACTCCAGATTCAAATTTCCATTTTCTTTCACAAAAGCTTTACCTTTACCTCCGTACCACTTCACCCTAACACATTCATAAAAGTTCAGCCGATGAAATCTTTTTTTCACAAACGCGAGATGCTTCTATTGATGCAAATTTTAATCTAAATTACAGCAACTGCTGCCAGTGTCAGAGAAAATATTGTTACACAATCATGTTTGTTAAACGTTAGAATACTTGGGCCCGAATTTCGAATGACTGCCGGGTCCAATTATGTTATCACAATATTTCAATTCCATTCACAAATTTCAAATTACTAGACTGAACAGATTATGTAGCCTGAAGCCTAACCACAATGGTTCAAATCCTGATTATGAGCCAGCTAATTATCTGGTTGGCCGATTATCAAAAATGGGAATTCGAAATTTATAATTATAATGCAGGCAGGGTTGCAAGTTTCCCTTCCATCCTGTTCATGACCCTTCCACTTCTCTTTTTATGCCAACTCTGAATCTTCTCAACTTTCATCTCTGTCCTACATATTTTATAATAATTAATTATTCCTTTTCATTTCCTAAATTCCTTCATTTTACACTGTATTCCTCCCACTAATATCTCATCATATTTCATTCATTTACCCAGATCCGAGATAGATTCCCTTTCTATCATACACAGCTCTTTTTACTCGGTATGTAACTCATTATCTCTGTCTCTGTCACTCTCTCTTACTCTCTCTCTCTCCCCCATTCTTCTCTCTACAACCATCTCTTTCTCCAGCCTCGGCTCGGACAGTAACTGATATACGTCAGTCAGTCAGGGAGGCTGATATAGCATAAATCCTTTCCAAAAAATGCTATACATGTACCCATGTCACGTTCCGCTTTGCTTAAAACGTTGCTGTATTCCTGACCGCTTTTTAATGGGAATCCTAATTAAAATTTAGCCGTGGTTTGAATGGATGGGAATAATCTGCTTTTTGACAAGCGTAAAAACTGACGGTTTCGTGGTACAATCGTTTTTACTCAATTCTCTCAAACTGACTCACATTTCTCCCTCCTCTCCTCGTTTTCCTTCTTCTTGTTTTTCTAATTTATTCTCCACACTCAAAAATGTCTTCTTTTGTTATTCAATCTCTTTTCCTTTCATCCTCTTGTTCGAACTACGAATGATTTCTCACTTTTTCAAATGCAATCCACTCCTTAATACTGATTTTTCTTCCCATTTCTTGATCATTCTCAAATTTTTCTTCCCCTTTCCTCCTCATCACTCTCTTGATGAGAATCGTCTATCTTTTTATTCGTTAATCCAAGTAATTTTTCATTACAGGCCCCTCATTTTCAAAACATTTCTTCCAAATGTTCCCTCTTCATCTCCTTTTCTATATTTTCTCCGTTTCTCTTCATTCACTCTCATCGTCACATCCTCACTTCCACGCTCTTCTTCCTCTTCCAATTTCCACCATCACAAGCATCTATATTTTCCTATCCTTCACAATTTCTCTCTTTCTTTCTTTCTCAGAAAGATTTTTTACAGAATGTACTTTACAAATGAGAAGATATAATTCATCTCGCATAAAATAATATTAGGCTATTATATAATTCATGTACGACCAATAATTTTTATACTTGAAATAAATTACAAAGATAGCATATCATTGGTTAATAACTTTAACATACACCTATTTTTTCAAATAAGGTACAGTAACAACGAAGTTGGTATTTAATCGTGAATAACGTAACTCAATTAATTTATAACAGACCTCCTGACAGGCCTGCTTCTAAACTAATATTATCATTAATTTATCATTATGTGTAACATATACCGCATCAATCAAATAACAGTAATTTCAGGAATATTCCTCATAGAATAGGAAAGCTATCGCTCCACCAAACATAATTACTGGAGGAAAACTATCCATGCATGTGTTTTCAACATGAATAAGCTTATTAGTGATCCATCAATTTCACATTTCCATCAATTTTGTGTGAATAACATCATCAATAATAATTAACACACAAGAGTATCCACACTCACACTCAAAAAGGCCTAGGTTAAACACACACTCAAACCTAGATAGATACACACATAGAAAGATGGACAGCAAAATAGACACTCGTGCACCTTTGAAATTGAAAATTGATACACATAATCATATTCACAGCAACAAGAGTGTTCTCAAACCATCATAATCATTGATCAATCTGAAAATGAGCTGTACTCGTGATAATTAGTCATCACTCATCGCAGCAATTTGTAAAGCTGGGCATGAACCCATGATACCGTTATTTACAACTTTCCTGTTCAGGATGGATTGTTAGAGCATGAATAGATTGATTTCCAATGCCAGATGTGTTCAGCCAATTTTAGACAGACGATGTCACATGTCAGTTTCAGCTAAGCTGTCACTAAAGGGTATATTCAAACAGAGAAGATATCAAATAGGGAAGCGGTGTCCCAGATGTAGAAAGCGAGTCTAATCGGTGAGATTAGATAAGAGACAGCGCCTACCACTCCCGTTGTAACGGTGATCTACCGGCTTCTCCAAACACAAAAATTTAATAGCTTCAAAATCGCTTCCCGGTGGTTCGGAACCCACCTAAAGCTGTAGGTCCATTTATACATCATCTTGATGTATTTCATACATCATCATCCTTCCCATTACCCACGCACAAGCCTAGAGCTTATGTGGGCATCATCCCTAGCAAAAAAAAGATCTGTTGAATTTTGCACGTCACTTGCTTGTGTTACAAGACCCGCTGTTTGAGTTGTGCATTTTCCATATTATCCAGCAAAGTACAGAGCATATAGTCGACGATAATTAAAATTGCCACTTGTTAGCTGTAGTATGTCGCCGGTGTTCTAAATGATTAATTGGCCTGAAACGTTTGTTAATGCTCGGTCTACACGACAACGATATTTGCGCAAATGTTTGCGGGAACCCAGATTTGTGCAAATCTACAGGTTTGCGCAAACCTGCGTTTTAAATATGTAATTAAATTACATATTTAATTCGAGGGTGCTGGAATCTGAAATCGCGAATTCACTATCTTCATTTTGAAGCGATTTAGGTTTTGATGGATAGGATGAGTCATAATCGTTTCCTAGAAAAGTCGCTACGATCTGGCTGAGATAGATCGGAAAAAGCTCAAACCTTCCAACCTCAGAAATTTGCAACGATCTTCCGTCTACACGACGCAAATCAGGTTTGCACAAACCAGATTTGCGCAAATGTCGTTGTCGTGTAGACGAGGCTTAATGTTGAGCTTGGATAATTCATTTCCCTCATTCTTTCAAGATCCAGTTATCAGGAAAGGTATTGGTACTGAAATATGAACAATTCAAGTTGATAAATCATGATTTTGGAGTTTTTTGAATGATTCATTTTTTATCGTTGCAAGATTATGTTGTCTGAAACGGTAGTGATGATATTACACTATAGATGTAGTTTGCCTACAACTTTCTGCTAGACAGCATTCTGTAGCACTCAACTTATCAAATTTATCTGTTAGACGGATATTACACATGGATTTGCATTATCATGCATTTAAGATGCAGGTGGCTCAACAATTATTGCCTCAAGATATCAATTGGGCTCTACTGACACTTGGAAACTCAAATCGCGGAAACTCAGCGATTCGGATGCTCTATACTCCATACAGTAATATATTCCAGTATGAAAATATAATCTCGCATTGCATCATTCTACGTTGTTGAACGCGTTCAAGAATCTAGTCGCGCGTATAGCAATCTTGAAAATGTAGCAGAAGAATCTCAATCCTACTATAGTGCGATTCACGTCAAGAAGTCAGCATTGCTTAGATGGGAGTTTGCTATCCTTGTTCAGCACAAGGCAGTTGCTGATGTCTCTATCCTACTCGCACGGTGCATTGTTGTTGCACACAGTCCCAACAAACAGGTCTGGTGAAGTTTTCTCTTTCTCTCTCAGTAAAACTCGGCATCAATGCTCCTCATATAAGCAATGCTGACTTCTTGACGTGAATCTGACTATAGATAGATATTTTTCGCAGCGAATACAAGTACGGATACAGCGGATATGAGTACACTATTCTCCTACAATAGGATTTGGAATATAGTCGTGTACTTTTCATATAGGTTGTAGACTTTAAATTTGTCCTGAGAATCAACAAATTTCACATAGTTGCGTATGAAGCAGCACACACCGATGCAATGACTAATCGGTGTGTGTTGCTTCATAAGCAACTATGTAAAGTACTGTGACTAAACGTGACTAATCATGTCTTGTCTTTTCTTGACTAACCGGTGTACGCCTAGCCTTAGTTTTTACTATATCCAGGACCTGACAAACCTACATACTACTCTTATACTTGCTCTTGATATCATGTAACCAAAACTCATTGGATTTCTTGAATTCAACATCAATGTTATAGCGATCCAACATTGTTGACTATTCAACCGGCTTTGACAGTAATAATTAAGCATGCAATACGTCTCTGCTATCTATTGGCCGGGTTCACTCTATCTCAATGTAAACATGTTGATCAGAGCTAGGCTAGGCACGCTAATATAAACCTCGAATAATGCATAATTCAACTAACCCTAATGACCATTATAGCTAGGGTACCCGCCCCGACATTCAACAACATAATATGGAGCTTCACTGTAAATCCATATCAGTGATAGGCTATTACTAGCTGAATTACACCAACGACAATACCACTGAATAATACCTAACACTGATTCATTTGTCCATACTATACAGCACATTTACCTGTTTGATTACAATGCAGGCCAAGCCTCAGTTTCAAATGTATATTTGTATTGTCTAGTGGAAGATTTTTCACATTAATGGAAGAATTTTATTTCACATTAGTGAAGAGTGTATTTTATACCATAAAAATAATTATTCAAAAATAGAACGAGTATCTACTTCTGATGTTCATATTATCGTTGAAGATAACTGTATTTTCATCCTATAAGATTAGCCTACTTTCTTAATGTGAATAACAGAATATTGATGCTTAGATTCAAGATTACAATATTTATAAGAGTAAGGCTAACTATAGGTAATTATAGATAATTTGGTAATTATATAGTAATAATTATTCTAGGAATAATTATCATAAATTTAATAACTATTCAACCATATGAGTACATTAGATGCTATGTGATAATGTAAATATGATTGAGATTATTGTAATCATGTGGTTAAGTAACAAACATTCGAGACCGCTCTCGGATGGGTGACCGACACAAGAAAAACACAAAGAAAACTGTGCAAAGAGGCGAGGTGGAACCTACCCGTAAGGGTCTCCCCACCAATAAAAGCCATACGATGAAAAAAAATTGAGATTCATATACATGAAACGGCGAAGTTTGAACATATAAATTCCCATTCTTGGAAAACGATGTCAAGGATACAAGGATATCCTTTCCATTAACACTTGGTCATGAATCTACAAGCTGGACATTCAAAGGTTAGAAACTGAAAATTCCAGATTTCAACACTTTATGTGACAAAGTTACAAGTATTCGCTCATTTACAGTAGAGTGAGCTGATCCATCCCTCTTGCCCGTTTGGGAATCACCGAGTGAGTAGCTTATTTCCATAAATAACCTGGTTAAGCCGTGATGTTATTCAAGTCCCGCTCAACTGTAGGCCTATTTGCAAATTCCCAAGTTGCTGATGAACGAACTAGTTGATCCAGCCCTTGCAATTTCATTAGTCGCTTGGGACAAACGCTCAAAATTTAATAAACAGATGGTGAATCAACACGTGAAGTGAGCCTAAAATCCCCCAGATAATTGTTGGCATACATTGCTTTTAGGACAGGATTGGTCATTTGTGAAATTCTCAAACTCAGTTGAAATCTAATTTCGAAATGGACACCACAAAGATACAGTCGAGCCAAATCTGTCTTTCGCGTCAAAGGTTTGGATATGTGTGGCCTGATACGTGTGTGAGCGTTATGTTATAATTTAGTATATAGGCTATATATATTTAGTTACATATGAGTTCAATGCGAACACCAACATGTCATAACCTCATCAGTATCCTCCGTAATATTTTCTTTCGTAAGCCTTATTTTCAGAAAATGGTAACCTAAGGCTAGGCGTACACCGGTTAGTCAAGTCAAGACAAGACGAGATTAGTCACAGTACTTCACATAGTTGCTTATGAAGCAACACACACCGATTAGTCATTGCATCAGTGTGTGCTGCTTCATAATCAACTATGTGAATTACTGTGACTAATCTCGTCTTGTCTTGTCTTGACTAACCGGTGTACGCCTAGCCTTAGACTAAATAGACAGCTGCAGTAACTCATAGTATAAATTTGTGAAGTTTCCTTCGATATTTTCTATTGTTTATTTTTCACACTCCAATTAACGAATATTATTAACACAATGTTAATAAAAGTATTGAATAAAACTTTTTGATCCACAAATTTCCCATGATTACTTTGAGTAACCTGATCTCACTGTTTAGCCTGAGGTTGCACTGAAATTTGACTGACAACATTTTTAAATTATGGAGTTTTGGAATTTGGAGTTTGGAGAGTATCGCATCTCCATGCTAATAGTCTAAGAAAGAAGCAAATCTATGACCAGCAAGGACGATCTGCTCTTACTTTTTCAAGGAAAGGCAATGAGCCTACAAATAAATAATAATCTCAATACAAAAAGAATGGAAAGCGTTGCAAGAATATTTTATAGCAATAAAAATGTGATGACTTCAAATTGGTATCGGTCGAGCGAATACATAAATATAAACATAATAATACGAGTGTAAAATATCAAGACAGTAAGCCATATAGAAGTAGAAATATAAAATCCTTAGAAATGATTATAAAATAGTCTACTACACTGAAAGTTACATCTCTGACTCAAAGAGTCACATCTTTCCTAGAGATGGACTTTTACGATTCGTTCAAACGGTAATGAAGCAACTTTTTCATTCAAACAGCTGTGTATCAGTTTACGACTGGGCCTAGTAGGTCATTGGAGTTGTGAGTGAATTTTACGAGAGTGATTTAATTGCGAAGTCCTGCCGGTCTAGACGTCTTTTAAAAGTCATAAAAGTCAATATCTTACTTGTGGACTACAGTAATTCAATACAGTTGCAAGAGCGGAAAACTTGTATAGCAGTGACTTTTAATTGTCTCTTATCAGAGATAATATTTTCTATTGATGTATATTATCATAAAGTAAATGAATCTCAGCATTGTCTCCATGGAAAAATAGAACAAAAAAAATTAAAAGAAAATTAGCCTGTATCAGGCATTGACTAACTAGATATAAGTTAGTCTCTGGTAAGATTTGATTATCTCTTATTAGATTTCGATTATCTCTAGTATAGGATTCAGTAATTAATCATTTTTTCTGAAAATTTACCACATATTTTCGATTTCTTACAAGCTTTTAAATACAAATTGAAAGTAGTCTGAATGAAATGCATGGATTGTTCAATCTATTGAACCATGAACTTTAAAAAATAGAATAATTTAAAACACGAAAAAAGTATTTTGATTTATCTCTTTGTTTTTTTTTCAGTTGAACTCAGTCTACTAGAGCTTTATCAGTTGTGGCTGAAACCTGCTCCTATATCTCAGTAAGTGAATTTTCATCCTCTTGACTCTACCAGCATCAAACATTCATTAATAATTCAATCATGGTTGAATCTCATTCCTTCACTACCTCTATTCTCTCATTTTATTGCCTTTATTCTGGTATATTATTTAAAGGAAATTGGCAATATGTGGAAACGAAACTTCTCTTCTTGTTAAATAGGTGGTATATTGTTGCTCATGAACGGTGCATTTCTGTTATTAGACTACTGCATTTTTTTAATATTTCGAATGTGATCGAAAAATGTTTTAAAATATTCAAAAACCCTTATTTTCAAGAGTGTGAAAGTAACAACAGTTGATTAGATGTGTTTCAATGGAAAAACGGTCAAAATTTATAAGACGTGTCTTAGCAATCAAAGCACTTGCAACTCCGGGATCCATTTTGTTTGACAAACACGACGTCATCGAAATGGCCGTGCTCTGTTGTAATAGCCTTCTGTGATTGGTCGAGTGCTGAGACCTGACACACCCCTGCTAGGAAGGGGAGGAGCTTTCTATTTTAGCCAATCAAACGCATTGATACTGACGTAACTGTTGATGAACATGTATATCAACAATAGCCTACAAAGAATTCTTGAGTAAATTAGTAATCCAAGTTGACCTGTGACATCTTTTGAATGACGACAATGCAGATATTGTAAATCTATTGCAAATTAATGAATATAGATATTGAAATTTTAGCTTTTCATATGAAGTTCTAGTGAATAAAGCATGGTAGTGACATGACTTATGATTCATACTTACAGATACTATTCTCTCAGTATCTTTTCGTTCTATCACTGAGAAACGAATTAGTTGAATATTAAGAATACTCAGAAGAGGTTTGATCCTTTGGAATGCTATGACATTCACGATTCGTTTTTTTTTATGATTTCAATTATCAAAGTAATATTTTTTCGGAATCAATTATTTTCAAGGACAAAAATTGCTATGGGTTTCCTTTTGAAGATTCAATCCGCATTGAATTTTGATTCAATATATATAATTTATAATGCTGCATTTAAATAATGGATAGTATTCCTAGACCTCAATCATTTATTAGAAACTCATTATTCATTCATTACTCAAATCATTTATTCACTCATTACCCACGCACAAGCCTAGAGCTCATGTGGGCATCATCCTCAGAAAAAAAAAAAAAACTCCGTCTTTTTTAAAAATCATTCGATGGAGAATTATGCAGGTTATCTACAGAATGAAATCCGGCCAAAAACATATTCCGGCCCAAATAGATATTTTCGAGTCAATTACTTTGACTTTGTTAATACAAATTAATAAACAAATCATAACAATCGGCTATGATGTGGGGGAGAAGGAACTGGAACTGTTCCTTTCCCGAGTTTTGATAAATAATGTAGTTGAGAGTTAGGTTGCTTTTAAGTTAGATTGGATTAATTTTGCCCAATTGAGGCTTCTTCCTAGAACAAGTGGTTCCACATCTGTTATTCCACTCAGCAGAAATTCACTCCAAATGACCGACAAATTTTATTTTAACACTCAAACTGATTGCTTGAATTTATTCCTCAGTCACTGGCAATTCAGATTTTATTCGACAACAGCCGTTCTTCAATGCGAACGAATAGAGGTGAGTTTGGGGGGCTCGTATAAATTCAACTTGAATTGTTCGCAGAACAACTTTCATCCCCTCTGAGCTGATGATGGCGAATACCAGCCTGAGCACTGGGAAAGTTCAACTGACGAATAATAGCTTGGAACGCAGCAAACCAAGTTGGTCAGAACAATTATTATTAATAGTTGGCTTTATTAAGGTCCGAATTTGAGAGCGCGGAATCTGGTTTGAGAGGAATGTGAAGGTGGATGGAGAAGTCGAGTGGCAGATGCAGCAGTTAGGAAATGAAGAAGAAGAGAAGAACTAAACAGACAAAGAGGAGGAGGAAGAGCAAGAAGAGGAGGAGTAGAGAGATATGGAGGGAAGAGAGTAGAATGAGAATGAGGAGTAGGAAGAAGGCGGAAGAAGGAGAAGGAGAAGGAGAAAAAATATGAGGAGGAAGATGAGGGATGAGGAGGAAGAGGAGGAGAAGGAGGATGAGGGGGAAGAAAAAGAAGGAGGATGATGGTGAAGAAGGAGAAGGAGGCGTAGGATGAGAAGGAAAAGGAAGAGGAGGAGGAAGAGCAGGAGGAAGAGTAGAAGGAAGAGTAGGAGGAAGAGGAGGAGAAAGAGGAGGAGGAAGAGGAGGAGGAAGAGGAGAAGGAAGAGGAGGAGGAAGAGGAGGAGGAAGAGGAGGAGGAAGAGGAGGAGGAAGAGGAGGAGGAAGAGGAGGAGGAAAGGAGAAGGAAGAGGAGGACGAAAAGGAGGAGGAGGAGTAGGAGGAGCAGGAAAAGGAAGAGGAGGTGGAGCAAAGAAAAAAGGAGAATGAGGAATGAAGAGATGAGGCGGGAAAGTAAGGGGAAAGTAAGAGGAAAGTAACTTTCATTCTACAATGAAAGTTAGGTTCAGAATGAAAGTGTGAAAAAGGGAAGGTGGTAACTGGAGGAAGTGTGAGAATGTGAAAAAGAGCAAAAAGGAATGTATTTATGAGATAATGGTGCCCAGCTTAGCTTACGACATCTGCAAATATCTAGATTTGGCACAAACTTTGAAGCACTGTTGCAGCGTTGAAGCCAGAAGAGAGCTCCAAGCCCAAGCACACGAGCAAACAGAAGCCATCACACCACCACCACTTCACTGCAAAGCAACTGTTCGCTCTTCTACAAAATCTCTTTATCAATGTCCACGTTTCTTCTCTAACTCATCTCCCTTTATCTTCCTTCATTCTTCTTCTTACTCTTCTTTGTCTTTTCAGTTTCATCCCTTCATCAACATCTCAAAGTTTTCTAGAAAAACAATTTATATTATCAGTATCTGTAATTCTTCTCTAACTTTTCTTCCTTTCATAGCTTATTTTTCTTCTTCTTTCTTCGTCTCCTCAGTTTCTGACACCTTTCTTCCTATTCTTTCTTTTATCCCTCTATATCCTTTCTCTCCTCCTCCGTCCTTCTTATTCACCTCGTCTTTTCTTTTCATTAGTTTCTTACGTGCTTCTTCGTTATAAGCTTCTGCCCAGCTCTACTTCTTCTTCCTTTCATTTCTTTTCTGCGTTCTTCTTCGTTTCAAATCTTTGCCTGAATCCTTTTTCTTCTCTACGCCCTCTCCTTTACTCATCTTATCTTCTCTTCCTCTATTCCGTTTTCTCCTTTTTCATATTATTTTCTAATAATTACTTTCCCATTCCTCTATCAATCCTTCCAGAATTCCTTCTCCGCCTTCTTTTACTCAATCTCGTGTTCTTCATCTTCTTTTATCTCCACTTTTATCTCTTCCTCTTTCGGTGTTTCCGTTCGTATTTCGTAATTTTATATACTTCTCATTCTATTCCTTTAAAAAATCTTTTTCCTTAATTTTTTATCACTTCTCACTTTTACCGATCTTATTCTAATTCTACCTTTTTCTGTAACTATTTTCCCTTGTTCATTTTTTTCTTATATTTCTTCACAATTTTTTGTTTTCTTTTTTCTCGTGATTTCCTATTTTCTCCTTCTGTTTCTCTTCCTTTCCTACTATTTCTGTTTTTCTTACTCTCCTCCTCCTTCTCATTATTGCCTTCATTTTTTTCCTTGTCTTCTCTTTCTCTAACTCCTTCCACCTCTTTTTCGTTTCTTTTCTTCTTCTCCCTTCACTTTTCCTCCTGTTGGTCCTTCTCACCTTCCACTATTCTTCCTCCTCCTCTCCTCCTCCTCCTCCTCCCTCCTGCTCCTCCTCCTCCTCCTCTCCTCCTCCTCCTCCTCCTCCTCCTCCTCCTCCTCCTCCTCCTCCTCCTCCTCCTCCTCCTCCTCCTCCTCCTCCTCCTCCTCCTCCTCCTCCTCCTCCTCCTCCTCCTCATCTGTCCAACTCGTTTAGATCGATCACAATCGTCCTCTTTGGACAGCAGCTAGCTGCAGCTTCCTTCGCTGCTCCAGCACTTCATTTATCACTTCTGCTCTCAGTGTTCTTCTCGACTTTCTTATCAGTTGCTCGTTTTGTGCTCAATGGCTTTCCGACAGAAATCATCTTTCAAAGTGTTTCCGTTGCTGTAGAGATGAATAATTGAGGGCGTTGCGAAGCACAACTAATTATCGAATGATGTGCACTGTTAAACACATTATCTGTTAACTAGAGTTATATTTATCAACTTTTGGCGTAGAATATGAGTGTTACTTTCGCTTATAAAAATACAGTCTTGAATATTAATTGGATTCAAGTTGAGTCCAGTAAAATAGCGCAAAACAGGTGTAGCCTTCAAACAGAGCACAATTCAATAATCTTGATTATACTTTTCTCATTTTTCACCTTATTTATTTTTTCTCATAAAAAACTGTTCTATCCACCTTTAAGTAATGCTTGAAACATGTACCAGTTCACTATTGCAACTGTGCTATGACAGTCCGCTTCGGAATAAGCCAAGTTCCAGACTACCGCAATTACATTCGAGTTTTTTCGGATGTTGAAAATATCAGTAGTTCAACCTTGAAATTATCTAGAAGGAGCGTGGTAAAGTTTTTACTGGCCAGTGAAAATGAAAGGTTCTCAGTTCTAATTTGAAGCCGTATCTCGTCTAATAATAATTTATTCTGCTCAAAAAACCAATGCTCGTGTTAGTCATAAAAAGTAATGAAAAGGTCTGATTTGACTCCCACTGATAAATTCCACCAAAATGAAAATAGATCAGTTCCGATTTTTCATCTGCAATGGAGGATCTTCTGAATTATAAAAGTGATGTGAAGTTTCAAGCTGACTGCTACTGATACATATTATAATACTTTAATGCAAATAAACTCAGTCAAATTTCATTGAATCATTGCTTTGCGAAAATCCGTAAGTCATCCTACACAATTTAATACGGTACCTTTTACAAAGAATACCTTTACAGACGTCTACTACAACATTTCATACTCCAATTCCTTCATTAATCTTTTTGGCCCCTTTCATTCGATACTTTCGCCCACTGAATATTTCATTCCCACATTTTTCTTCTCTTTTACTTAGTCATTAGTCTCGTTCTACTTTTCCTCTTTCCTCCATAACATCAATCAACACGTCCTAACTCTTCTTGTTCTTCTTTTCCTTCTTCTTCTTCTTCTTCTTCTTCTTCTTCTTCTTCTTCTTCTTCTTCTTCTTCTTCTTCTTCTTCTTCTTCTCCTCCTTCTTCTCCTTCTCTTCTTCTCCTTCTCCTCCTTCTCCTCCTTCTCCTCCTCCTCCTTCTCCTCCTTCTCCTTTCTTTCTTTTCTTCCTCCTTCCTTCTTATAATAATTCCTCTTTTTCTTTCTTATTTCACTCATTCTACTCCCTCTTCCTCCCACCATCATTTTCCTTGTTATTCCTCTTCTCCTTTTCATTCCACTCATTTTATTCCTTCTTCCTCTTTTTTACTCCTTCTTCTTCTTCTTCTTCTTCTTCCATCTCTGCTACTTCTTCCTATCGTTTCTTTTTTTCTACCACTTCCTCTTATTTCTCTTCTTGTTTCTCTTTTTCTCACCATCATTCCCCAACCCTATCGTTTCTCTCTCACATCCTATTTTTCTCCATAATCTGTGTTGTCTGATATCACGCCTACTCCGTTATTCAACATCATTTTGTCAGATTTCTTCCGTCTCCCACAAATCGCCCACATTAATTTTCCATATCTCTGTAATACCATTCCTCAGGTGAATTCTTCCCGGGGTTTCACAAGTGATTTATTTCAGTTCGATTTTCATGCATCTCAGATAGCCAGAGCTTATAATATCGTATAATATTACTCTAGAATAATAATATTCGAGAATAAGTTTGCGAAAACTTGCTATTTCTTTGTAAAACATGTAATCTTATTACTATGAATACTACAGAAATAAGGGGCTGGTTCTGGAGTCCTTTTGCTTCTTATTACGTTACAGACTTTTTGTTTGGAAAACTGCACTTTATCATGCTTATATCAATCATTAATACTTAGGATTAGTTTTCATATCAAAATCTCACTGAAAAGCTTCTCACTCATATTAATACCGTCCATACTGAGATTTCTGTACTGTTTCTTTGTTGATACATATCAGTAGAAATCGAATGAACCATATCACTATTTCGATCATACTTACTTTTCATTGCGCTGATCTTGGATCAAAAATGATTCCGCTTGTTGCAACCCAGCAACTAGTATCTTTAAAAGTGTAGAGGTTTTTAATCAAATATTTAAAATAGGGATAAATCTTGAAAATCATAATCATGCCTCCAAAACTTATAAACCTACAAATGTAGGCCTCTAATCACTTACTGCAAGGCAATGGATAAGATGGTCCATTGCAAACTACGTTCCACTCATAATATTGAATTTGAGAATATTGTTGCCAGATCCATGAGTAGCGAACTGACAAAACTCATAGAATCAGTTCCATTTCATTGGAGTGCCGGCGGCATTAAGATGCCACATCCAATATGGCGTCTAAGACAAATATATCGAATTTGGTCTAACAAACGAAGCTAGGAGGAAGAGATGAGGGGAGAAGGAGGAGAAGAAATGATGAGGGGGTGGAGAGATTGGTGAGGGAAGGCGAAAGGAATGAAGGATTACAAATATTAGCGGTCCCAGCCTCACCAGATTTGCTCCCGGGCTCAAGGCATCCTGTATTAGTAGAGATAACAAACTAGGCAACCCCTTGGTTCATTCCTGTAGGAGGTGGATGCTTCCATTTCATCGACGAAATTCATCAAGATCCAGAGTCGTGAAATACAGGAGTTATTCAGAAGACAATCAATAACTTGTCAGCCGAATGGATTCATAAAGCAGCTCCAAAACGTGGAATACCGCTTGATTTATCCAAGAATTAATGCAGAGAACAAGTTTAATAGGAAAGAGAGTCTTATGAGAAGTATAAGGAAAATTAGGCTGGATATGAATGGTGAAATTCACGAAAAATGTATTTAATCAGCACTTTTTCAATAATAACCCATATCAATAATAATCAAATCAGTAGACTTTCATTACCGTTTCCAAATCAGTGCTGATTTCTGATTATTTTGAACATGTAATAGACGTGCCCTGTAAGCAACATTATGGAGAATATTTTTAAAAGTATACAATTTCGATTTTTTCACGCTCACTCGATCGAGAAAGTGAATAAGGATAATTAAGTAGCAATGATCTGGAACAAATGACTCAACAAAGCAACCAATCATATTGTAATTATTCATGTGCTTGCTGATTAATGCTGTTATTTTGCCGAATCCTTTTCCAGAATTCTCAAATTAATTTATAACAAGAAATTTTTAGTGTTATATGGGGTGAATTGTTAGTTTACAATTTTAGTCAAACGCACTAGTTCACTACCACAGTATCCCCCACTAGCACTAGTACCTTCCGGTCTTCCCACCAACGAAAGCCATACGCTAAATAAATAAATAACACTATGAGAACTGTTTCAAACACTGAATTTACAAATTAAACAGTTCAAAAATGGTTATAATCATCGGATTATTTGTGGCAGTATTCGGGAGCATCAAAAATTGACATATAAGTCTGTTCCTTCAGTACTAATACAATAACTCTTATTAATTTATAAAAACTTTCATCAATTACTACAAAAAACCTTATATCATCCTTATATTATTACTAAAATTGAGTCCGACATTCAGTAAGTTTGTATAAGAATCAATCAACCTGATTGTCTGAAAGTAGATGAGTAATAAGTCTCATGGAATATTTAAAAATATGAGATACATCAAAATTAGTAGGTATCTACTAACCTTGGATAGACATTACGTGTATGAAGTAAGTATAACACTCAATGGTAGTCAAGCGATGTTTCAGTAAGAATGTGAACTCTCTCAGTAAAGGGAGAAAGTTATTTTATTCTCTGTGGAACCCTCCACTTTTAGAAATAGAGGAGAATACGATAGCTGACATTCCTTTGTGGTGCTGTTCGTTTCCTATATCTTACTCCAAAAAGATCAGAGGGAATTGGCGGAAAAATTCAACATTTATTCACCCTTCCTATTGCCTGAACATTGAACGTTTTCCATGATGTTATTAAATTTATAGGCCTACTAGAAATCTAAACTATTGGTCTCTTTTCAATGCAAATACAGTGTAGTTGTTGCTTTGCGCATTAGTAGTGGAAGAATATTAGTCAAATGGTGAGCTTAATACCACAGATTATAAAAATATTAATATATACTGTACTATTTAAATGCAGTATTTTAGTCATAACTCAAAGGAAGCTGGAGCACTACCCGAGAACGCTTTTACAATACAATCTATGATCAGCTGATTATTAGCTATTATTAGCAAGCGCTAATTAATCTCACGATGTAAATCCATCATTAGCATAACAACCTGGAGGAATCCAGGGCTAGATACGGAGACCTTTCATTAATCGGTATTGTACCTCTATAATCCAACTTTGTGATATGTTCTTCCAACTTGCATTATAGATTAGAGCCACTGTTCAACTCCCTAACTTTCAATTTCATCTAAAATTCTTCCTTTTTCTTTTCTCCTTCTCTTACTTCTTCTTCTTCCACTTCTTTTTCGATTCTGCAAATCCATCTCACTGGATCAAATACGATCGCCTTCCTCTAGAAATACTCTTGGGCCTACCAACATTTTCTTGCAAACTTTTAAAAAGCCGAAAGTGATTCCAACTTTTAGCAGGGTATGAGGAAAATCATCAATATTGTCTGAAAGTCGCTGAACTTTACTGATCAAGCGAACTTTTAGAGTGCAAATCCCAGTTGGAGACCTACATTTCCGGAAATTCTGTAAGAAATGGAAAGTAAGCTCCAGTAGAAGATGTTTGGTTTGGGATCAAGTCATTCACAATTTAATATACTCAACTATTATATTTCTGACTTGTCTCAACTATGGACAATAATCGCCATTTTATCAGAAGAATCCATTTTTAATGAAAAATCACGGATTTAGAAATTTCAAAATGGCACTCATTTGAAGATGGCCATTATAAAGAATCATGTGTAACCACAACTGCATTCGATAAAGATACTTCTAGAAATAGTGAGGAATTTTCACTTCTAGAAGTTGACATCATTGCACGAACTATGAAATTGGATTGAATATAGAAAGAAAATCAAAGATACATGTAGTAGATTATTCAGGGCACTATCTAGAAATTGGTTTCCCCATTAACAAATACTTTTTACTTCCTTACTCCTTAATTGATGAGTAACTCAACAAGACTTGAACTCTCACGCCTACACTTGAAAACCATAACCAACTGTCAAAATCTATACTCAAATAGAGATTTCTACATGAGAAACAGTCATTCAGTTCCTAAGTTCCACAATTCGAAGAATTTTCCAAACTCAGGAAAGTGAACAGTCAGTTCCCAAAAAAAGAACATTTGTCTTGAGGCTACGTCAATAATGTCTCAGTGGAGAAGTAAAAAGAACAAGAAGAAGAAGAAAAGAAGAAAAATAAAAAAGAAAAGAATAAGAAGAGAAGATAAAGAAGAAGAAAATGGGAGGAGGAAAAGAACAAAAATGTGCGGAGAAGAAGAAGAGGAGGAAAAAGGAGAAGAAGAAAAAAGAGAAGTAGATGAAGAAGAAATAGGAGATGAAGAAAAAAAAAAGAAAAGAAGATGAAGAAGAAGACGTCACAGAGGAAGGAACCAGGAGGAGAAGAGGAGGAAGAACAAGGAGAAATAGAGTTAGACTGGACAGAGAAGGAATAAGAGGAAGAGTAAATAACGGTGCCGATAGACATCCAAGAGAACGTTCATCAATGACAGCAGACTAATTTCAATCCCCAAACCATTAGAAGGGTTGCAGTCATTACATGAGTAGTAGTCTTGAAGCGAAAGTAGGGCCTCTTCGAGCAACTATCCCGCATTGAGAAACCAAATATTCTAGGAGCTTCGCATGTACTAAATGAATGACTTTTCTATGGAAACGGCCTAACACGTAAGTGGTCAGAGAATTTCTTGGACACAACTGTGAACAAACCAGGAGCTTTGTCTTATCAGACCAGCGATAAACCGACTTGGATACGACCACTCCTTCCAAATTTCATTCCTACCTCGAGAATGCTATTTTAGGGAACGGCTTCTTGATGTACGTTCCCATCGTATTTTTCTTTCATTTCTCATTTTATCTTTTTCTATTTTATGAGTATGACTGTATGGCTACGCCTACGGCCGTTCCAATAGATTAGATTCTGGATTCTTAAAAGATTGGGCTCTATCCTATTTCATGGTTCCACATCCAATTTCTACCTGAAGCAACAGGTAGCTCATTAGGAAAAGGTTCCACCATTGTTTGTGAAATTCTCACGCTGAACCTTTCTCCATTGTTCTACAATGGTTGGAAAGTTCAACCAATTTGTTGATTTTAGACCTCGATGGCTAAAGAGCGCACATTTTGGAGTTAATATTTTATGTAGTCTTGCGATGAAAAAGTTGATCTTTCAAATCTTATTAATGCAGTAATTTGGGATGAAAACTTTAGTTCAATCAACGTAACCTGTTAGTACTATAAATAAAAATAAAACCAAATAAAAATAATAAAAAATGAAAATAAAAATAGTACGGTAAATAAAAATAATCTTTAAGAAATACTTCACAAAATATCTTGATATGAAGAGACATCCCACTCATATTCTTAAATGACTGACAAAGAGTTAATACAATCGCCGAATCGGTATCAAGCCGCCAGACGCCACAATATTCTCAACTCAAATCAACATCTAATTATCATCCATCTCTTTAGAACAAGCACGATTCCTCGTAATAGAATCGCTAAAAGTGAGTAAGTTGTATTTCATCCATTTTCAGCCAAGCAAAACGAGCTCAAAGAAAAAACTGGCATATTTTCATATTGTACCGATATATTTTCCTATTATAATTGATATAAGATCCTCAGTTCAGAGCTTCATTGTAGAATTTAGTTTCAACAAAAATCAAGGGAGAAAACGATTCAATCACTGGTTATTATATTTTATAATTAAGAAAATTTTAGTTTTATATAGAAATCAATAATTTTTGCAGGTTCTAGAAATCTAGTTAAGAATTTGTAGGAATTCATGTAGTATAGCTGTTAAAATGATTCTAATACTTAGACAGAATATCGAATGTTTTCTTTGTAGAGGTAGAGGTAGATTTATCAAATGAATATCTGGTATGATTCGTATCGAATTTTTAAGAACTTTTTCTTGTAAGATGGTAGAATGTAAAATGTAAGATGGTACATAATACTAATTTGTAGTACTAAGATTGTACAGTAGTAGTGAAATTAAGCTTAGTGAAGTGTAAGATTTCAATGAATAATGATTAACAAATATTACCCTGGAGTTGGGGCAAGCAATGATCGATCATTATTGACATTCAAGTCAAAGTACTTGTACTTGATCTAGTTGTAATCCTAGTACATTTTACATTTGGATAAAATTTTTCTCCATTTAACAAAGATAATTTTCTGCGAAAATGAATAACACTTCTGTTTCTTTGTAATGCAGTAATCAATTGAGGAGAACCTATATCTTATATCACTAGAAAATAATAGTTTCATGCATAGTAAATGACTAGTTGAATCGGTAGTGTTTCTAAATTTCTTAGTTGCCGAAATGACAGTCAGTAAACTTGACATTACTCCAATTCGTGCTCTCTCTAGATGGAACTAGATTTGGAACAGCTCTCATCCTATAGTTACTAACAATGGGCATTCATAGATATAAGAACAATAGCTGTGCCTTCCCACACCCTGAAAACTTGTTGCCCTGTCGACTACAGGTAGAAATTGAATGTGGACCCGTGAAATAGAATTGAGCCAAAGATTGTATTGATTTATCTTCAATCTCAGTCGACATCAGAAAATTGTAATTTTTTCGAAGAATATAATAGTACACATGAAATTTCTTTCACATGGTAATTGTATTTATTTACTGGGAAAATTCCAGTTGATGACACAAAGCTGAGATTTACAGCGTCACATGCGCAGAATATTGTTTATACTTTTCCATAAACGATATGGGAAGATGGGGAGACGAGGTCTGTTGGAGGGTCGGTAGGAGTATTTTCGGTTGGACGCCAACTCAGCAACACCATGAAATCGCTCGAAATTAAAGCGCACAACAGAGCGAGATGGAAATCTGTGCGTATGAGTCACAGAGAAAGGAGAGTGTGAGAAAACAGGAAAGAAAATGAATCCGAGCTTTTCCTAGCAACTAACAACTCGTTGGTAATAAATAAGCAGAGTCTTTGCTGTCAATAGTAACATCCCTATATAAAACGCTTAGGAGATTTCAACTCAAAAAACATTTCTTTTGCTAATTTTTTGTCACTTCTCCACCTCCGAATCCTCGTCCTTCTTCTTCTTCTTCTTCTTCTTCTTCTTCTTCTTCTTCTTCTTCTTCTTCTTCTTCTTCTTCTTCTTCTTCTTCTTCTTCTTCTTCTTCTTCTTCTTCTTCTTCTTCTTCTTCTTCTTCTTCTTCTTCTTCTTCTTCTTCTTCTTCTTCTTCTTCTTCTTCTTCTTCTTCTTCTTCTTCTTCTTCTTCTTTTCTTCTTTTACTTCTCCATTTTCTTCTTCTGATTCTTATTCTCCTCATTTTTTCCTCCTTCTGCTCTGTTTGCTTCCTTCGTACTCCTTCTTTCTTCTCGTTGTTCCCCCATAATCCTGTTTTCTGCAATTTAGTTTTCCCTCCCCACCCCTCCTCTCCCTCCACATCTGTAATCCTTCCTAAGTAATCCTAAGATGTAAGTGAACCTTCCAATATTTAGAGTGTACTCACAAGCTGTATTACATGACTCATCTAACGTTGCCCTTTCACGTAAAACACTACTGGTTATTCCTATTATACTCCTGAAACAATAACATTCTGAAACATGATTCACTTGAATCTAAACAACATTTTTTGTATGATTTTTCTTATTCATTCCTAGGTTTTCAGTGATACTAATATTATCTCTGGAATTGAAATTTGACATGAATGAAGTTAAGCTCTCGTCTTCGCCTAGTCATATTAGTATGTTGATTATTAAGTTATTTTTGATATAGAAAATAGATTTGATAGAATAGTATTTTTTTAGATTTGGATAGAGGATATATTAATAGTATTTGGCTGGAAAAGAGCGTGAATCAAACTAGATAAGTTCTTTCAACAATAGAGGATGAGTATCTATTTTGAATATTATGATTTCAAAGCAATTTGAATAGTTGTAATATCCCATTTTCTTCTATCTTCATATCTGGCCGATTTGGCTTGTTCAAAAATGAATGCTACTGTACAGAAGATGTCAGGTAGTCTAGAGGTCAGGGCACTTGACCGGCAATCAAGGGGAGCTGGGTTCGATTCTCGCCCGAGCAATATGTTTTTTGTACAGCAGCGTCTATCGAATTTTCTTCTAGATATTTCTCTGTTGTCGATATTCACAGTAACAGAAGTCTTCAGAGTATTTTATAGCATTATTATTCAGGAATTTCGTTCAATTAATTATTGTGATATCAAAGCAATTGAATAGTTGCAATATCCCATTTCCTTCTATTTTGAATAGAGTTCATTCGACATCAATCCAACAATCCAATCTCCATAACAGAGACTCTGGCTTATTTATAGCATATGGCATAATATCACATATCCCCATAGCATTCGAACCAAAAGGAAAAAATAGCCAATTCACATAACCCAAATAGCATTCTTTTCGTCGCAGGTTTAGAGATTGCGAATGTTGTGGGAGAAAGAGGAGGACGAAGGAGAGGAAGAAGAGGTAACGAGAAAAGATAAAGAGGAAGGAGAAAGAGAAAATGAGAAGAAAAATAATAAGAAGGAAAAGAAGCAGAAATAGAAAGTGGATGTGAAGAAGGGAAGGGTTGATCCACGTATTCACTCAAAGAACAGGAATGGCATTCGAAAACGGAATTCCTTCTTGTGGAAGTTAGAAGGAGAAGGATGGAGAAGGATGAGAAGGATGAAGGATGGAATGAGGGAGAAATGACGCAGAATGACCACAACGTGAATAATGATCGCCGGACTCGGCCAAAATTGCATTTCACCTGCTGCGAAATAATTTCTACGAATTGAAGGTGAAAAGAGCGTCTATGTGAATTTCTTCTTTATCTTCCATACACAATTTTATTCCTCATGTTCCTGTCTATAATAATTCATCTCTTGTATACTCTTATTTTTTACTGATATTGAAGGATATTTTTAAGATGAATTTGTTGCTTTATAGGAGAAATGTGTGGATTAGCATATGAATGTAGAGCTCTCCCATTTGAGAAATCAAGTGAAAAGCTTCACATTCTTCAAAGTCCAATCTTACAAGCAGTTGAAGTTTTTTATTATTCTCTTTTGGCCTTTTCAAAACTTGAACACGGTTTGAGAAGAATTTTCGATTTTGGTTTCCATCACGAACTACTTTTATTCAATTCAGTCACTTCGAACATGAGATAAAGAATGTCCAATCTACTGCTATTTAAAAATACTGCTAGTCGTTACTCATCTCATGTTTTCAAGTGATTTGATAAGCTTAGAAACAAATTAACCATACTTTGGCACAGTTGCATGAAGGTCTATTAAGCTTAATCTCCAATCTATCTAGCGTATGGCTTTGGTTGGTGGGGAGACCCGAAGGTAGTTCCACCTCGCCGTTTATAACCTAATTCCATTGGGTTTATCTCCAATAAACAATGACAATTCTCATGAGTGATCAAAGAATAACTTAAATCCACTTTTGTGCAACCGGGTCTTTGACTCTTCTATTAAATGGAACTGGATGGATGTTTGGTCGGGTACAAACTACAAAGTTAGTAAAATCTACAAAGAATTATTTTTACTTCTATATTCATGGAAGCTGGACGAATGAATTCTAGAGTCTATCAATGCATAAATCATTCAAAATAGCGGCATAAAATCCACTTGAAAAATGGAAAACAAGTTGAATGTTTCAGACAGTTCCCTATTAGAAATTCTTTCAAGGAATAGATTCGCGCCACTCAAACCAAGCCGACCGAGAAACAGTCTTGAACAGAGCTAGGGCTTTGCGAGAATAAATTCAGTGTGAAATTAGCATCGATATTTCGAATCGACTGCATAAATCTCCTGAAAAGCTGGCCAGATTTTGTTTTACTGTAGGGAGCTTCGATACTTCTTTAATACTCCATTTCAATACTTATTTGTTCTGTCGTTGCGTTCTGTCTGTAGTTTCTACAATTTGTTCTTGAGTTGCGGAAAAAATTATAATGATTGAATCTTGTTCAGCTAGCTTTGAAGAAGTTTGTAACAAATTTTTGTATTCAAGAATATTAGACATTATTACAATACTCAATGTGATCTAACATATCATTTATCCTCCATGAGACTTGGAAAACTGAGCATTATAACAAACGCCAAAGTCCACACTTCAAATATTCAGAGTGGGACTATTAGTGAATATTCAGAGTGTAATCATCAGGACAATATTATTAATTATTACAATATTCTATACTGTATTGAATTTTTCTAAAAGAGCGGAAAGAATGAGCATTGTAATCGATAGCAAATAATATTTACGGTACTGAATTATTTACCCCATTAAGACTTAAGTAAGACTTATCCCATTATTCAGCCTAGTATACAAAATTCCAATTTAAAATGTTTAAATCTCAAACCGTGAACTAAACCAACAGAAAATCTATTCACTCTCACTTTATTTTTCATGGAGACAGCCATCGGAACATTTAAAAGCAACAATAAAGTCGCTATCTTCGATTCTTTGACGTGGAAATTTGCAGAGAAAAAACTTCTCTTCTGACAAGAGGAAAGTCGAAAACCGTATTCTGGAGAAAGGAGATAGCTGGGTTAAACGACGGGTTGAGAAGTAACAAAGAAGAGAAGATTCATAGAGAATACTTTAAAAAAAGGGAGGGGGTCATTGTGTTGCATTGACGTATGGACTTGGAGATGAGAAGTCACGAGACTTGCTTCAAAATGCGTGGTAACTTGGAACAGTTTTGTTTTTCAGTCCAACATACAATTTTTACTTTATAAATGTTCTTGTTCCTACTTTCCTGTATGCTTTTACTTGAATCTCCTTCACAATTCTCGAACTAGATAATAAACTGGATAGTTTGAAAGAAAAGAAAATCTTTGAATAATTTATTAAAGCGTAAATATAATTTACCAATTGAAATTCATTCACTGTTCAGTTCTAATAAATTAAATTTGACTGAATCACTCTCTATCCAATCATATAATTCACTCCACACTTTAGTGCAAAACTTCAGCACAATATTAGGAAGAAAATATTCGAAATTTCATAAAAGCTCAAATTGCAGTTCTTGCAATGAAAACATTTGCAAACTCACAATATTATTATCTTAGACTTATCTTACGTAGGCTAAAGATGGCTCGAAAAGTTTTGTGCATTCATACGAGTATCTCGTATGAATACTACATACGAGTTGAATACAATTCTACTTACTACACAGTTGAGATAATATGAGAATTAGACCCATAGGGTTATTAGATACATTATACATGTACAATTGGAAACTCAATTTACAAACTACAGTATTTGAAGCTCTAAAGTATTTCGATTAAAGGTAATAAGATTGGTGGAGAAATAATATTTGAAGAATTGAAATGGAGTTCACAAAAATGGTTGATGTTCAAGTTTTTTGTTGGATATGGATTCCATGGAATATCAATCCCAAACATATCATCCGCTCATCAACCATTTAATTTTTTATAGATTGAATGAAAAGGCTCTATCGTTGAAGTGACAGAATCTTGCACACCATTGGAAAATATTGTCATTTTTCTATGGTGGTACCTTTCTATCGAAAAAGAAATCTTCGATCAATGAAAACTTCCTATTTCAATCAATAAAAGCCTCGTGTAAAACACGAAAGAAGCTTTTATTTTGTGCAATGGACCAATAACCCAAATTGAATGAAGTTATTCATCATTGGCTATTGGCTCATTTATTACATTTGAAATCTCACGCAACCGTTCTATTCGTGGATTCTTCCAATGATCATTCTCCCTTCACAACACATTAATTTGAAAGAATTGCAAAACGAGAATGTTGAATTCTGTTTCATTGTGATTGATAACTGAACCAAGTAAATTTCAAATTGATATTAAGAGAATAAAAATGTGATTTTCAGGATTGAGGAATTATTAGTTGTTTTTATGAATTAAAGTTGGCTGGTTATATTAATTAAAAATATACTGAATTGAAAATTCATTAGGTTCTGTTCATTGCTTTTGATTTAAATCGATGAAACACCATGATGCGATAATGCAATACCACTTGATATTTGAAGTTTGAATCCAATTTGGAAAATAGAAATGTAAATTGACTTATCAGAGCTGATTAGAGCAGCCCTTGAATATTTTAAAATTTATAAATAAAGTACTTTAATAATAATTGATATGTCAAAATTTATTAACAAAATTTGAATCAATCATCATCAAACAATTCACCCCTCCATTAATCGAAGTGATTTAATGTAATATAATCCTACTCAATCATTCCTTTGCAATTTATTCTGATAAGAGAACAGATACATGTGTAGAGTAGATCGGTTCTTATTATCATTAAAAGATCACATAGCGTAGTAGTTATAGGTAAAGAGTAAATAAATTATTAATGTTTTTCGAGCATTTTCGTTTTAGCAAAGAACTCCTAAATTTCAGTAAGAGCCTGAAGGGCACATTATACACTGTTCAAGTTCAAGCTAAGACTTCATGAATATTTTCAACAAGCATCTTTGATTTTGAAACAATATCAAAATAACTTAGAAGTGGAGCAAAGAAAACATCATACTTACATCATAGGCTGTTCGCTATTGTTCATCTTTCACGGTTCTTCTTATTTGAATGAACTCCAACTCTACCAGTGAAAGGTTACGAAAGCCCTCTTATATTATCTACTGTACAGTGAATCCTGTATGTGTATGTGCTATAAGTACTCATATTATAATGAATATATTATACAGTGCTCAAGTATGTTCTTCAGCTATGTACTTATTGAGAAATATGATGAAAACTTTTGAACCAGAGTTTTTGATTACAAATAAAGAGAAAATGTACTATTGTAATAATAGAAATATTATGTTGACCTCAAAACCCCACTGAAAACCTTCCTTTGTGTATCTGGAATAATAAACCAACTTCATCTAGCTATTATCATGTCATACGAAATGAATATACCAAACTAATTGCACCATTAAAGTAAGTTCGGGTACATGTAACAAAGAAATAATCCTGCTGAATATGGAAGAATTCTCACATCTCGAAATAATCCTTTCCACATTCTTCCGCTCTCATAACGCAACATCAACATCCAAAGAGATTTTAAGTACACTGCTAAAATCCATTTTTTATTACAAACTGAACTGAAAGTTCTCGTCTTGTATTCTTTTTGTTGGCAACAGATCTAGGAAAAGATTCCCTCAACCGCTCAATTTCGATTTCCTGAGGAAATTGAATTCTGTATTGACTTTTCCAAGTAACTTTGAATGAGAAAGAAGATACTTGTGACTGAGGGGGGGGGTGGTAAACGATGTAATGGAACGATTTTAATACAGTTCCCCGTATCAGGTATTAGGTATTAGATATTTCACAATGAAATAACTCACCGTAGATAATCTCAACCTTCATCTTTAGCATTTTTGATGACACGGAGCACGATGGAAGAATGAAACACTAATTATAATCATCGTTAAAAAAACACATAAGCTGAATTATTTGAATTGTTTCAGATGAATTCTCAAGGCTTCACTTGCTTGAATTTCCAGTGGTTTATAAAGTTTTTTTAATTAGAATATCTTGTATCGATCAGAACAATATATCGTTCAAAAAACATTCACAAACATTCCAATATACATTGAAATAGCACTGAGAAACAAGATTATACTGAACAAAAAGATGAAAAATTCATTATGGCTAAAAAGATGCTTATTTTGTATCGTTACCAAGCAAGACCGTTCCCCGCAGGGGGGCAGAATTTAGTCTGTTCGGGGTGTGGCAATCCTCCGGGTTCCTGATGCAAGTGGTAGATGTAGGCTGGTTGGCAACTAACACCGTTGCGTCCCAGCTTAAGTAGGGTGTTCAAGTAGGAACACCTGAAGCATCAACTGCGCAAGCCAAGCCAACATATGGTGGAACAGCATACGCCGACGGCTGCATGGTCAGGGGTGCCTGACATGAGTATACCGAACTCTGGATACCAGGCGACCTCCAGTTTCAAGAAGCCTTCCCTGGGTGAACGCGGAGCTCTGCCCAGGGTGACTGAATAAGTCTCCAGCTACTCGTGGGAACAGGTTTCAGAGTTATTGCTGACTCAAACCTGCCGGGAAACGGTACATGCAGAGGAAGGCACTATAACTGAAGATTCCGCAATGGAATCTGAGGTGTGCAGTTCCATCCCTGATAGAAGTTGAACAACTTCGGAAGGGTGGGTCTATAGCTGAAATCAGCAGCACATTTGCTGCTGGAATGTCCAACACTCTTGCAAATGAGGAGGAGACATCTTGGAAAGGCAACCTTCCTACCAGAGGAGGCAAGAGAACTGGACTCCAAGGCCCTGAGTAAATTCTGCTATGGCCTTGGATTATGGAACATGGCATAAGCCAAAGAGGGGATGCCACAAAAGATCGAATAGCAGTCGCGGTGGCTAAGGGTTATACAAAGCCCAACCCAATTAAAAAAAAAAAAAAAAAAAAAAAAAAAAAAAGCAAGACCGTTGTACGGTCAATGTTGAAGTATAAGATGAGGTGTTTTGTATATTTAAGAATTTCTGATAATTTTTACTGCGAAAAAATCCATCAAAGTGATGGAATGGAAAATTAGGAGTGAATCTTCAGTGTTACAGGTAGTTTCCGAACCACAGGAGTTCTTAAATTATCCAATTACTCAGTTTTAATACACATACACATATCATTATGACCCAAAGTTAAGCAATGCCGCATTGTTTGATGATCTCAATAGTCTCCACCACGTTTGTTAAGTGGAAGAGGGGGCTTGTATGCCTCAACTTTGCCTACAGCACTTTTTAAATGTAGAAAGTGGAAGAAAGTCATCTATCTATCTAAACAATTACTAATAATCCCATATTGATTGATCACTGGAATTTAAGACATGCAGTCAATTTTTTTCTGTGAACACATATTTATTACTCACTGGACTGGAGCGCTTTCGAGTTGCTTGAACTCTTTTCCACCAGTGCTAATAATGCATTACTACGTCACCAATTATTCTAGTGGGAATGAATTCAATCCACTCCACTCAATAAAAAAGCAATAGCAGTCACGCTCTGATTGTACAAATTGCGTACCACGGGGCTTTGAATCGATAAATAATAATGATGGGAGAATGCATTGCCTTGTCTATCGAATTCCCTGAAAAATGAGCATTATTGGATTACCTCCACCCAGCAATGGGAAATTCTCAAATTGATCTCGATCAGTAATAGCCTTCTAGTCTTTTATTGCCTTTAGAACGGAATTTGATTGTTCGATATGAGTATAATATAGCGTGTAAATCGAATATGTGTCCAATATCATATTATTTAGTTCCCCTACTCCTGCAATTCTTCAATATTCTCCTCCCTCTCTCCTAACAATGATGATACATACGTATAATAAGGCGTCTTTGACATCACCTGTATAGATCATGGATATGGAATTTACAATATGAATGTACCGTCACAGATAAAGAGTATTCCAGTATACTGTACTCGGCATTATCGTTCAAAATCTACCAGTAATCTATCAATGAAACTACTGTTATATTCTACATAGGCTATGTTATATATCTAGTAGCATACATGTATAAGATCACCTGCTATCTGAGTTCCAGGTTTCTTGAAAAGGTTTATCATTTCATCTGTATTGTAACTACGCACTGCAATAGAATTATTGCTTTATAAGGAATCCAATATTGTAATGTATGGAACAAATCAGTCAAATACACCTTTTGTCAATTTTCTTCCTTGGAGGAAGTATTTTGAACAAGTAACAAGACAGTTTTAAATGGTAGTAGGTTTAACATATTTACTTAACATGTCTCAAACAGCGAGTTGGAACAAACAACCTGTATAGGGGTCTCCGTACCAATAAAAGTGGATTTATTTTTCATTCGTTTTTCTTTAAACTTATAAATAAGAATACTAGGAATGCTGCTATTGCAAATATTGAGCGGAGCGTTTGTCTGCAGCGATTTGCCGTAAATTCGACCAGTCTTCTTCTTCTTCCTCCACTGCTTCCTCGTCCTCCTTCCTCCCTTCCATCTTTCTGTATCTTTCAGTTTCATCTTTCTATATCATACCGTATATTTCCGTATCATCGTGCAACTTTCAGCTCGATCTAGCGTTTGAAGGTGTAACTACTTCGAGCTTTACCCAACTCGAAAATTCCAAAAGTTCTAATTCAACTCCAATTTGACTGCGATTTTATGTCCAGGTCTTTTCGATGATTATTCCTCCATGGGTCCATTGATTTCAGATTTTATTATTTTACAACCTCCTCATCGTTGGTATGCATGTTCCAGACGAATTCCATGGAAATCGGCCGAATAGTCCAGGAGGATTATGATCACAACCGATTTACACAAGTGGCCTGAGATTTGAGCTTCGCTCGACTTTGACTCGCTCGTGCTCAATTATTGTTGAGATTCTTCTTACTTTTTAGTAATGTTGATGAATGTTGGAATTGATGATTTGAATTCAAAAACAATGAAATGGTTATTCTTTAGGAATCTCAATACCTTGCTATATGGAAAGTTGGAATATGAATCCAACCGCAGGCTGGTTCTACAAAATATGATCTGAAAATATTTTTATTTTTAGAGAGGATGTTTCTTTTATTGCGATATAGGCATCAAATCGTATCATGAAGCACACGTGACCTATTTGGATCACAATAACAATAGGACTGACTCTCGGACTACAGGCATGTAATGAGAATGCTTCAGGCTTTAGGCGTTGTATCATCCCCGGCTCGCATGATCCAATCAAATGCCCATATTGGCTTTTCAAATCACCCCTGGGGAATTACTGTCATACGCTTGATCAAAAACCAAAAATTTCATGGAAACTTCATCAGACATCAGTTTGAATTACACGTGTTCATGGAGAAAATCAAAACTGCCAATGTGAAAGCACACCACTGACTAATCCCCGTATTACTGTACAATATAGTTCGATTGTTAAAGAAATTGGAAAATTGGCATTGGAATCACATTCGGGTTTTCTAAAACTCGATTGATATTAATTGCTCTTTCTGAATGAATTTCTCGACAATTACCTGGCAGACGGAAAAGACATATTACAAAACAATGGTCGAATGTTTTTTTTAACATTAAAAACACTTTTTGAGGGAGATACTGGGTGATAAACACCCAAGATTATGTAAAACAAATTTACGATAACTTACTTATCTTTCATTTTGTGCTATTGATATAGTTTCACTACAAATTGGAGGGAGAGATCAGTGGAAATGTTTTGAATGCTTTTAAAATTCAATTCTTCATGTTATAATATTATATACTTGGACCTAATTAACTTAACTCCTCTGAGGGATTGAACATCACGAAAAGGTAAAAAATATCAAGTGAATGTAGAATCTAGTGACAAAATTCTAATCAATCTAGAATCCCACAACCTGCAATCTAGTGAATACAGCAATAGAAAATAAAATTTGAAAATAATTCAATTTTCATATTTTACGAACAGTCGGTACTCACGAATAATGTACTGGAGCTTTATTATCCTTTCACTATCCTCTCCCAGTTTTCTTGGTGGAATTCCTAATTTTCATTGCAATCCTGAAATAATTCCTGGGAATCCTGGGGAGTCCGATCCCATTAGACGTCAAATCTGCGAACAAGTAGAAACAAAACTGAAACATAATTCATGACACTCAAAATAGAATTTCTATACTCATTCAAGTCGAAAGTCATTCATAGTACATAAAAACCTTCGTAATTTGAAAAAAATGTGGGTAAATGTGAAGAAAAAAAATCATAAAAAATATAGGCTAATCGAGCCAGAGAGCAATAATTGAATGAGAGAATGGATGAATTGATTGGAAAATTTTAAAAATGGAACTTAAATTTGAATTGAACAAATCTTTCAAACATTAATTAATTTTCTAATAAAGAATCATAACTCAATATTAAATGATAGTAACTAGATTACGGGTTGTAGGATTCTAGATTGATTAGAATCTTCTCACTAGATTCTACATTCACTTGACATTTTTACCTTTTCGTGATGTTCAAACCCTCAGAGGAATTGAGTTGCGGATTTGGACGACATTAAAGTCTAAGTATATAATATTATAACATGTAGAATTGAATTTTAAAACTTATTTTTACACTTAGCACACTCAACGATGAAGAGCATAGTTAGTGCATATTATGAAAGTTCTAGTTGCAAATACGATTACTATCCAAACTGTTGTTTTCGAGAACAAGTTTGGATCAAACACAAATTGCGCTTACTAGAGGAGCATTACGATTATTATTATCAATTTAATTTGATTTTCCGGGTATGAAGCAGCAAAGTTTAAACGAACGGAATACTTTGCCGCACGCGTAATTCGAGTTTAATTCAAAACCAAAATCTGGAATTCATGACCTAATTTGAAAACGCTTCTACGTTTCCAGTGGGGATTGGAAATATTTCAGTAGATGTTAAAGAACAGAACTCGTCTTTGATTGAGGATTAATTTACGTAAGCTTAAGCTTGCTTACTTAAGCCTGTTCATTTATTTAAGCTTATTATGATCTTTAAGTTGGTGACTAGTTCATCATGATCAACAATATTAATAATCATTAACGATAAACCTTCTTTTGGTATTTTTTGGAGTCTTGTGGAAGCAGTTCTATCCCTGATTTGGAGAGGTATTTCGATTATAATAATTATTAAGGGCCGCTTTCCTCAACCCTGCTAATAACAGCTAACGATCAATTTTTTTCTATACTTTTACTATTCTCCGAATGAGGCTTAAGCCAGATGTATTGCTTAAGCAGCGTTGGGGAAAGCGGCCCTAAGAATGTCTCATAAACGTATTGAAGTTTTGAACTCACAGTATACAAGTACGGTATATCAAATTTATATTTGAGTTTAGTTGTTCATTCAATATAAGTAGTTCTCACTTTTACAAACCTTCTGTTTGTTCTGATTATTGGGAACCATATTGAAAACGAGGTACCACGTTTTCTGGTTCCTAGAACTTGAGAAATCTATTACTATCAAGAAGTCTCCCAAATCTTGGTCCTTAGTTTTTGAGACCATTTAGACCGGATAATGATACAAATAGATACGCTGTTAGCTGTTAATGATACATTACGTTAGCTGGTAATGATACCTTACAGTTACACTGTTAGTGTTAATCCAATGATGATGATAATAATACTGTAATTGTTTTAGAAATCTCACAAGATGTATTTCTGTAATAGATAGCAGAGAATGTCTGAAAAAAATAAAAATACCGATAGGGGAGACTTGAAAAACTATTACTAATTACACACGGCAATTTATTGAGAATTCCAATTTGGCAATTCAAATGAAAAGTTCACCAGTAACAAGTGTGTGGAAGCTTGAACTCGGAAAATTTGAACAAACCCTGGAGGTCACTAAAATGTATAGTGACTCGCTCAAGAACTTTATTTATTCTGACGTATATAAACATGTGAGAATGATTGACTGTGTATAAACCTCATCAAACATTTTGTTTATAAAACATTAATCAACGTTGCGAGCGCAACGTCTCTGGGAAATTGTGAAAACACTGTTTGACAGTGATAAAACAATAAACAGAGGAGAACGTTTTAGAAATGCTTGTCATCATTGGACGGAAAAACGCCCAAAAATCCAACATGGCTGATTGGTGCCCTGGAAAAACCCGAAACTGGAGAATTATTAAGTGTCAATGAAACTGTTATTCACACACCAAAACATGGAATTCATACACACGCACGCACGCATAACGGTGGGTTGACTCCAATTAGTCTTTTAACTGGATACGAGGCATCAAGGGTTCAGTGCATTTTGAGATGCTCATGTTTAACTCGCAAACTCCACCTCGTTATAAGAGTATTTCTCTCGGTTCTTAGTTCCGTTATATGTTTGTTACCCAATGTCCTAATGACACTACGTTCATATACACACACATGCAAACATATAAAAAAACTTGATCAAGGACTAGGGAACAAATTGTACGCTAACTCATTATTAAATTCTCTTAGTCCTAATATTTTGAGCCCGTAAAGACCACTTGGATTGTAGAATGGTATATTTTAGATATGAATGAGGTCTAAGTCTACAGCCTAAATTTTGGTGTACAGCTGAATACTATTCATCTAATACTATTATACTAATACAGCTCCTGATATTCTGGAATATTGAACTTCCTAAATACATCCGAATGTGGAAATAGATCATCACATAATTATAATATCTGTTGTAGAAATGAATATTCGTTTGAAATGAGTTTAATGTTTTCTAACCTTGAAAGTATTTTTTTAATCAGTGTAATTTGTTCAAATATCATCTTTTCTGAGTTGACAGAAGAACTGTAGTTAGATGAGACTCCATACTTTCACCACCTATTCCATGACCTACACAAAGCAGTATTGGAGCGAGGTATTGGAACGATGAAGCATATTGAGAGGTATAGGATTACGAGGTGGTATAGCTATAGCATCAATTTCAAATTAAATCGCAAAAGCACAAGTTTTTCATATATCCCATTCCTGTCTTTGCAACTATATCAAAGTCTGAAATTCATTATTTGTGCCTTTGACATTACGCTCTTGAATCTGACGAAGACGAAGAAAATTAGTTTCGAGCGAATGAGATGACGAGATAAACTAGTTATTGGATGAGTGATAAAAAGTCAATTTGAACATGATCGAAAAAAGAGCTGAAAGCGTGATGGGGTTGTATTACATCGGTAACATCGTTCCATGATAATGTGGAAATGCGATAAGAGTTCAATTTTCCGAGAACGTTCAAGGCGTTGATTGAAAATGAGTTTTGAGATAGAAAATTCTAGAGAGTTCAAATGATTATCGAAAAATTAATATACAAGAATATAGAGTTGGTTTTATCAGAATCCATAATTATAATAAATTATTAGATAAGTCTTGAAATTAATCTATAATCAAAAATGTTAAAAAGTAATTTAATAATAAAGAGATCTACTGTGAATATTGATGGTAAAATGGATGTAAGACTTAATGATAGTAATGTTCTTCAAGAAGATATAAAAATAAAATGTATGTATTGTATATATATTGAATACATAAAATATAAAAATCTGGTGCAATAAAAAATGTATCTCTAAGATGATTGGAAGTGACTGGTACGAGCTTACTCGTATTATGGAAAATAAATAATCAAGCTTAATTTTTTCCAGTAATGAGAGATTTACTATCGAGTTCTTCGTTGTTCTCCACACTAACCTTCTCATATTTTCTCATATGTTCTTCCCCCTTTCTAGATATTTTCTAGATTTCTAGATCTGATGTAATCTCCCTCTCGAGGAAGAACAAAAAAAGTGTGGAGTGCATCCGCAACTCAATTATTATATCGCAATATTGATTCATCTCTCTTTTTAAAGATCTTGATAAAAATAAACGGCTCACAATCACAGTCACTAATCCTTCTCCGTGATCACTGAACTTATTTTTATTTGATCACTACATTTCCTCATAACATTTCATTAATCAAACAAAGTATCTACAACAACAACTTCAGTACATCTGAATGTACACGACTTCAAAATGCATTATCGAGATAGTTGTGAATTGATAATTCAATGAAATACCAACTGACAGCATGACTGAATACCATAACTAGTCCTTTGAATGGGATCAGTAAGCAGCTCCTTAGGAGGAGCTGTATTGAACAAGGTTACGGATTTGGACAGCAGTGAATCTAGAGCGTACAGAAACTGTAAATGAACCCTTTCAAAGGGTGGTACTCCCACACTAATCTCTCACCCTCTCACACTTTTTCTCTCTCTCAACTCTCTCTTTCTTCCCCACTCTCTCTCTCGTACTCTAGATCTGATGTAATCTCTCTCTCTCTCTCTTCCTCTTTCTGTATCTTCCCCCCCCCCTAATTTAAGTCTGGAAAAGGGAGCTAGATTCCAGTTCCCAGAATCCAGAGGATTAGGAGAACCTGATAGGATGCCATAATATCGAACAATGATGCCAGTCATGAATCCAACCAATCAAATCTACCTTTGTTGACCGACAGAACTGTCATTGAATCCACTACTCAATTCATTGATGTAGTCCGCAATCGAAATGATTAAAGAAGGTTTCATTTAGATTGCTACTTTCCAGTATTCCATTTCGATGCAATTATTTATTATTTATTTTAATGTATTGAGGTGGTCTGTGGTTAGAGCAAGCTCATTACAAAGATTTTTGTGATTTTGGATCGAATTTGAATAGGAAATACAAAGGAATCGCTCCGCTCATCGCGAATTGTAATGAACTCGGAAAAAGAGATTAATCAGATAAACTCGATTCCTGACGCTAAAAATGATACCAAGAAAATCACATTTCTACCAATAGTAGGCCTACAGCATCCAAACAAGATATTTTGAACTTTTTGGTAATTTACCATTGAATGTCCTCTTATTTCTCAATCATTTTTAAATGATTCATGAATAACGATTCTCATGATAATTGGATTAAAAATATCTTCAAACTCGTTCACTAAAGATTCACCTTTTGAAGATATTATTATTTATTTATTAACTATCTTTGTTTTCTTCTTTATTGTTCGTTTTCCTGTCTTCGGCCCGTTTCACAAAAGTCACAATATCCACACGTTACATGTACAATATTCTAACAGCAGAGTTTATAATGTAGCTTTGAATACACTATTCCAGCCGTTCCTCGAATTCATAGATGGAAATGTAACTTGTGACTTTCGTTGAAGACAATTTAACTACTTATAGTTAAATTACTTCAACTTCAACTAAAGTTAACTTTTGTTAAGTAAATTATCCTCTGTTAAACAAATACAAATATTTCGAACTTTTTACCATGAATCCATTAATTGAACGCGATCTTTATATCTTAGTTTTTTGAATAGTTGAATAGTTTTTTTAGTTCATTCTTAGCCCCTGCGCTCACTAAGCAACTGCTATCTGATTTCAGTAAGCAACCCAGCGTTGCCAGATGACTTTGGCTGATAGGTTAGATTACCCGATTATCCGAAAACAGCCAAATTAATGTCATCTGGCAACATTCAGTTTGACTGGAATCAAATAACGAATGCAATAGTCTTATGAGACTAGTGATCAATATGATATTATTACATTGTATATCATACTATTATAGTATACAACCTAGTATACTATTGTAACTTTTGTATAATATTTTCTAGGAGTAGTATACTTTTCCGTGGCGAAGCGTGGTATACTTATTTGGTCATTGCCGGGTATATTTCCTATAGGTTATGGCTTCGCCACTAATACTTTTGTATTTGTATAACATCATAACAAGCTGTTCAATGTTTAGCCTACGCGGTAATTAATTCATTAGTCCAATCTCCAACTTTCTTTTTTCCCTCGCTTTCTCTTCTTCCGTACCTTAGTCTCTCTCTCAGCTTTCTCCACTCCACACTACTCCTTTCCTCCACGTCTTCTTATTATTCCTAATAACTGCAACCCTTTACTCTCATCATCAAACTCAAATCTTGATTGCTTCCTTCATCTTTGAAATGAGCGTTCTTTAGCAGGCTTTTCTGGCCTAAGATGCGGTTCAGTGTTCTTCGGTACCTTTGAAAATTTAAAGCCGAAAATCTGTGCTTTGCTTGAGCGTTACACGATGCTTGAAGTATTCGCTGATTCATAAAGGAATATATATTTTATAGACTCTTTCAAAACATCATCTGCTTTTCTTCTGGCTAATCTAACTCCTCGTCTTTAACCCTTCCGCATCTTTACCCATTATCCCCTTCTTGTTTGTCCTCTTATCCTCATTTTATTCTTTTAATCTTTCTCTCATCTTCTTTTTTCTCCTCCTTCTTCTTTGTCACATATTACTTCTTGATCTCCTTCTATTTCTTCTCGTTTTTCTCCTTCTTTTACTACTTCTTTTTCTCTCTCCACTTCTTCTTATTATCGAACCTTTTCTCCTTATCCAACTTTTCCTTATCCTACTTCTTGTCCATATCCTACTTCTATCTTACTCTACATTTATTCTTCTTCTTCATCTTCTTATACAACCTCTTCTCCTTATAAATTTTTCTGTCCTCATCTCACTACTTCTTCTCCACATTCATTCTTTTATTTATTCATCGCATTCTTCTTCTTCTCCTTCTTCTTCTCCTCCTCCTCCTCTTCTTCTTCTTCTTCTCCCATCATCTTCTTCTTCTTCTTCTTCTTCTTCTTCTTCTTCTTCTTCTTGTTCTTCTTCTTGTTCTTGTTCTTCCTCTTCTTCTTCTTCTTCTTGTTCTTCTTCTTCTTCTTCTTCGTCTTCTACTTCTCCTTCTCCTCCTTCTCCTTCTTGTTCTTCTTCTTGTTCTTCTTCTTGTTCTTCTTCTTCTTCGTCTTCTTCTTCTTCTTCTTCTTCTCCTTCTTATTCTTTTTCTTCTTCTTCTTCTTTTCTTCTTCTTCTTCTTCTTCTTCTTCTTCTTCTTCTTCTTCTTCTTCTTCTTCTTCTTCTTCTTCTTCTCCTCACTTCTTCTTCTTCTTCTTCTTCTTCTTCTTCTTCTTCTTCCTTCTTCTTCTTCTTCTTCTTCTTCTTCTTCTTCTTCTTCTTCTTCTTCTTCTTCTTCTTCTTCTTCTTCTTCTTCTTCTTCTTCTTCTTCTTCTTCTTCTTCTTCTTCTTCTTCTTCTTCTTCTTCTTCTTCTTCTTCTTCTTCTTCTTCTTCTCCCCCCCTCTTCCCAATCTTCTTTCTGCATCTTCTACTATTCATTCCACGCAGGTCTTCTTCCATCCATCCATCAATCGAGAATACTCAACAGCTTTCTCTTAATTAATATTAATAAAGCACTCTTGAGCAGCCCTTTCCGGAACGCGGCACTGTACTTCTGACATAATACTCCGATGTTTTCTCGAAGTTGATCTCTCGATGGAACTCGTTCCGTTTCACTGCGTAATCTCTCATTTTCGTTTTTATTCGTATTTGTTAAGATACGAATCATGATAACGTAAACATGACCCTCATCAAATTCATGTATTACATCATCTAGAAAGATGTATTGATGAAGGTGATAGAATGGAGATATTGATTATTCCTGTAGTTATTACTGATATTTCTCTTGTTTAATTCATCATTAGATAATAATCATTATTACAGCAACCGATGTGATTTTGAAGTCCAAAATAACTGTAATCTATGTAGTCTACCAAACTGTAACCTGACAAAGGGTCTCCATGTTCCATGTGTGGGTGTCGAAGGTTGACAAGATTTGAGGAATTCATAAATGTTCAAATGATCATTAGTTTTCTCTGGTTCAAATGCCAGTTCATGTACTATTGTAACCCGTTAGATTTTTTGAGCAATCAATAACTGGAAATATCTTTTTCAGGTACGTGAAATTTCGCAACCACGCCTCAAGGGTGATCGCCTATGGAGATCGCAATTTGCACAGCTCGCTCTCAAACACGTGACACCGAAATTGGGGATGACATATTTGAAGAACACGTTCAATTCTGGTAAGCTTCAACATTTTTCGTTTAGATTTCCAGTACTAGTTCATCAATTCTTTTTCAAAGTGACTAATCTAAGCATCATAAATCTATAATACTGGCCAGGTTACACGTAGTAAGTAGCGCCCTAAATCTTAGCTTACACCATTATAATTATTATGTGCGGGTTTCAAAGCAAGAACTAACTTGCCTCGTTTCCACCAACTCGCAATTCCGCTAAACTCCGCAGCGCCTTCTTCCATTAGCACAAAATGTTGCATGACTCTGTAAGTTGGTAAGTTTGGAACAAACTTTGTTTCCACACCCTCCAAGTCACTGTCTTTCATGGTTTTCGGCTCGCTTTTGAAATTCGCAAACTATTTTAATAATTATCTCTTTCTTGCATGATTATTTTGTCACCACGAATACCTGTTGGAAATTTGTGAGTTTTACACAAATGAGGTGTTTAAAGCTGCGTTTACACCGGAGTTAATAACAAAAGTTATTAGAGGCCGTGTGCCCACGGAGCAACTGCTATCTGACTTCAGTCAGCAGCCCAGCGTTGCCAGATGACATTTGGTTGTTTTTCGTGTAATCTAACCTATCAGCCAATGTCATCTGGCAACGCTGGGTTGCTGACTGAAGTCAGACGGCAGTTGCTCCGTGGGCACACGGCCTCTAATAACTTTTGATATTAACTCCGGTGTAAACGCAGCTTAACTTTCTTGTTATAAAGTTGTGATCATCTGTATTATGCTTCACGTTTCAATGCTATCCTACGAAACTTGAATGGGTTAATTCCATGAAAGACGCAATTTTAATTGAAGTGTTAAGAATTAATATAAATTTGTTCCATGAATGAATCCTAAGTAGGCCTACTTCCAATTCATTTTCAATCTATATAAGAATTTTCTCAAGAGCATATTAACTTATTTGTGCATAAAGAAGATTATCATCCATAAACAGCATTCAATGATATACCAAATTGGGTTAGAGAAAAATATAAATTAAATTAAATAATGAACTTCATTCCTTTGAAGAAATTACTGCTTCTATTTTCGGAAATGAGTGAGCACTTTTAGTTTGAAAAGTCGCTGAAAATCCAACTTGTTTAACGAATTGGAATCTTTTCGGGTTGAAGTTGAACACTGCTAGCTAAAACTCTTCTTGCAAACAGAATCAGAAAGTATTAACTTTCAAAGAGAATCGGAAACTTGAAGAATGTAATACGATTACAACTAAACACGGCTGTCGACTGTTGAGCCATTACCCAGGCATCGGATCGAAAACGAAGCTAAATAAAATTAACCGTCACAATCAGTAACTTGGTTGGCCTATTGGTTAGTTTCATAGTTTCTGATTGGGTTATCACACTTCTTCGCTTGATCAGATTATAAAATTATTGAAGTTTATCATTATTATAAGATTGAACAAGTTTTTTTCATATCCACAAATAAATTGAAACACTGTAAGACTCTACATCTCATGATTATCATTGCTGATATTAAATTTAAAATGGGAAGCGGACCCTTTCTACTGTAGAATCTGAAAAATCGAAAAAGGATAAATCTCACCTTTAAGGAAAGTTGGCCACGAATACTAGAGATAATGTGGTCAACTATAGTTCCTGTAGTTTAAATGAAAAATAGTGTATGCTTTCTTTGAAAATGAAAATCGTTCAAATTGATGTCTGGTTATTTTGTAATTAAATTGAATTTAGGTTGTTTAATATTGTTTAAAATTAATTTCAACCACTAGATTGAATTGGGTTAATCTAATTTGAAATGTTAAAAATTTACAGAAGGAGGAAATTGTAGGTTTAGAGTTTTGAAAGAATAAAGTTCAAGTTCATTATTTCTTTTTATTAATAAAGATGAAAACTATTAAATAACTGTACAGTATTTCTATCCTTAGTACAGTGTAGGAATATGGAAGACCCCACAAAGACCTTAAAGTCTAAGCGTGAGATTTTGAATAATTGATTTAATACTAGAGCAAAGAATAGGAAAATGAGCTTTTCTAATTATTATCCCCATTAAAACGTAGGTTTACGAAAAAAGTAGGTAACACAAAACTTATGCTTGATCAATGATATATTGAGAAAAGCATTTTTTTACACTGTCTTTTAGAAGAGAAAAGAAATTGTGATGAAATTGATGGAGTACGATATTTTCTGCTGATGGATTCTTATGAATGAAATATGAAGAAGGTACAAGAAATCACGAAAAAAGTTATAAATAAATTCTCTCCTCTCTGTAACGAATATCCTCCAATGAGGTCCAATTCACTTCATCTTCACTTTATCAGAACAAATTCTTGTCAATACATGGTAGCAATTTCTTGTTCAATCAGGAGAGACTGGCAGAAAAAAGGCTAAAAGAACACTCATTAATACCTTTTAAAGGGAGCTTCAGGCAGCAGTGGAATGAGTCCCTCTAATTAATTAACCAATTTTTTTCACGATTCAACCAGAGAGCAGTGATTAATTGATTTTTGAAACGCGCAGCCTACAGAGAGTGATGAATAGCAAGACAATTTTTCGAGTTATGATCACAAGAAAAACAATTGATCAGAAAGACAGCTACTATGTAGTTTTTGTGTTCATAGTCATGTTTGATTGAGAATCGAGATTTTACAATATGATTCTAGAATATTTCAAAATCAACATTCTTTTTTCACAAAATAAATTTCACAATGAAAAGGCATGTTAGATTGAGGTGATTCCCTGGAAATCGCCTCAAATTTATAGCATCCAGGATTTGAGAGAGAACATCAAGGTACGAAATTTTCATACAAAATTGGCTTTCAAAGGTTTTCACATAGGCTTTCTCCCTACTACTGTATATCAGTTTGCATCTTATTCATACAGGCTTCTTTGTCCAATTACGATAACAGTTAAATAATCTTCAAGAGTTTAAACTCCATACTGAATATTTTATTCCTATTTATATTAAAACAGAAACGAGTTCTATATACAGTAGTGTCAGTGAATTTTTTACAGTTCAACAATATACCTATTATTATGAGTTTAAATCTTCTGTTACAAAATCCTAGAACATTCTCATTTTCATTTTTTATGATTTTGATTGATATTTATAAATTTGTTTTCAGATAATATCAGGCGATGAACTTCAGTTTGGTTGTAGATCCCAACAATGTGAACATTACCAGCAGTAACAGCACTGACTTCATCAGGTAACGTGTTGTTATTACTTGATTAATATGTAGTTCTAATACTGTCTGAAACTGTCAATTACAACTGACAATTTGGAGTGGTTGTAAACAACATCATACAGTTGCCGGAACAGTGACAGAAACGCCACTTTCGGAGGGTCCCGACTGCCTAAAACAGTCGTCATCATCATTACCCACGCACAAGCCTAGAGCTCATGTGGGCATCACCCTCAAAAAAAATTCATTATTGATTTTTCTACAAGAAGCAATCTGAAATCTAGAAAACTGGGCATTTTCCGAGCACCTTTAATCCCCCCAGCAACATGCGACAGCAGTTTAAATTTCTTCTTATTATGACACATTGTATTATTAAACCCTCAAGTTTTGATCATTCATCAATCGATTTCCCTATCTTTGCCCCCAGCAATAGCAGCAGCCACCTGCTGCCAAACCAGACGAGTCCCCAATGTGCTATTCCCGGCCACGACTGGTCCAACTACACGCAGACATGCACGGAACACGCGCCCGGTCTGACGGAAGCGGCCCGTCTGCGAGCCATCGTGCTCACCGTGCTAGCCGTGCTCTCACTGGCCGGAAACCTGCTGACGATCGCATCCATCCGCGGCAGTCGGCTGGCTAGCCGCAGACGACGGCGGAGGAGGTCCTGGGTGGCCGTCTACACGCTCATCTTGCATCTAGCTGTTGCTGATCTGTTGGTCACACTGTTCTGTATAGCCGGCGAAGCCATATGGAGCTACACTGTCGCTTGGGTTGCTGGTAATTATCAATTCTATTTATCAATCAATCAATGAATTAACTAATCAATCAATCAATTATTAATCAAACAATCAATCAATTAATCAATCATTTACTGGTCCCCTTTTAATTTACACAATCCGAATCCATTCAAGAGAATAAAGATTAATTTTGAGGAGAATATTTAGCTTTCTTTCATTTATTCTTTTATTATGTTATTTTAACTAGCAAGTTATACTACTTATATATTATTAATTTATTTCTACTATTCAAAGTTTATAGGTATGGCTACAGGTTTACAGTAGTACAAAAAATGGAAGTCATCTGTGAATTATAGCCTATATCTGTGACAATAGCCGATGTTTGTTTTTAAAGATGGATCAAGGTTTTGAAACAGATAGGTACAGTATTCACCTAGCTAATGCACCTGCCTGACAGTAAGTTAGAGATCTAATTCGACAAGAGCACAGAAAATGGAGAGGAAGTCATCTCTGAATTAGGTATCTGTGACAATAGCCAAGATTTAAATATCAATGATAGCTTGTTCCAAATCGCTTTTAAAATCATGATCACAAGAAACATTTTCTTCTAAAGTCCAATTGGAAACAAAAACAATGATCACGAATAGTCTATTGTGAATAGCTGATGATGAATAGCTATATGCACAGTGAAGACTCTTTTGTATGAGCGTGCGCTCAAAACAAATAAACTTATTTATTTATTATTATTATTATTATCATTTATATGCAAAGTGAAAATTCCGTAATTGAATTGCATCGTCCAAGCAATTTAAAATCACAACATGATAATAATTTTATAGAAATCTTTAGCAATCAATCTTGCGAAAATAGATGAAGTATAATTTAGAAGAATGATTCAATTTTAAATACATGAAGACAGAACCTCATTCTTTTAGCCAAAGTTAATCAACTCTTTAATAATTCGCAACTATGTGAATGAAACCGAGAGCATGCAGAAGTAGAAGGAGCATAAAGATAGAGGTGGAAGAGAAATTGAAGTTGAAGAAGAAGACAAAGAAGTAAGGGAGAGGAGAAAGTGAGTATTGACCACGCTTAGGCTTCTCTCCTATCAAAGAGCTATTCAAATAAAAGGGAAACACATCCGTCAGAATCTCGAATGAAGCATGAGTCCACGTCAAGGCAAGGCATTGAATAGTCTATATAGAGGAAAGCGGAGCAAAAGTTGGAGAGGAAATGATAAATAGACATTTCCGAAACAGGTAGCTTTCGAACTACGTTTGACGGGAACAGATACCCCTGTTATTTCAAAGTAATGCCATAGACTGACCAAACATCAAATAAAATAAAGTTTCTTATCCAAGATAATGCTAGAAAAAATGAAAAAACTCTTCAACCATTCGAAATAATAACATTATTGATTCACTTAATGAACACATAGCCAATTCACTTATGGAAGCGGTTGACTATGTGGTCGTGCCAGTGTCTAATCACAAGATTGGATGAGAGACTTGCTCTCTTTCGGTGGTATGGAACCCACCTAGAGAGGTCACCATAGAGTAATCTCAATGATAATTATTCTCATTTTCTGTCTACTTTGCTCTAATTTCTATTCAAGCAACGGAAGACTTTTAATGGTAGGCCTTTCCTCTCTATTAGTAGCATTATATTATTATAATATTATGACTCAAGGTAATCAATTAGAATCTCGTATTATTATATCTCTTATATTGTACTATTAATTTTTCTCAATAATTGTTTTTCAATCAATTAGTTAATTTCAACCGAAACTTCCATGCTATTCAAATTAAAATGCTATGAGAATTTGGAACGGCTTCAAGAATCGATGAATCTCAAACTGACCAATCAATGATCGATTGGTTATCAATCGGGCCCTCTTCAAACTGCCATTTCAATACGCGATAGACTTCTTAATCTTCTTCTTCTTCTTCTTTTCCTTTAGCTTTTCCCTATTCGGGGTCGCTATTCCTTATCTTCCTCCTCCACACCATTCTCTCGCCGGCTTCTTCATCTGTCAGCTCCTTTTCCCTCATGTCCCCCTGCAACACTGTCTCGCCATCTCCTCCTTGGTCTCCCCACTGGTCTCCCCCCCTCCACCTGCATTCTACTCACTCGCTTTCCAACGTAGTCCTCTTCCCTCCTCACAACATGACCATACCACTGCAACCTTCTTTCCTGGACCTTCTTTGAACACTCCACCACCCCAGCCATCTCTCTTATCCTTTCATTTCTGAAAGGAAAGACTTCTTAATACTAGAAGAAAAGATAATAATCCATCCATTGTTTAGTTATTTGGTTACTCTATGCTAGAAGTAATTCGACTCGTCAATATCATATTCTATTTTGTTAAACAGAAATACAGTAGAATTGTCTTTGTTACTACTTGTCTCTCTTTGTCATCTGTCATCTTTGTATCTGACGTGTAATCTGTCTGTAGTGATCATGAGATGTTTCTTTTTTTTAAGTTTTTGGATGAAGTTCACATAAAGGTTGTGTTCATATATTCATGTTTTTATATTTTTCATATGTTTTTGTATGATTTTCGACTTCAAAATACAGTTAACTTCTAATAGTGTGTCCTCTTTTTTATTTTTAAGGTGACACGGCCTGTAAGCTGTTCAAATTCGCAGAGATGTTCAGCCTCTACCTGTCCACGTTCATTCTGGTGCTGATAGGGCTGGACCGCTTTCTGGCCGTTCGCTACCCTATGAGATCGCTGAGCACTGCAAAACGTTGCACTAAACTGGTGGCAGGTGCCTGGCTTCTCAGCTTCCTACTCAGTTTACCTCAGGTTAGATTATCGCTATTTCTTACTTTTCTTTGTTACTAAACAAATATGGAGTAACCATATTTGGATAACCTGAATGTTACACTATGGATAACCTGAATGTTACACTATGGATAACCTGAATATTACACTATGGATAACCTGAATGGACTAACTCTGGTACAACTTTCCATTTCTCCATGTACTGTTTGATATCACCAATAGTTCAACACCATCTCTCATACACTGTCTCAACCAGTGTTTCTCATACACTGTCCATCTCTACATATCATACTCTCTGTTATATATATTTTATATTCGAATTAAATATTTCGGAATGAAATATCGGTTCACAAAAGTCTTTGACACCTTCAGATCCTTGACTGATCTAAGTAACTTCTTAATAAATTCAACTTGGGTTAGATCGCTGAAATCTTCTCATTTTTAATATTGCTCTATGAATGAAAATTCTACTCCTTATTGTCAATAATTATATTGACTTCTCAAAGCTCCTAAAGTATGAACCGTGGCGAAGCGTGGTATACTTATTTGGTCATCGCCGGGTATATTTCCTATGAATAAGTATACCACGCTTTGTTGCCACTAAGTATGAATAAGAACTTTGCTGTTCGCAGTTCGCTCATATGCAGTCAGATTGAAATTGGAAAAGGTCATTCTGCTGAACCTCAGGTTTCCATGAAGAACCTATTTTCTTTATGAGATATGATAATATGAGATAAAGGGTGCGGCACGGCATTTTACTTATTTTAAAGAACCACAAGTCAAAAAGTATTAAAGATAACAACTTAATTCTTTTATTTTTACAAAATGCTACATTTAAAGTTTTGTTTGGTTCACTTACAAGCTTATTTCTTGAATATAACGTCTTTTAGGTGACCTCCTCGTTGTTCAATGCATTTTGTAAGGCGAGATCGGAAGTTTTGCTCTACCTTTTCAAGCATATCTGGACCATTGTCGACAATTGCAGCGCGAATGTTGTTCTTTAGCTCAGCTCGGGTCCTCAGACGATTGGCGTAGAATACGGATTTCAGATATCCCCACAAAAAATTGTCACAGGGGTCTGAATCCGGCGAGCCTGCTGGCCACTGGAGATCACCCCTTTGAGAGATGAGCCGTCGTGGAAAGTGTTCGCGCAAGAGATCCATTGACGCCTGCCGTGTGAGGAGTGGCACAAACTTGCTGAAACCACACATTTTGTGAAAAAACTCTTCAATCATCCGCGTGTACCGTTCCGAAGTGACTGTAACTGCCCTATCGTCTCTGTACCGCCCTATCTGCAAAACCGCCTGCCTTACTCTCTCTACGTTTTCTGGTGTTCTAGTGGTTCTTGACGGACCTGGATTTGGTTGCCAAACACTACCGGTATTCTTAAAAATATCCACCCACTGAATGATTGATGTTCGACCAGGAACACGTCCTTTGGGCGCGACATTAAACTGTTTCCTAAACGCACGCTGGGTTGCAATGATCAAACGACTGTTGGAAAAGTATACAGACACTGCGAACGCTCGCTCCCCTCTTGACCACTGCATGGCCGCAACTAACCTAGACTGAGTAAAATTTTAAACTCCACACATCTGATTGCAAATGGCCCCAACCTCCTACGACCGATGGCCGCTGCGTAGCGCGTAATTCAAATAAGTAAAATGCCGTGCCGCACCCTTTATTATGATAAGCTGCACGAGTAAAATATTGAGCACTTTTCAGTTCTCAGTTCAAGTAACGATTGGAGTTGAATAGAGATTTGCAATTTGTGATATTGTTTGAAAAATATCATTCTGCCGATCCTGAGTTTTCCATAATGAACGTGACAACTTAAAGTTCACTTCATAATCGAATTCCAGCTCCAAGTTGCTTTTAATCCAATCTCAAAAACTTCAATATTTCAGCTTGAATTTGGATAGCCATTTCCTATCCAGCAATTTTCATCACAAGTCTTTCGATTTACATCCCAAGAATTTATAATAAAATGGATAATTCGCATAGAGAAAAAAATCACTCCATTATGAAGCGTTCACGCTCAACCAAGTTGCTACAATAGACATCATTTATCATTACAAGCAACTTTTGCAATTTAAAATTATTTTGAAACAGGATCTTGTCAAGTACAGTATAAAGATAGCTACTAGATATTGAATATGGACTTACTTCTTTGAAAGGACATGATTGAGCTATTTCCTGAACTAAGACAAGAGAAACATTTCCGTCCCCTTTAAATACGGACTCAGTAAAAGCAGTTCAGCTGTGTATTGAGGACTCTCTAGTCAGTAAAACCAAGCGAAGGTTGTTGATGAGAATCCATTTATCAAATACATAACTATTTCGAGATTAAGCACCTATGTTTTGAGGAAGTTGAGGTAATGAGAATTTGAGGGAACCAATTGAGTATTCTGTAAAGTGCATCGAAAGTTTGAGTTGTGAGACTCCTTTGATGTGCAATTAGCTGATTAACCACAACTTGATGGTCACGATTACAAAAGGTCAAGTTATAAGAGTGGGATGCACATTCAGATTAATTGAAATCAAATAACGTGAGTTTATTCATCTCACCACAGATGGACAATATTCATATACCGTAATCTTCCAATTTAATGAATCTACTCACTAGAAATACAACCACTGCATCAACTATTTTATTATGGTTATGAGTGTTCAATTCATGAGTTATTTGTGTATTTAGCTGATTCACTTGACTTTTGGGCAAGAAAATCAGTTGCTGGTTTAATTAAAATCAAATAGTCGACCTAATAGCGTGATGGAAAACTTACACCAAATTACACTACTGTTGCACTATTAGCATCACACCACATCTATAGTTGAATAGAAATAACTTCCGTATTTACGTTGGATTACGAAAGTATATACGATTTAGTACATAAATTTCATTTCGTATCTTATACAGAAGTCATATCTATTCAACTATACGTATCCTACTTTTTCATACACAAAAGAAGAAGAAGAAGAAGAAGAAGAAGAAGAAGAAGAAGAAGAAGAAAAAGAAGAAAGAGGAGAACAACAATACAAATAGAAATCCGACCTATAAAAAGAAAATGGACATCAAAAATTGAATAAAGAAAAAATGAAATGAAGAAACAATTATAGAAAAGAGGGAGAAGAGGCTTTTATATTATGTAACAAAGTTCTCTTATATCACATTATGCACATATATCACATGTACATATTTATTCAAGAAAAATAAAATAAAATTAACTCACAGGATGGAAACAGAGACAATATAAGTCCAAAACGTCTTCTCTTCAAAATTATTTTAATAAATATTTCTAATAAAAATCATGTGCGAACTCTTTTGTTTTGACTGAATCATGAAGTCCTCCCACCTGCATTTAGTGTGTAACGCGTAGGGTAGAGCCATAGCCTCCTCTAATACAGAGGCTCTAATGTATTAGAGGAGGCTATGGTAGAGCGTGTACCGTACAAAGCTTTCCTCCAACCAATCTCTAGAAAACTAGCATTGAAACTTTTCCTCGATTGTCAATCAAGATCTAATTCAGTTTGTTCAATCCTCACAAAAGACAAACTCTCCTATTCGTTTCACGTAACCTGCTTCCTTTCAAAGAATCAAAAAGAGCACCCAATCTAATTTAAAGTGTGGTCGTACCGGATTCCCCCAAATCCACTACAATTCCGGGGGAATAGAGATGATCAATGCATGTGGAACACTTTCACCATCACGGTATGCCACTCACGTTGTGTTAAGCTGAATGCTGTGAATACGTGCAGTACATCAGTTGAGCTTGTATTACGTCCGAACGTCCCTCAACACTATTGGGCCATTTCCCTTTCAACAATGGCTGTATATGTAATAGGGAGCTATCTGAAGGTTGGGAACAGGGAATATCAGGTTTTGATACGTAAGTTGGAGATACTGATAGAACTTGGTGGAAATTGAACCGGTACTAAAAAGAAACTGTACGGTTTTATACAGGGTGTTTCTAAAATAGACCGACAAACTTCGTGAGCGGTTTTCTGACATTGAATTTAAGAAAAACGTTCTAGTAAACATGGGTCCTAAAATGCTTTGTTTTCCCCCTAATCGCCATTTTTTCCACCTTTTTTTTCTCCAGAATGGTTTGACTAATTTTGATGAAATTTGGCATGGTCAATGCCAAGATGAAGGTCTGCTGTAAAAAAGAGTGGAGCAACCTCATCTGACGAAATATTTCAAAATGGCGGGCATCAACAACTTTTCAAATTTAAAATTTTAAATTTTTGAATTTTAAAAGTTTCAATTTCAAATTTCAAATGAAATAATATCAGACTAAATGTATATTTTGTAACTGATTCAAGGAATCGTTTTTAAATTTGTTGAAGAATTTTTTTTAATCTATAACAAGACGTGCCTACATAATTATGTCTCTATGAAGATTAGGAGCTCTAAAGCTGAGGCCGCACTGCAGGATGGGTTTATTTCATTTCATTCATTTACACACAATTTCCAAAAACAATAAAATAATAAAACATATAAATACAATACAAAATTGGAAAAGTGGTTAGGTGCCCTCATTAGTAATCGTGTTGAGGCACCATCGTGTTGAGGTTCATGGTACCATATCAATAGAACATAAAATATTCATAGTAAAAGAACATTATGTTCTGAACATAATTACGTTATATTGCTATGGGCGTTATTTTCTGTGAATATTCTATCTACCCACTGCGTAACCATCCAGCAACGCCTTGAATAGATGTTACAGAATATATTGTATACGCCGTTAGGGAAGTTATATCTTATATAAATATTATATTCCGTGGCGAATCGTGGTATATTTAACCGGTCATCGCCGGGTATAATTATGTCCTATAGGAAATATACCCGGCGATACCACGCTTCGTCACGGATTATATTCAAGTAAATCAAACTGTAGTATTCAATACTGCTCTAACATCTTACAACACCATAACAATTAGAATAAATCTTAAATCCACAACGGTTGTCATGACAACCATCAAACATTCTTGACACGCCACGAATCGGAAAGCCGGTGCCTAACGTATGTCACCCCCGGGGCAACTCCTCTGTTAGTTCACTTGATGCACGTACATGGTATGTGACACACAATCATTATTATAAATGTGAAGGGGTGACGCATTCCGTGTATATGACATACGTGAGTATGTAGGTGAGGTGTGGTTAACATATGACACATTATGTAATATGTGTAGGGGTGTCGTCTTGGTCCTTAATGACATAATATGTTGAAATCCATTGAATCGTTTGATTGCATTCGACAGACATTTGGAGAAATGCCTGACTATATACTGCAGATCGCTCACTGTATAACGCAGATCGCTATACTGGAATTAGGAGCTCTGCTTGGTGGAAACTCCGGTATAGCCGAAGAGTGTTATTAACACCATACCATGCTCCTGTGACTTGAATTGTTAGTTTAATAATTTGATAGTATTCCAGGGATCATCTTCCATTGTTACTTTATTCACTTACTCACTTGCCAGGTGAAGATTTATCTCACTCATGGAGGGATTTCACAATTTCACCATCAGTTCTACATGTAATTTTATTAAAATTGTATCAATTTATTTAATAATTGATAGGCTACGAAACAATATGCATTGATATAAATGTAGCAGTAGGATGTGAGACGTATTTGATAAGAATTTTGTAAATGATAGATACTTCAAATACCAGATCTTTTTGTTGTATTTATAGTACAGGGTACAGAATATCATTAATAAAACAGATTTTTGTCATCCTACTATCATTGATATTTCAATCATACTGCCAGGATAATCCATTCATAACTTATAACACATTATTCGGATAGTATTTGATACCGTAAATGGGGGTAACTAAAGCCTAGGGGGAAACTAAAGCCATAATAGCAGGGTGATTTTTGGATGGTGATAGTGGCAACACTGTTTGGAATTTACATCTGATCTTGTACTCTCCTAACAGCAGCTGAGGTGTCCTTTCAAAATACGTGTCTTTTTTATCAAACAATATCAAGGTAAGTGTACAGTAAAACTATGACATTTAACCTAAAAATCAATAAAAAAGTTACCTTAAATAACTTCTGCTCTGAACAAGTCGTTTCCAATCTTAAATTCTCAGAACTCTCAACAAAAATAACTTTAATTTATGTTTCAACACACCTTTGAAAGTTATAACCTATAACTTGATTCTTTCTTTTGTTGTGATTTTTTTTTCTTAGTGATACACACTATGGGGTAACTAAAGCCACATCATAAAGGCTATGATAAGTCAAAATTTCTTCTTTTTCTTCTTCTTCTTACTTGAGTAATAATTAATAAATTTTTCTCTTTTTTAGGACCAAAAATGCCTCGAAACCCAAAGAAGAGTGGTCCGTAGCCGAGGGCGATAAGCGCCTGTCTGATAATCCAAAGGTTTAAGATCGAATACAGTTGCCGGAACGGATTTTGACAGAAACGGCCACTCCCGTCTTTCGGAGGAGACGAAAAGCCGTCGGTCCCGACTGCCTAAAAACAGTCATCATCTCTCATCATCACCCCTCTCATTACCCACGCACAAGCCTAGAGCTCATGTGGGCATCATCCTAAAAAAAAAAGAAGCTTGGTGCCAGGAAGTATATAAGGATTACACAGATGAGACAGGTTTCCAAGACTTCTGAAAAAATTCCTTGATGCTTTGGGTGACGAGAACATACGAAAAAAACTTGAAAAGGTGATTCAAGGCAGCTGGCATTGTACCCTTGGACCGAAATGAAATTATTATGAAAAGGCTTTCTGATGGTGATGCCACTGCCAAACTAATTGCCCACAAACAGTTTCTCAAGAGCTTAATTCAAGCAACAACTGGACTGATTCTTTGAAAGCTTTTTCTGAAGAAAGGAGGAAGAGTGAGACAGAACCTCTTAAACAGCGTAAGAAGAGGAAACTGAATGTGTCAGCAGGAAGGGGGATTGAAGGGATTGAAGGCACGATTCTGATCAACTAGGATGATCCTCAACCAAATATGTCCAAAACACCTGATACTGACTAGAACAAAGGAAACCTTTGAAAAAAATGACAAAACTTTGTCATTGCAATTGTGCAATCATCAAATATGAACAGAGACCGTCATACTTTTCCTTATGAACTGAAGCACTAATTTCAACAGACCTGAATTAAAGACACTTATTAAACAGAGGCCATTATACGCAATAGACCTATTTTCAATAATATTTTTTTTCTTAAAAAATAAAGCTTTTCTCTTGTCAATAGTAGTTCTTTATAGTTACATATGCTTGATTTATGTCTTCAGTTACCCCAGCACTCTCTAACTAAAGCCAAACATTGATTTTAAATGGATGGCTTTTGTTACCCCTTTTTCAGGGGAAACTAAAGCCACCATGTTTTTATTTTTTTATTCAAAAGATATATATTTCTGCCAATTTATGAATATATATTTTTAATGTATAACTACAGACCCAAGTTTTGCAATATTTATTTAACCTATAAATTAAAGGGTCTGACTTGGGCAGAAGTTTGAATTTTGAAAGTGGCTTTAGTTACCCCAATTTACTCGGTACTTCTTATACTATGACTGTGTTAGTGATGTATCAGGGTACTTGTAGTCGTCATAATAGAGAGGGTACTTGTTAATTAGTAGTCGTCATGTCGTCAAGCCCAAGACCAAGACTTCATGTGGGCATCACCCTCACAAGAAAAAAAGGAAAAAACTTGTGTATATACTTAATACTATATACTCGTGCAAAATGAAAATGAAGTTTATTCTGCCATTACAAAATACTACTGCATACTTTTAGTAAACACGTCTAGTCTTTTTTCGCACAATTTTTTGTGATGTTACAAAAATGCTTATCAACATTCGAAAGCTCCACTGGGACTACCTCTGACTTTCATTCAATCTCCATAATTTAGTCGTGAATGAAAGTCACAGGAAATGTCAACTTTTTCCGCTCAATTACAATCAGTTAACAGCCAGTCAAATTCAGTTCCCAGACAATCAGAATTCCGTCATTTTACTGCAAAATTCCATTCACTTGACAGGATTGCATTTTTCTTGTTTGTTTGGTTTTCAAATTACAAGTGACAGAAAAACAAGACGTGTGTTGTGTTTTCATGAATATTTCAATTTTTCAAATTTTGAATAGCAAAGGAGAAAAACTATGGCGCTGTCATGGTTTTACCAAAACCTACAAGTGAACACTTTGTGCCAAGTGAGAGAAATCAAGGAAAAAGTCAAACCTTAAATATAAGCTCCACAATATTCATGGAATATTGTTTAATCAAATTATTTGATCGCAAATTTGAATAAGTGTAATAAGTGAGAGAGAATAGGTTATTTCTCGTATTCTGAATTCCAAATCTATCCCCAAAACTACCACCATCAAAGAAAATTTTTCCAACAGAGCAACAGTTCTTCAAATATTTGGAGCAATTGGACGATTTCAGAGAATTTCCACTCACTTTTTTAAACGCAACAATATTTATTTATTTATTTAGCTCCACAATATTTATTATTTATTTATGGCAGCATATATACACAACACATTTATAATCACAAAATTCGTAAAAAAAGAAAACAATAGAAAATTCATAGATAAAACGAATAAAAATATCTCAGTCACTTTTGGCCTGGAAATTAGAGGCATGCTTCCAGGGCTGGTTTAGATGCTGGTTTAGCCACCAGGAAATCTTCCTGTGCACCCGTGTACGCTGATCCTTTAGTTCTCCTGACCAAACACAACACCACAACACAACACTACAACGGAACAATATAAATATTTGGAATTGTGTGTCAGAAATTATGTAATGTGTACGTGTATGTGTTTTTAAAATTCATTATGAGCAATAATTTAATTTGTAATTGAAACAAATTGCGGGTGCAGTACTGATCAGGCTCAGTGTTTCAACCCGATGCCATCCAAAAATCAAGAGATATTGCAATAGAGATTCATAAATGTTGCAATAAAAACCACCTCATTAGAAAAAATTGTCGGCCGCTTTCATTTTTGAATTATTCACAGGATAATTGAACCGAACCAATGCAAAAAGAAAACGCTTTTGTAATTTAGCTAAGGCATCTGTATTCATAATGTTCAACTTTCGACCGTCAACTCGAAATTTCTCAAATTGAAAAAGTGTTTTTTTGTTATTTCACTTTCCTGAACTCTCCCTCAGTTCACCTCTGTATATTCCTCTTCTTTTCCCAAATTTCACGGTTTTTCCTTCTCCCAGGCGTTTTTCTTCCTTTTTCGTGCTCATCTCTTCTTCTTCTCTTCTTTTCTTCTTCTCATCTCATCTCTTCTCTTCTTATTCTTCATGTCTTCCTGATTCGTTCAACCCCTCTCACTCATTTCCCACTGCTTTTTTTCTTCTACACTCTTCCCATCCTCACTCCTTCTCTCCTTTTCATACGTCTTTCCCTTTCTTCCTCTCTGTTCTCCTTCTCTGTTTCATTTCCTTCCCAAATTGGAATTATGTAAATGCCGCCTTTGAATACGAGTTGCCACACTCATTTTTCCGACCGCTCCTGCATATAATTTTTATCGTATTTTCGCAATTTCTACTAGCAAATGACGAACCGAGTCAATAAGCTGGGCCTGACAGCATAATAAATCTAAATAAATTCATTGCAGAATTTGAAATTGTTACTGTATTTCTAGATAACTATGTTTATGTTTCTCCTTTCTGATAGATTCGATAACATTGTTGGTTTTATTGGTTCATTAATAAGAACATTATTGTGAATTTATTGTTGCACTTCATTTATAAATAAAAACTGCCTGCACGAGGTACAAATAAAAAAGCAATCAAGGTTAAACTTTCCTTTGAAACATAGCTACTAAAATTTCCAAGTTGGGCTGTAACATGTAACCTTGAATTAACTTCCACACCAACCATTCACAGGCTTGCTGCTTTTAGATGTGCTGGTTTCTGCCCTTCTACTATTTGTATACTGATTGAATTCCCACAAATTAAAGCTCAATTTTAATCTTGGACATTGTAATACTTCTGTGGAATAATCAGTGGAGCTACATTATTCCTAAAGACACTAATATTAATTACAGTGAATCACCAATTACATGAATCGCCAATATAAGTGAATTCAGGCGAACATGAGGTTGTAGAAATCTGATTCACTTCATTTTTTATCCAAGCATAGATATGTGTGACTCTATAAACAGTATCAATACCACACAAAACCTTGTGGTTTATTCTTTAATTCATGTAAGTCTCGCGAATCTTCTTAATTCAAGTAATGGCGGCTAATTTTATCGTTAAGGCAACCGGCATTTTCATTAGAAACAAATTTAAGGCATCACTACAAATTATATTATTGAGCTCTATAGTATACTGTAGCTATTATACTATTAAACTTATAATAGCTATTATACCTGTAGTTCTTTGAACAACAGGGTGAAAGTTTCTATTTTGTTCCTTTACTTAGCGATCATTGAAAAATCATGCCATCAACTCATTACAACTTTTGACAAAGAAAAGAAATAACTTGTACTTTAACATTTCGAGCCTTTGACAGAGGTGACTGAAGCCCAGAAAAGACGATCCGTATTATTTCCTGAATGGACAGCATTCTGAGAGCATTTTAAAGAACAAAGACTCACAACACAGAGGCGATGATGAGATGTCATTACGATGTGCAGGGGGCTGGAAGTTTTCAGCTCTTCTTCGTGAAGGAATTTTCCGTAAAAGAACTCAATTTCGGCCGCCGTAGATGAACTTTCCTCAAATTCTCACCTCAATTTTAATTTACTCAGATTTTAATTTACTCTGTTTCTTTTCAAAGTAAACCCTTGCTCTTACAGATTGGATCATTTGCAAATCAAATCAAAATCAAAAATCAAATAATTTTTACTGCCCAACAAATTCCGTAAAGCCCTATTGATTTGCTCTATATTTGCTCTTTGCCCTATTGATTTTCCGTAAATCCCTTGCTCTATTGATTTTTTTCTCAATTGAAGCTCTATCAATATTAGGTAATCTAATATCAACATTACAATTGAAGTTTCAAATTGATAATCGATTATACAAATCAATTTCTCCAAAAAACGACCAAATTCGATAAAAATTATAATAAAACAGTGCTATGAAATAAACTCTGAAGACTTCTGCAACTGGGAATATTGACTCAACCACTATACTTGTTCAGGCTGGACGCACATTTTAAAGGATTAACTGCTTTCAAGCAAAGGTTGCGAGTCATTTTGTCTCTACAATCTTCTCGGACACTACTTCTGCGTGTAATTACATCACGAGGCATTCGCTCCAATTGAAATACACACGAAACTAGGTGTCCGACAAGATTCTAGATACAAAATGACTCGTGACACTTGCTTGAAGCAGCTTCTTCCTGCAGAGTGCGCCCGGCCTTCATTTATGGTGAATTCCTTTAGAAACATAGCTTTATCGACCAGATAAACAAACATTCAAGACTGCGCTCGGATGGGTGACCGATACAAAAAATAAGGCGAGGTGGAACCTGCCCGTAAGGGTCTCACCACCGATAAAAAGCCATACGATAAAAAAAATCGACCAGATACTTTCAAGATGGAAGGAATAAAGAGATATTGCAATTACTGTGTCAAGAAGATCACAAATCAATTATAAAATTTGGAAAACTTTTGGAAAATGTAAATTTCAGTAGGCTAGTAGAAGAGAAAATGAATAAGTCATGAGAGAGACTTAGCAAGCAAGCAAGTAAAGAAATAACGGAGAATGAAACACCCCTAATAGATTATGTAGACGGATGGAAACAGAAAATGTATGAGGACATGAGTGTTTGAAAATAGTATACGAAGACTTACTATGAAACAGTTTCAAATAGGAATGTGTGAAGAGGGAGGATAAGAAAATGGTATCCTGATCCATATTGCATGAGGAAGAGACCAAGTGAAACAGAAACAAGCCTTATTGTTGTAACGTTTTTGTCAGTCACTACTGAAGTTTGTTTTGTAGGTAATGGAATATTCTTGTGAGTACTATATAGTTGTTGAGTGCATTCACAAAGAAAGCTTGATGCATTGCAAGCGCTTGCCAGCAATTCTTACAATGAATTCATTTTATTTATATTCAACATTTATATAAACAGCATGCGACCAGCGACCAGCGTTCTTTATGCATCCTAAAATACGTTATTTTGAATGCAACTAATTCTTACTCTCATGACAACGTTAAACACTGTAGGTACAAATAAATTGGAGATTCTTCTGAGTTTCTTAAAAGATGTTTTTTATTTTGTTCTAGCTGGTGATATTCAGGGTAAGCCGGGGACCATTCGTGGAGGAATTCTACCAGTGTGTAACCTACGGTTTCTACACGGAGCCATGGCAGGAACAACTCTACACAGGATTCAGTTTCGTTTGCATGTTTATGCTGCCGCTACTGATCCTGGTTTCCACCTACGTTTCAACAATCATCACGCTCTCTAGTGAGTAAAAACTAACTCTGTCTTTCAAGATTTCTTCGCAGAATGTGAATTTTTCATTGATAAAATTTCATCTGCTAGTAGTCAGACAGAAAGCTACCACTTATTATGATAAAACTCTTTCCAGAGCCTCCTTTCCTTTTCAACAAGCCTTTCTGCTGCATAAAAGCATTTCCACATTCAGTTTCAGTGACTGACTTCTTCCGCCCCGCGTAACAAACGCAGAGGTTCAAGAGTGGGCATCCACTCCAAAAAATATTCAACTTTCCCCCTCAGGAAATAAAAAAAATGTTTCGGAAACATTATGATGGGTCTCCAGCTCCAGAAAAACCATGTTTCTGGATCATATCAAGGAAGGGAGGAGGTTTAGAAGGTTTGATGCAAAAATATCGTATAAAGGTAGGAACATTACGCATCAGAGAACAGGCACATGGCCATGTTGAAGAATAAAGATGGGAAATGTTCAGGTGAATAAGATAGAAGGGAGAAGAAGATAATACTTAGAAAAACAAGAGGAAGATGAAGATGAAGAAGAAGAAGAAGAAGAAGAGAAAAAGAAGAAGAGAAAAAAGAAGAAGTAAGAGAAGAAGAAAAAGAAGAAGAGGCAGCAAAAGAAGGAGAATTTGATTATTCAAGCTAGATACACCGGAGACTCCTGATCCGAAGAGATTTATTCTGTTGAATAATTATGTGATACAAACTGAGAAAGTAATTTGGAGACATTGTTTCCAAATTTTTTTTCATTAGGTGAGTTTTTGAACGATTGACAAAAATTTTGAATCAAATGAATTATAAAATACTGTAATATAGTGGTACCGTACTCTGAAATCTTTCATCCGATCCGCTTAGAAGCCCACTGAACGAATTTATGGTAGCATTTCTTTCACTGAATAATTGAACCAATTTGAGATTCTGAGAATCGTATCGTGGAATTCCAATATTGAATCGATAACAAAATTCATTTTAAGTGCTCAATCGGAATATTATTCAGAAACTGAAACTTGCATTATTACAATCGTGGCTGCTTCTCCTGGCTTTTGTATGATTCAGGATTATTACATTGTTCATTTCATCAAAACTGGTGATTTTGTTTCCATTCCAGATCATTTTTACCAATTTTCCTAAAAAATTTCCAATTATTTTTCTGTTACAGAGACTGACAAAATGGAGGTTACGGGTAAATCTGACCCTACTAGACATAGACTGATTCACAGGGCGAAAATGAAGAGTTTTCGAATTTCAGTGGTGATTGTTACCACTTTTATAGTTTGGTGGACACCCTACTACAGTATGATGATCATATTCGTATTCCTCAACCCTGACAAACATGTAAGTTCATTATCAAGATGCTACTTCTACTAGATCTTATTGTAGGATAGATTCAATAAGATCTTAGTAGATTTTTTAGGATGCGGCTGAATGGTGGTGACCAAGATTTGAACAAGAAGTTCCCAATTTGATAAATTTGTTGATAGATTAATTTCTTCTGACAATGATATCCATTATCAATTATTTCCGTAATAATTGCCAAGAATTTGGGATGTATTAAATCACAAAAGATATTCATGAATCCCAAAAACCAGACTTAAAATTTTAAAATGACACATTATTAGAATTGATGATTATTTACTATATAAAAAGGATTTGAGAGAAGTTCTTGGTAGCGTTTGAGTTTGAGCAAAGACAATTCAACTACTATATTATTTAATATTTAACTACTATAGTTAATATTGTATTTTGTTCGAGATTCTCTGTTGTATTCTACTCTCGGATACTAAATACACGGTAGGTTCACGCGCATATTCCAACCTACATTTTGAGAAGTGTGATATTACTCTACACCGAAAAAGAGATATGTTTTTTTATGTTTCCATGGTAACCGGTTAATAGCTACGTCATAACCGCAGCAGACTTCTGCGTATCCTACTTATGAATCCTACCGCGTATTCTACACGGTGGCCCATATAAAACCGGCCCGGGTGATATAAGGAAGAAATATCACCCGGGCCGGTTTCAAATTGGCCACCCTGTAGTATCCGTGATTCTACTCTTTACTAGCGTTTGACTAGACAATATTTTCAAAATAAGAAATAAAAGGTCAAAAATTTCATTAGGCTAATTCAATGATATGCTCGATCAAAATATAATAATGTTTTCACCATCTTTCCTTTTGTATTTGCAATGCAATTTAATATTGTTTTTATTTTCAGCTGAGCGAGGAATTACAGAAGGCGATCTTCTTTTTTGGCATGTCCAACAGTCTTGTCAATCCTATTATTTACGGCGCCTTTCATCTTTGGAGGCCAGGGAAGAAGAAGAAAAAAGGAAGCCAAAGGTAGGCTTAAAACAAAATTCGATTATTGTCAGAATATTGAGATTGAGAACAAATTTGTCTAGAGATAATTTGTCGAGATTGGGGAAAAACAAACACAAATTATCTCTCAAGCCTTCATCACTCAAAATTTATTCTTCACCTTCCATTTCAAAAAAGTTTAATCACAAGAGATAATCAATAATTTTCCAGGGCACAGACTTTCACCAAAAAAAAGAAGGAAATTCGACTTTGAGCCCTGCGATACATTGTGATGGATTTAGCATTGGGCTTTGTAGCTTATACGACCCAGAAGCCAAAGGGCTCAAAGGGAGCCCTTATAGGGAAGGCACAATTGAACCATCTGTTCAATTTTATCGACTCTGTGATAAAGATTCTTTAGAATCAAGCCCTTTTTGCACTCTTGGGATAGATGAGGATGATAAATTACTTTTCCAGCAACAATAAATAGCTTTCTCACATTCCTTGTGATAATTAAAAGACTTTTATAAAATTTGATAGAGTCGAACCTGTATTCGATCTTGGAACCTTTGGATTATCAGACAGGCGCTTATCGCCCTCGGCTACGGACCACTCCTGAATTCATAAATGGAATCAGAAACAATTCTATTTCTTATTAAGAAGAGATGGTTTAACAAATAATTTCTTATTCCTTATTTAATTGAGATATAATTATATTATTGTCTTTGATGGAATGTAGGATTGAAGAGTTTCATTTCTCCTTTTTTTAATCTTTTTTCTAACACTAAAATGTCGGTCTGAATCATTTCATTTTTGCTTGATTTTTTCAATATTTCTATATTGCAGAGTACAGTATCTTCATCGGTTAAGACATGTAGGCTATGTCTATAGTTGCACCGCAACTATCGACAAGATAAGAAATTGCGATATTCTGTCACTTCCAATAATTCTCTAAAATTTTCAATAACTCTTTGTCTCAATTTCAACTGAACCAGTTCAATTTTTTTCAATAATACTCCAATTACTTCATTTACTTACTCCAATTACTTTTCTAATTACTTTGTGATTTTTCATTTGCATTTTCCAATATCATTTATTTGAGCCACAACAACGGGGTAAAGGTGGCCAATAATTTATTTTATTTTCAACTTAAAATTTATATTTAATATTGTTTTATGAGAAGCATGTTTCAATTTCAATTGTTTTCAATATTATTGTTACTTGTCTATTGCAGGGAAGGTTCATCGGTGAACACACGTATGTCAGTCCACCGCAACCATCGCCAAGAAGAGACCTCGCTGGTCCTAATCGAAGCCGAGCGCCCATGTCACACCGCACGCGGTCAGTTCACGTAGCACAAGCGTCACTCCGGCACCGACACGTCACGTCGCGTCGTCACGCGGCACTATCTGGTCACGTGACTTCGTCTCAACAGCGCGCTTCACGTCGCGCGTCGTTCGAGTCACGCCGAGAAGCGAGTCAAGTTCGCGTCCCAGGTCATCAAACTTGACAGAGTTAATCACAAACAGTCATTGACTCAGAGTCATTGTACGGAAAATAATGACTGAGTCAGATTGACTCTGATTTATTTGGATATTGTGAAGTGGTGTGATTATCCACTGTTTGGCAAGTTTTTGCTCGCCATTTAGTGAGCGGTTACTATCACTTACCTTCAGCAAAGACAATGTTGTATTATCCATTTATAATAATATTATCTATTGTCTTTGCTTCCAGAAATTGAGTAAGATTTCAGAATAGCTGGTTGGGTTTTGTTGTGAGGATTCGAGATATTCAACTGCCTCAATTTATGAATTCCTGATAGATTTGTGTGAGAATAAAAGCGTGTAATTTAAATACTTTCTTTGCTTCCAAACATCGAGAAAAATTTCAGAATACCCATCCATCACTCCAGATTCTCTCTTATTAGAAAATGGAACAATAATTATGAAAAGGCAGCAGAAAAATATTTTATAAGCCTGACTTTTCATTGGATTGGAAACTATTATGTGAAGAAATTTCATAAATCCTTCAACAAAAACAAAATTCTACTCATTTTTTCGATTACCTACGCTTGTCACGTATAATTTCACAAATATTACAGTAGTTTTTATTGCTCGTTTTTGAACGTGCTTCATGATAAGGTAACTTAGTATAGTTTTTTTTAAAGAATGCATTGTTGAAAATGCAGCCTTCCATCTACAGCTATATCTATGTACTATGTCAAGGTAGAAGACAAAATGAAAAACTTCCCAAGATATGAAAAATAAGAAATTTCTAAATTGAAAAAACAATTGAAGATATCAACGGGATAAGAAATGTGAAAAAAAGTAAAACCTATCATAATAATAGTCTATTAATCAATTTTGAGAAAAAGTTTTGAAAATGAATTATAAAAAGTAGGAGAATTCATTTGATAAATAATGGGCTGAACTCAACATGAATATTGAAAAATGAATTGTTTCACAAAAGACAAAAAATCAATAAAATAAAAACAATAAATTTGAAGTTGAATACCTTCAAACAAAGGTATGATCTCATAAGGTACAAACCCTCAATACTTTCCCTAAAAGTAGACAACACAGGAATTTAAAATGCAAAAAATACAAAAGTCGTAATTATAAAATGCAATGCTCAATTGAAGGAAAATCATTCAACGGTGAAGATGATTTGATCACCACATAATCAAAAAATATATACTGTAGTTCAAAGCACAGTAAGGTGAAAATATAGTTCCTCCCCAATAGAAACGGTGATCAAACAAAAAAGGCTCCTCAGTTTTATAGTTCCAGTTCCTAGTTCCTTGTTTCTAGTTCTAGATCCAGATGAATTTATTTGATATTTTTCAATCATCAAAAGTTATCAGATGACCTTTTCCATATCCTTTTTATTCAATTGGGGCTCATTACGATTATATTCAAACCCATTATTTTGAAAAGGTATTATTATTTTCAAACAAATCGAGTGAACTCGTCAAATAGAATTATCAAATCAGCACTATCAGAACTACCAGAACTGTTGCTTGCTCGCCCATTGTTTGCTGATTAAGCTGAATCACTAATCACGATAAATTTGGGTTGGAGGTGACTGTTCTATCAATCAACAAGTTTGGTATTCAAGGTTTTTTTGTTGCTTTATCAAACCTCACTCCCATCTTCCTCCCCAAAAAGGGGGGAAGAGAATTTCTCCCCTCAAAAAAGGGGTACGTCCCGCTCTTCAAATAAATGGTGAGCCACTACTACCACCAAACATAAATAAAGCGCCTCACATCCCCCCCCCCCCACTCGTCATCGTAATAATAATTACTCTATTATTCATCGGAATGGGCCGCCTGACTATATAATCATACTCTGAATACTTCATTTGCTGTCTGAGGCCTTTCTTGCAGCCAACATAACAATCCGAAACTGACGTTTATTCATTCACAGAAGGAAAGCCTCTGCATTAAAATAAACATCGTGCTGCTGAACAACCGCATGGTTGAAATTTCATGCAAAAAATGTTTTGTAGCTGAAGGTTGATTGTTGAGGTCGAGTTGATATATTAGGAAGTCATATGCATTCATTAAACATGAAAATTTAATCAACTCTGGTTAGTGAATCGCGTCAGTTTATAAGGTTTCTATCAAACTAGGAACATTATGTATTGATTTATATTGAACTTTTGACATTTCACTTGTTTAAAAAGTCACTCTTTTAAACCTTTGAATTATCTGAAAGAAGACAATTCTAAAAAAATATGAATCATTCATAAATTCATCATTTCTCAGATGTGTAAAAATACAACTACTGTGATCTACTAAATTTCAAGAATACACAACTAATCTTCATTACCGTATTTGAAACGTTTCATGAATAATTGTTTAAAAACATAGAATAATGAAAATTCGCATGCAATCCTCGTTCATATTTAGAAATATGAAACAATTTGAAAGAATTGGAGAATATGCCAAAAAAATATTGAAAGATTTTTGAAGATATTTTTCTTTCAGAGAACTATCGGGATATAAGATTCTATGAATGGAGTTGAACAATTAGGTTCACTAATTCACTAATATTAATCCTACAGTATACAGGGCATCTATCACATTGATGAAACCATGATGTAGAACCAGATAGACTATTGAAGGATATCTTATCGCAAGCATAGAAATACAATGATAAATATTGTAGAGCTTGAAGAGATTGTGTAAAGAAAGAAACTGGTATCAATCTCTCGGAATTGTTGAAGTTATTGAAAATAAATAAGCTGAGGCATAAGTTTATTGGCATGAAAAAGTAAACATGGAAAAAGTAACTACAGGTGATACTTCCAAAGATATGATAGAAAATTAATGTTATTCAAATACCAATGACTGAAATACTGTACATTCATATTGTAAATTCACTTAGAGGAAACGCGGTTGTGTTTGCGAGAGTCTCCATTTCACAATAATTGATTTACATAAATTTATTTTATAAAATGTGGATCAGTATGATATAAGTGAATGCTTACTGATGGTTCACGGAAAAATGTTGTGCAATATAAACTATTCAACTTTATACCCATACAAGTGGACTAAACTTCATTAAAACTGTACGTATTAATACAGGAATTTTCAGTATTATTACAGTGATTCTCTAAGAGAACGTTTGTAAAGCAAACTTCAATAGATATTAACTACCTACTCATTTGAACTTGTGAAAACTAAGATAAGTTTGTTTATAATGTAGATGTCATTCCAACTTGCTCCTTCCTAAAGCTCGAATAATGTAAGATATTTAGTTTTAAGATACACTTTGGATAGTTTAAAAGTCGACTGTAAAATAAACTTAATTTTATTTGTCTATATATATGTACATACTGTAGCTTCAAACGATATTAGCTAAGTGTTTCGTCTCAAAATTGCTGCTAAAATGTTATTATTTGCAATTACAATGTAAGAAAGAATTTGAAACAATGTATATTTCAATGTGATTAGTGAATACACTCTTTCTCTTGTTGAATATTGTTGTATAATAAATATTTTCCATCTTGTTATTGCACATAATTTCTTTGTAATTCAACTTACCTCGCACTACTAAGAAGATGAAAGTACCGTAGCACTATAGATGAAGAAATGCATCTTTTCAGATAAATTCGTTACAAATTTCTGAGGTTCTATGAGAGTGGATTTAACGTCTCACTTCTTAATTTGAATAAAATGTTCTACTATATTTTTACTTATTTTCCTGAATTATATTTCATTTCTGAATTACCTAGTGATTCCGGTTCCAGCTTTCAGACATATTGAAACTATATTTGAAATTTATACAATAATTTTTACAAATTATAGATATGAATTAATTACTTGGCCTACCAAGTACTAAATATTCATGGATAGAAGGAAAATCAAGATTTTCAGACTTTGAAAAAAATTGTTTCAGGCAAGTTATATGATCGAAATTATCCATTATTCTGGAAATATATAATTCAGTAGCATAAAATTCAATATTTAATAACATCGGCTAAAATCTGAACTGATCGGCTAAAAGCTGAATCTGAAATCTTAGAAGAATGCTCCTTAAAAACCAGTATCTAGCTCTATCAATTGAAAATACTTGGAACGTTGAACCAATATAACAGTACACCTTCGGCTAAACGTGATAGCAATAAGTTTAATACATAGTCAAGTAATCATGACATCAGATATAATATATTTTCAAGGAATTTCAATTTAGAAGAAATTAAATTTAACCAATCCAAACCCCGAATTACTAGGATGAATCAAAACAATCACTCGGTCCAAATCCTGCCTCAGTTTTATCCCAACTTGCTTACACCTTATTTTGTATCACAAAACCTCACCACAAATTCCCTTAGTACCGTACACTATCTTCTGCAACTTATTAGAAGAACGCACGAGTAGACTGAAGGACAAACCAAGTAGGTAATGAAACAGGAGGAAACATGAGTAGTGCCCTTCAGAATGTATGCGGTTCGGTCGGACCGATTTTGCCTGCTTCTGATAATTATTCAAGCAACCAAATAACGAGCAATTACTGGGCACAATTGCAGGAAAATCTGCTGAGAGATCTATTCTCTCTCTCTTTCCTTCTCTCCCTCACTCCCTCTCTCTCTCCTCTCTCTCTCTCTCTCTCTCTCTCTCTCTCATCCCCTCAATTCTCTTTTACAATATCAAGTTTTCTCTCACTCACTCTATTCTCTCACACAGTATCTCCAATATTATACTCATCACTTCTGTCTCCCTCACCACTGTGACTTATGGCTCTAAATTTGTCACAAACATTGCCTTCTATCTACAAATTTGCCCGGTTTTATTTCATTTTCCCCAACGATTCTTCTTAACAAACTGTTGGAATTAATTCTACAATACTGTATAAATATAATATAGGTAGTTAAAAATGAACATTTTCAGGTATATATGCGAGGGGAGGAATTGTTCAGATCTTTCTGAAGAATGCTGAATCAATTAAATGCATATTGGGCTATAAGAGCCAATAACAGTAACAACTGCAAAATATTATTTTTGACTCAGTTGTGACCGTGCACTGTTCAATTCCGACACAGTCGTTGAAAAGGAATTTTTGTTTGTTAAACTTCAACTTGTTTATCTAATAAGACGGTGGACTTCGGTTAATTTAAAGTAGACATCAGTTTTGTTCTTATTAGACAAAAGTAGTTTCGTTCACCCAAACTAAACGATGTTAGTTGATGCTTATTTAAACGCCAACGAGTCATCGCAACGCAATCTCCTCCTCTTGCTCCGTCTTTCTCATTTCATCGTTCTTTCTTACTTTTGCTCTTCATCAATCATTCACTTCATCTCTGTCTCTTTAGTACGAACTTAAGGACCTTTTTCAAAACTAGTGAACATTTTGCAAAGTGAAAATAGAACTTCAACCTAATGGAATTAGGTTATACACGGCGAGGTGGAACTACCTTCGGGTCTCCCCACCAACCAAGGCCATACGCTAGATAGATAGATAGTACGAACTTTATTACTTCAACTTCATGCACACAGCATGTTGACGAATGTCCATGCTACTCACATGTCTCAAACAAGACTAAACCTACCTATACAGCAGAGTGGAATTTAGCCGCAGCTTGTGAGAGCAATCCAACAGTTTCCTAGTTGGAAATTTGTGTCCACACTCGTTGTGACAATAAATTTGAGACAAATTTAGAAATTGGTTTGGAAATTCAACTTCAATTCTAGACAAGAAGTTGCTGTGGCATAAAGATCATAATAATAATCATATTACAATTTCAGATAATGATGATAATAATAAGAGCAGAATAAAACTTCAAGTGTACAACCGCGATACTAAAATTATTCTGTACCGTAACGTAATAGAGCAGAATTATAGTCAGAAATCGTGATATTAAGTTGGAAGGTAATGAGACATTGCAACCATACAGTTGCTGTTAAATCATAATAATTAATTGAACGAAATTCCTAATTATTAATGCCATATAATATTCTGAAGACTTTTGCTTTTGCAAATATTGACAACAGATTAATAGCTAGTAAGGAATTCGATGAACGCTACTGCACAAAAAACTTTCTCCCCGGGCGGGAAAACTACTGCACAAGTTTTTTGTGCAGTAGCGTTCATCGAATTCCTTACTAGCTATTAATCTGTTGTCAATATTTGCAAAAGCAAAAGTCTTCAGAATATTATATGGCATTAATAATTAGGAATTTCGTTCAATTAATTAGAAATCGTGATTCTAGTGGTTTGGATATACTTCATCTGGAATTCCGGGTACTAACAATAATAATAATATCGTGTCACCTGGATGGCTCAGGTCTGGTGTTAAGAATTTTCATTCTCAGGTTACACCTTACACCTGAATGATTTCAGGGCCTTAAAGACACTTAACTATAGTTTAGAATCTCAGTATTGTACTTTATCCAATTAAGAATGTTCAATGTCTTGTGAAAAAATACCACATTTTATTACCGAATATGAATTATTATCGATAGGAAAACATTTCACTGTTTGTCAGAGATCTAGGATGGATAAATGAATACGGTATTAGTATTCGAATTTACAAAAATCATTACCTTCACCATTCAAATTACCGTACTACTGGAAACTACCAAACAATATCAGGATATATATAGATTATAATATTTTATGATTCAATAGTTGGGTTACTAAGTCTAGTCAGTGGATTGAAGCAAAGAGTGTATGTGTGTAAAAACAATACTCTAAATATTAAAGTAAAAAATTTCGAGAAAATACAATTTTCAAACACATTATTTTTCAAAGCCTATCCACTGACTAGTTCTAGTGTACGAATTGAACTAAGAAAATTAACTACAAAACATTACATTTTGTAGTTTACGAACTACAACATATAAACAAATCTACTAAAAAGCGATTCATTAAAAAAGTCACTGCACCTAGGTATTTTTACTCACTCTAATTTTTCTTCATAACTTTTCTTTTTATTTTTTCAATTTTTCTGTGTAATCATGCACGGAGAAGTAAATCACGAATGAGAAGAATAAGAGACTGGAAAACAGACAAAGCAGACAATTTTATAAGTATCAGAATTTTTTAAATAAAGAGAATTCCAGCGAAAGGCCCAGCTTTTGAGAATTTAAAGATGGAAGGTAATGAGACATTGCAACTATACAGTTGCTGTTAAATCATAATAATTAATTGAACGAAATTCCTAATTAATGCCATATAATATTCTGAAGACTTCTGCTACTGCAAATATTGACAACAGATTAATAGCTAGTAAGGAAATTCGATGAACGCTACTGCACAAAAAATTCCTCCCCGGGCGGGAATTTTTTGTGCAGTAGCGTTCATCGAATTTCCTTACTAGCTATTAATATGTTGTCAATATTTGCAGTAGCAGAAGTCTTCAGAATATTATATGGCATTAATTAGGAATTTCGTTCAATTAATTATTTTGAGAATTACTGAATCCACTGAGAATAGCTTGCTTATTAGTATTTACTCACTTTTCCAGGATTCAATTCCCAACTTCTCGTGACATTTTTCACTCTACCACAAACATATAGTACAATTCATATAACTTGGGCAGGTAATGAATAATAGGAGGCGGTCTGTAATCAGGTGTAAGAGAGTGAACTAAGTCAGTCTGACAACGATATTTTGAGGAAATTTATATCGAAGTTCTGTGACAGAAATTAATGTTAGGCGTTGTACGAGCACACTAACAGCACACTATTGGCGAAATGTTTTTCCATATTTCTCATTAGGGAAAACTGGATAATTCGGCGAGGCGGAACATCCGAAAGGGTCTCTCCGTCAAAAAAGCCATAAGATTAATAATTAATAATTGGCGAAATTTGGAATCTGGCAGTCTATTATGAGTAGTAAGTACCTACTAACGGTAGACTGAGGACGTGCTACATCTAAGTGCTGCCAAATTATTTGAATTGTATTATACAAGGTGCTACTGAAATATGCCATGATATTACAAATACACCGCTAGAACGAAGTTAATTAATTGTAAGCTAATAATTTTTCTATTCCCTATCCATAAACACTTTTCGTACAGAAATGTGCAATCTTTCTAATCTAGCATCTAATTGCTACAGAGCACTATTATATACCAATACTCCCTACAAACAAGATACTATTCGTAAAGTCTACACAATAATTCTAAAATAATGCTCTATAACAATAAGTGGCTAAATTTTAATGACCTCAAGTAGATTGCACATTTTCCAGTAATGCAGTACCGATAATCGAATGGAATATTCGATCAATAAAATTAAAGCTGGTTATTTTTGTAAAATATCTGGATTAAAAATGAATTGTCATTACAAGTTTTTACAGAGCTCAAAATATATAACAATTCATCCACTACGCAATAATACAAGGCTGCATAATACTGGATAAATTCTTATAAACTTTGAACGATAAAGAGCTATAATGAGGTAATAATTCATAGTCATCCATGATTATATCTATTCTTGAGGGGATAATCAATAGACTAATCAAATTGTACAACACAAGTTGTTATTATTTACAGCAGAATGACAAACGAATTCGTTTACAAAAATAAATAAGTTATAAAATAGTACGATTTCAATAGTTTTATAATAAACTAGACAATTATTCAAATAAACAGTTACATTTCAGTATTCGATAAAATAAATAATAATAAATTATTAAGAATAGTAAGATTTCAGCGGCCTATTCAAAATAGTGGACATTCAAAAAATTTCATACGAATTGAACTGAGATTTTAGTCAAAGGAATTCTTAAATATTTCATAAAAACTCACAAGAAGACAGTAATTGAATGAAATTGGAATTTTGAAATGGTAAATGAAAATTCTAGAGAGTTATTATATTTGGCAACATTCAATATGAATATGTTTAGATATGAATCACCGGAAACAAATACAAATTTATTATTCATCAACTAATTTACTGCTAGAAAATGTTATGTAATGTTCAATGTATGATCTCAAAATTTTTCCAAGTGATGAATGAAATAATAACATCACACTAATGATATTATCGAGATGTTTGAGATTTGAATTTGATCCCTTATCATTTCCACCAAAATTCTAACAAGGTTCAAGATACCTAGATTCTTCGAGATATCTTCAGTACGTTTCCTCGTATCTTTTTTTTTGTAAAAATAACACCTCATAGATTTCAAGGGTCTCAACAATTTGAGAAGCATAAAACTTTCAAAACCGAATAACTATAATAATAGTGCATAGTGGCAAGACGATCATATTATATTCGATGATGAATTTGATCTATTCCCATTCTTAAAGGGATTTTTGTCTTATAAACACATAGAACATGATAAATTCAAAAGTTTCTGTCAATCTAAGAAGCTTATCAGAAACATTTTGATAATTTGTCCAAAATTCTATCAAGAATGCAGAGTTTATTATTACAATTGAACTGCATGATCATCGGTGATCATCAAAATGGGGAAATAATTTTATGATAATTCAGTTATTTATGATAATAACAATGATATAGTTCAGTGATTATGATAGATGATACCAATAAAACGATGATGAGGAAGTTGATTGATGAAGTTGTAATCGTTTGTAGCGAAACGGTGAATTGATGAGTAAACATTCGATCCTTTCAAACAAAAATCGTCCAAAAACATATTGTATAATACCATCGTCCCATCAAGTTTCTACAAAAGCACTTATAGCTCGTCGCGAACATACTTAGGCATCAGTTCGGTGATTCGTCGAATGTAGTCTGTCTTTTCTAAGCATCCCTCGCAGTCCTCCTCCCAGTCGTTCAGAATCTTCTTCAGATCTCTGACCTTCAACTTCTTCAGATCGACTGTCTTGAAGTCGATTTGCTTGTCTGAAAATAAAATTATTTATTAATTTCAATTATTCTTCTTTTTTAGAATACATTTTGATACAATTGTACAGAATTCCTGGAACATTGTAATGAGAATCTCAACGAGAATCTCTATGTAATCAAAAAACTTCTGATCATAAAAGCGAGAAATGAGCATGTCAATTAGAGTTGCATTTATAAATTTGAACAAAAATAATAAATAAGGTGCCTTTCAAAAGCCGTGGATATAGTTGATTCACTTTTTATGAAAATGTCTATTTACTCTATTCAATTTATCAGGGGGAGAAAAATTTAATAAATAACATGTTAATACTTTTTCTAGGAAGTACAATGTTACTAGTTCGGCTAAGTTACTGGACCAAGTATTTCCATAATGTTCAGTAAATCGATGACATCTGAAATATTTTACTAAATGACAAAAAACCCGGGAGAAAATAATAAAATTTGATAGGTGAAAAAATATTGTATTAAAGTATCAATTTTAGAACATTGGAAGATTAAAACACTAATTGTTTTTGAGAAAACTTAAACTATCAAGTTACACTGTTACAGCGATGGACAGTTAAAAATTGCAACAAACCAAATAGAATTTGTATTCAACAATGAAGAAATGACTTCACATGAGTATTGACAAGTGATTGGTATATCGTATATCAATATAACATCAGAAAAATATTAAAAAGTAATTGAAACCATAAATCTAGAAAAACAAACGATTCCTGGTTTTTTCTGGTTAGAAAACAAACGATTCCTGATTTATTTAGAATATTTTAAAGAGGGAAGAATCTAAAAGAGCTTACATAGCCTATTAAGAGATAAATATTGATGAATAAATGGCATCTTATCATTATTATTATAAAAAGTACTATAAGATTGTCATGTTATTAGGTAAGGTAATGTTGTAATATAAAGTGTTTATAATAAAACATGACAGAGCATTTCAATCGTGTTATAGACTTGTAGCACAATATCAAACGATATCACAATAATAGTCGTTCCTATTAAGTTATTAAGAAAATAGACGTTATTAAGAAAATAGACGAGAAATATAAATGGATAAAATAAAACTGGATAATTTATAGAATATTAATATTCAAATGTACACAATAGGAGAGTAATAATTCAGAAATGATGAGCTGAAAAAAATACTAACCATATCGCAAATCACAAATTTGACCATCCAATTTTTTTAGCTTTCTGCAAATAACGTCTGTAGGAACATTGAATTGTAAAGGTCTTGACATTTCTGATAGGATGCCTGTAGCCGATGTTTCAAGACCGCCCAAATAATAACACTGAAATAAATACAAAAAATGAAATTATGAAAATAAATTATTAAAAGTTGAATTTCCAATACCGACACCGTACCAAATCAACTTATAAGCTTTCAATATCAAGTAAGTTATCAAGACCAATGCATAACATAGTGGTCATGAGAAATAAGAAGCAAGTGGATCACTAAAATAGTTTGAAATCAGAAGCAACACTGTAAAATATTGGTAAAATCATAAAAGGATGATGTATTGAATAAAATGAGAATATTTGTACGCTGAGTGAATTCATTATGTCAATAATATTATCTACAAATAATTCACCAAATGCTTAGAAAAGAATTAATAATTCGTAAGAAAAGAATTCTTTAACTAAAGAATAATTCACCAAAGAAGTTGGAAATGTGGTGAATATAATGTAATATAATAATGTGAATATAAAGTGGTGAAATGTCGGTTAGTTAATGTCACCTTTGAAAACTCAAAGAATTGGGACACAGATTCAATTAGGCTATAAACAACCAGGAAATCAAAACTATCAAGGTCTTAACGGAATTAAAATTGATGTTTCTTGAATCACAGAGAATTTTAAAGCAATAAGATAAACGACTTTTTGTTACATCTTTTTATTTTGAAAATCAATTTTTCAAGTGAACTGAAACTGATTCATAAACATACAGGTAGTCTATAACATGAATTCTATATGAAAAGATAATGACTTATTGAGATATAATATAAGATACTCACGAATTTGTTGTCTTTGCCTTTCGAGTTCTTACAAAATTCTTTGAACTCTTCTTCGATCAATTTCTTATCCTCTTTAATTGCTGCTGTTAAAGTATTGCTAAATTTATCTACAACGGTAAAACATACTGGAAAAGAAAAGAAAATTGAATCAGAATGATAGGAAAGGAAAAATATTTTCATCAGTCAATTGCACGAAAGCACAGAAAAGGAGAGGATTATCTCTGACAAAAGTAAATTGAATTCAACTGCCGTAAAATTACGTCATTTGACGGAACCCCATTGAGCTCCGACAAATAACTTGATTTTACGGTGGTTAAATCTTAAGATTAATTGATTTTTGTGCAATCAAAAGTTTACTCTTTATTCTCTATTTTGAAAAACTGAGTCTGAGTCTGAAATAAAGTTTGCCATGAGCTTGAGCATGGGTACCGTAACGTAAAGTGCAGAATAATAATGACACATTGCACAATGTAAAATGTACTGCTGTAATGTACTGCAATGTACACTTGTACACATTGCACTGCTCAATGTACTGAGTCAAAATCTATGGATTGGTGTGCAATGAAACCCTCACTCAAGCCGAGTATCCAACCAGTACACTAAGCTAAAGCTTGTAATTGAATTAGAAAAGCAAACTTTAATGTATAATGGTCAATTTCTTTATCCCGTCGTTAGTCATTTGTGTAATCTAATTTTAAGAAAACTGTACTGTATTAAATTGATGAATGAATACATATAAAAGCTCTCATCAGCCCTCTAATGTAAATACAATTAAAATCTTTTAATTCAATTCATTTTCCAATTAGTTTAAAAAGTTCCATAAGAATATTTATCCATATTATACTAAACCTAGATATCCAATAATAAATTAGGTAATAACGCTCTATCCCTAGGACAGTCGAATTTAGAAATTAGAACTACTAGGGCCAAGGTAGCCACGTAAGATAAGGTTAAACGATTGAATCTAGTTTGCGACTCGATAACTGGCATGAGTCTCTAGGTGACTTTTAGAAGTAGTTTTGCGATTCAAGTGCATAAAATTCAGTGATATTAAAAAATTATGGGATTATGATAATGTCAAAGACCGAACATCTGAAGAAAACATGTTTAGAGGTTAGGTACCTAACAACTGCCAAGAACATTTCAACCAAACGTTTTATGACCGAAAACCATGAGCTGAATCTCAATTAATACTAAACAAAAACATCATAATCACCTTCACAATCTTCTTTTTTCAAAGCAGCCACACAATTTAGTGTGAGATACAAGAGAGTTGACAAAAATATTTTCAAGTCCATTTCGGAGAGTGTGCGTTTCTTCTCACAATCACAAAAGATCACAGTGGGCACAACTTGTAAAATATACAATATTCTATCAACTAATAACTTGAAAATAGTTTTAGAAACAGATAATCTTTACTTTTAACTGATAATTAACCGGCAAACGTGAATATCAACTATTTTCCACCACGCTCATCCATAAACACCAGTTGTCGAATTCCAATTGGACAATGGATACTGTGACGTGTACGTTGCCTATTTGATCAATGTCTTGTATTTGCCAAAAAATGTCTCATAATAATAGTTTATCTTGATGTAATTACGTATTTTCTATGAAAATTGAATGGAGTTTAATTTTACTAATGTATTTCAGTCAAATCGGACAGTTCCTTTTTCAATTTCGGCCTCAGTTCAATTTAAATATTAGTGGACTCTGAACCGAGAAGCGCTAATTTTGAAAATCTGCGTTGAAGCGCACCGTGCGATGGATATGAGAATTAAATGTTATTCTGACAAGAAGAAAAATATTTATTTCTGCTAAAATGTCAAAAACTTCAAAATATTTACAGTTTGAATCTTAAATTCGATGTTATATTAAAGGATTGGCTTTATTATATAGTTACAGTAACCTTATCCACAATAACGCGCGTGATAATTGATAATTATCTATTATCAATAATAGATAATTTATTCTATTCGGTTAGTTTATGATTTTTATTATTAATATGAGACCTACATTAAATATTGCAAAATCCGCACAAAAGATTGAAAGTAATAGGCCTAATTTCGACTTTTTAGCAACCACCCATTTCACTTCAGATTACTATAATTATACTCTCTGTACTTCAGATAACAAAACTAGAATTACATTATTAATATTGTATGAAGAATAATTAATATTACATTAATTCTCTCTATAAATGTGTTTATGTTATTACCTAGATATTTTAAAGATTGATACGGTGTTTTTATGTATGGGCCTACTCATTATAACTTTATAAGATTCATTTGTAAAATTGAGCATTTCAGCTTGTGTGTTCTCCTGGCTCATAGCAATAACGAATGATAAATAATTATTGCTATGAAAGATCAATATCACAAATAAATATTGTACATTATTAATTTAAATAAATATGATACTACAAACGTCAATTAATAATTCTACCATAATAAATACCCAGGAGATGATAATTATATTACTGCTACTGAATTTATTTGAACTATCCAATATTTGAGTTGAGCTCATTAAAGCTACATTGTAATTATTATGTTTACAGTTTAAGTTTCTTCATTTTAGGCATTAAGTTCCAAGTTGAGTGTGCATTCTAATTTGTTTTTCTCATCTCAGACTTCACTAGTTGCCATGAAAAAAAAATCAATTTAGTGTTTACTATGAATCAGTTCACTACTATAAATCATCAGAAGATTTTTAGAACTCAGCCATGGGTTAAGACATAATGAATAAAACAATGAGTGCAGCTTTACATGATATTATAATGTGTGATGTTCAAATTCATACAAAAGTTTACAAACTAAAAGTGATAAGCCTAATACAAAAAAGATTTTTACTAATAATAATATCAACGAATGAGGAACTGATGATTTTCTTTTTGAATGAATCAACATAAAGGTGCACTTTCCAGTATGTCTCTGTCACCAGAAGTGTGAATCAGCGGTTTACATCTGGAACAAGGTGGCAATAATTGACAACTTTGACAAAACAGGGTTGAAATTGAAACAAAATCAATAATATAGGTGAAAATAATTTATTGACAATCAGTACAAGTATAATGGTTACAGAATTTCGTGCAAACCTGACCAATAGTGGTATTATTCGGCTAACCTGATAAATATATTTCTTGAACACACTTGCAGAAAACATGTACATATTATATTATCAGTTTGTACACCCCTTACATTACACAAAATAATCATTCAATAGGAATGGCATTGTGCTACCAGTAACGTCATATTATTTCAAGTGCTTATACATATGCAAAAAAAAATTATTTAAAAAAAATTGTTCTGTATGGAGTAATTTGTTCAATAACGTTCTGTGTTTAATACGACAATTCTATTAAGGATTGTTCTGATTATCAAGTATAATCCACAAATCTCTTGGGTTCTCAATTCAATTTTTAATCTAAAGCCAAGAAAATGCGGGCGGTCAATTTTTTCCTAAGTCTTTTTAAAAATGTCTCTTATTTGGTAGTATCTTTTACATTATTTTACAACCATGTACATAATCATGTTTTTATTGCACGTTTTATAGGCCTTTATAAGAAGGTTAAATGTTCTGTTTTCTTAAATCACGAATATGTAAGGTGGGTTCCTTCCCTAGCTCGAATTCGCTCTCCAAGGGAAGTGATCCTGGCATATGTTCTTATCCTATTTTTCATTTTCCTTACATTTTTCAATTTAATCCTATTTCATTTAATGATGAAGTTGTATTTTGAAAGCTTTAAATAAATTAATACTGATGCAATACTTCTACTACCGTTCCAATTGATTTTTTAGAACATGATAAAATTTATAATTAACTTGAACACTGCATTGCAACAGAATTGTTTATTGCTTTGATAGAAACTTATAAATATAATATATAAGGAACTATTATAAAAATTTCTGTACAATTTCTGTAAAGATCGCTCGGACTTGACCAAAACGTTCAAAATTCACACCGTATTAGAATAATAATCAAATTGACATTTTGGGCAGTATTAATAATATTTGGTTCTCAGTCAGTGAAGTATAATGCACTTGGTAACTTATATACTAGTATTTAAAATGAGTTACTCAAAATAAGGCAAAATGCAGTATTGAAATAGTAAAGAGTATTATAAATTAAAATTATGTATAAATAGGCAAGATTATAAAAATAAATTAATAATTTTAAAGTGATATTTAGCGCTTAAAGCGAAATTTCATTGTTCGAGCTAAAGAAGCTTTTTCAATGCTCAAGAAAATTTAAACTAAATCCAACTATTGCACGTTAAAAACATGCTAATTAATAAAAAAATTATAAGAGTAATAAAAATTTCAATAATAACCATTCTTATCTCATGAAATGTATAAAGCCTATGATGTAAGAAGGCCTATTTGAAATCAGAAATAACTTGGCGATTGGAAAGAATAATAATATTATAACAAATTTTTTAGTAAGCCAAAATATTGGAAACAAAAGGACAACATTTTTTAAAACTGAAGAATTTGAAACTAATGAACTGATAAGACATTTAATTTATTGTTTAAGCCCGAATAAAGGGTATCAACAACAGCTAAGCCTGAAAGAATTCATAAAAACAATTTCAAGTTTCATTAGACATAATTGACAAAATGCGTTAAAAATAATAATGGAGGATTTAGAATATAATTGCTTGGAAAAAACGTAACAGCAATCTAACATAGTATAATTCCGCTGATCGTAACAGTTTTAAGGCCACGTTTTTATTCACGAATTAGTGAAGTTTATAAATTTATTTTTATAAATCTATTACTGTATAAGTCAACTATTGGATTTTGTGCAACATTGACAATTTATTTCTTTTAAACCGAAAGTATCCTTAAATTAATATATTATTTTTCTATAGAAAATTTTATCAAGATAATCATTATGAGAATTATTTATCACTCCCATGAAACAGTGGAGAAATAATTGGGATGGGAATGTAACGCTTGATATAGAAAAGATGTCGAAATTTTCTTTTGAATAGCATGATGATTACACTATTCAAAGACTTGTGCGTGGATAATTGAGTTTGTGGCTATAATGATGAAAGATAAAGATTATTCATTTAAGATTTAATGAAACTACAAAGGTGATCTAGAGCTATCCATAGAGGAAAATAACTTTACTTGCCTTGCCTACCTGAAATTTTTAGAAAATAATTATCCTAAGGATAAATTGAACAATTAATTAATTAATTAGAAAATACTATAGCTGGTTTGTAAATTTTTCCAGCAATATTTTCTGATTGAATCCAATTACTGAGGTTTAAGCTTTATGCGATTTTTTATTAGCAAACGTATTTAAAGTAATTATAAAAAGCTTTAAAATGTCTTGACCATTGTCTTTTAATGTTTTAACCAACATATTGATGTCTTATTTCATGTTCCAATAACCTACATCATTGCAGTACTACTCTATTACTAGTTCTATCTCTATCCTATACAATACACACACTTGACTCTCTTCAAAAAACAAATGCAAATTTTTCTACAGTGGAGGCACATTTACTAAATCACTAAGCAATACCTCTTGAAGCGACATCATCATTTTAAAAATGCATGTTTTGCAAAAGCTTAACTATCTTAAAAGCTAAATATTTTTTCAAGTTGCAAATTTATAATTAGGAACCATTGGAAAAATAATATTGTAACAGTAGTAGTGGAATCAAGTAATTCAATAAAATTCGAGCTTGCACAAAAGTGTTGATTATTTTTCAATTTTAAATTGATTGCGATAACAACACGTATGCATCACGATTAAGCTTGCTTGAATAGTGAGAGATTCTGCTTTTAAAAATTAAAAGATAACTCTGTTGGAATCGAGTTTGTTTGTACATTAAGGTGTTTTGATAAGAAAGGCACTACGGTTTCAAGGATTTAATTATATTGGTATTTTATCAAAAATAATAAAAAAAAGTACAAAAAAGTTACCTAATTTTTTTAAAAGGAGTTTAATTCAACTCCGTTTTCATTCAATATCGTAAACTAAAACCCATAAATTCAGATCCACGGGTTAACTTATATATGTTGCTTTCAACATTTCATTTTATGCCTCAATTTTTTTTAAAACTTTAATTAAAAATTATGTCATTTACTATGAAGAACAGTGATGTAAGGAAATCCTCGCCTAGAATGGAAGTCATTGGTCAATCTATTTTATGGCAAGAACGAATAGCATTCAATAATTCATCATACGGAAGCATTTGATGATTATACTCCCATTCTGAAGAAGCTGCAGTTCTTGAAAACATCGATAAAAACAAAGTACGGTACAGAAGTTTGACACATATCAACATTTGAAAATCAAATTAAACTACACTTCCACTACTTTTATGGTATTTTATGGTTTCTAATTAGAACACACCAACTATTTTTAAATTGAAGAAAAGAAGAAAACTAAAATAAAGTCTAGATTGCATAAATATACACTACATTAAATGTAATTTTTAAATTTTAAAGCAAAGCTTTAGTTATATAAAGTTGAATTTGTTCATTAACTTGAATCATAATGTATCTTAAATAGTGGTAATATTTTAAAATTCAATAAGTAATACAGTATCCATAAAATACGAAGTTATATAACAATAATAATAATAATAGAATAATACAAAGTACATAACAAATTCTCCTCAACAGAAAAGTTTTGCAAAGTGAGGAAGCCACCACAGCCACTTACATACTAAGATTAGCTTATTCAAGAAATTGAGGATGAAAAATATGACTTATGCGCAAGCTTGCATCCAATATGATCGTACCCTTAACAAGAAGAGATAGACGAAAAATATTTGAATATCTTTTATCTTGGAACAATTTTCTGCTTACTGTTTCAAATCATCTCAAGTGAATAATAGTTTTCAAGAGTACGAAACATTGAACACAAAGCTTCAAACATTCTTGTGTAATAGCAATTTCCAACAGTTGTGTTGTATCTCCCCAACAAGTATAATGTTAAGATGCCACATATAATTTTAAAATTTCAGTTCCAATATGAGTAATTTCTTTCACTTGAAACCTACTAGGTTTCTTTCACACCAGTGCAAAGCGGGCCTAGATCGGACGGGATGACTGATGTATCTTACTGGCTATATTCACTCAAAACATCTAATTACACCCATATGATTCATCAGTCAAAACATGTTCATCCCGTCCGATCCGGACTGGTGTGAAAGAAGCCGTATTGTATCTCAAATCGAGACCTGAGTATGGAATTAGAAATGTGAAATGAAGCAACAATTCGGATCAGATGAACATGAGTGAAACTAAAAGATAATACTACAATTTAGAGAAAGCTATAGATAATACATAAGAAAAGATAGAAATATTTAAAAGAAGAATAAACCACCAATTTGAAACATAGTTTGATGAGGTAGTTAGCAAATGAATACATTTGAATATTAATAAAAATTAATATATAGGTGAATATAAATAAATCACTTGATTGAACTGATTACAATTTGATGATGAGTTAAAAAATACAATTTCTCAAATGGAGAGACGAGATGAATAAATAGAGTAATAGGAATAATAAGCTGGATATCGATAAGCTGGAAATATAAGCTTGATTATCGATGTCTGAAGGAAATAACGTTTCATAAGTGTGTGAATAGCGATGAGCAAGTAATGACAATGATTATAAAACAGTTCGATGAGTGGAGGAAAGAGCGAATCAAAAGAAGAGAACAAAGATGAAAATACAGATCACAATGACTGTCCAAATGCAAGTTACGGTGACGAGCAGGGTGAGATTTAGTCGGTCAGAGGTGGCCAGGCGTTTTCGCAGCTTGGCCAAGCAGAGCAAGGGTCAGTACCTTGTGGCAACCGGAGGTATGGTCTGCGCATGCGCGGAACCAGTTCCGTTGGTGGAGGGGGAAGAGCTGTCCAGTTTCGACCCATCTACCCAGCCACCCATTTCCAGGTCCTCTTGTTTCTTCCGCTCTTCTTCCTAAAAAAACGCATTATAATTTTTGGTTACAAAAGGAATAACAAAGTTTTATAAGGGTAGCTTCTATAGAGGAGTAGCTGATAGACCTGATAAGCGCGCTCTAGGTGAGAGACAGTGAACTACCTGGGGGATTTTAACCATTGCGAGATAGGAACAAAACACGATTTTGAGATAGAATTCAATTAAATCATTAAGGTATCATCAATACTTTATTGCTATCTATTATTTAGTAATTACAATGTGTTTTAATGAATGTATTAATTGGATTAAAGTACTTTTATCAGAATTTTTGTTATCTTCTTGCTAGGTTAGGATTTTGAAGTTTTGAACTTCCCGCTATGTGTAACCATCGGTAAGTTATCGTATGTATGATAAACATTATTATTCCAGAGACATAAATTATTTCAACAAATAATATTTAATTCAATTACAACATTATATTTACATCTTATATTTTCCATATTTCATCTATTTGCGTTCAATATTATATGTGTAACCATCGGTATCGTATGTATTATAAACATTATTATTCCAGAGACATGAACTATTTCACACAAATAATATTTAATTCAATTACAAAATTATATTTACATCTTATATTTTCCATATTTCATCTATTTACATTCAACATTATATTTCATATCAGTACGTATCTCACTCTTTTTTGTAAAGGAATGCTTTTGAAAAGAGGATCAAATTAAAATTATCTTTGTTTCTTTTCTCTTAAAGAGACAACTAAAGTGTTCTTGAACATCCTAGCTTTGATTTTGTAAGTTACTGGAATATTTTGACTGAATATTTATCAAATACGATGGGTTTGAAAACAGGCATTTTTACATTTGATTCAATAAAAACGTTTTGTCAGAAAACGACCGAAAATGCGAACATTGAATAAAATGGCCAGCTGTTCAGACATCGGACGCTTCCCAATAAAAACGGTTCCAATGGACGACTAGGCTTACCCGTGCCAAGGCTACAGAATTAACCATTTTTTTTTTTTTTTTTAATCTGAGGGGAAATTTCTAATTGAGCCTGGGTTGCAAACAACAGTTGCAGAACAGCATCGCGACTGCTACAACAGTGTAACATTTAGCAGAGTATGGAGACAATTGAGTCAGCAAAAACATGCAGTCGGAGGCAGTTTTGCGGTTGCGGTGTGTTTGGCTGTTGCCATGCCGCTCAGGATGTACTAATAGGGATTATACAACACGAATCCATCAACTTTATTTGAAATATTTATTATGAAATATAGATATCTATATTTATCTATTCTAATAGTTATCTATTAATATCTATTTAAAATATTTATAAATATGAATGAGACACCAGAGATGAAAAGAAGAAATATAGTATACCTCAGCCTTGAGATTATTGTAGTAGTCCATTTCGTACTGGTATTTGGGAGTGGTAATACCGAAAAACGAGGCCAAACTTTCTCCCAAAAAATCGCAAACTTCCAAAGTTCTCGAACCGAGTACCACAGACTGATACCAGAACCATGGTCCCCAGGTTAATGATTTCTGTTGGAATAGAGAGAAAATATCAGTAAACCGAAACTTTTATGGAAATTCAAAGATAACATATTTTATACTTTTTCAATGCCCATATTTTGATGTAATGAATCAGCAAAAAATTTTTAATTTGGGTTTCACAAAATAACCTCACAGATCTAATCAAGTTTTGCTTCAACCCTTATATTCTCTTATTTAGAGCCTCATTTGTAAGTAAAATTCCGATAGTAAACTAGAGGTTTTAGATTAATTGAATTTTTAATAAGCAGTTTTTTTTCAAATATAGTAGGCGTAGGCCTATTATTATTACGACATATTTCCCTTTGTTATGAAATGAGATATGAGATATTTCTCTTTTGTTTTGAAATTCTTTATCGAAATAAGTTATTGGTTCAAAAAATTCAATTACTTTAATGAGTGTTTTGTGTTGAGAACATAATATTCAACAAAATATAGAAAATTTTCTAAAAAAATTAATCTTTTTACATTTCAAGTAGGACTATTTATATTTAGTTATGTATATTTTACAATGTGTAAGTTTGAAACTTCTTTGTGCAATGATAATTAATATAGGCCTACTTTCTATAATTCAACTAAACTTTTTAATTTAATTTGGCTCTCAAGTTATGACAAAATAAAATCTACATTCTAAAATTATGAGTAGTGTTAAAACCTAAGTGATGGTTCAAGAAGATATTATTGATTAGGAATGGTTAGTTAGAAATGAAATTAGTTGAGAGACAGAAACACCTTCATTTACTTACAGGATTGATAGCCATTGTTTCGTTTACAGTTTGCTTTTTACATAAATCTGGATCATCTGTCTCTTCATCAGTGCTGTACTCTTCAATAACGCCATCACTAAAATGCAGAACTCGACGAGGAATGCGCTGTTTCTTGCCATTGACGGCATCTGCCTCTGTCTTATCACCATTTTCCGACTTCGGATCCACAGCATCCTATAAAGAATTGGAAATTGGTTTAATATACGATGAAACAAGATAGAAATGAAGCTGCTAGTCGCTAGTGTCATGAGTCAAAAACAGAATGAACAGAATGTTTTGAAAACTAGGCGTACAGGTTAGAACAAGATTACAGTTTTCGTACAGGAAACTAGGACAGGTTAATAATAATGCCTATATATTTGTGGTTTTTTCTTGTCAAGTTAATTCCTTTAATTTTCTAATTGTTTTAATGTCAAAAGTACACATGAAAGCAACAGTAGATAATTTGACAATAGATGATATCCATGGAATAAACCTACATAACTTGGGCATATCAACATCTACTATAAAGTTAGAGAAATGTTGGATTGAAATTGCATAGGCTATTCGAAATCGTACTCTATCATGGTATCGAGGGACATTCATAGCTATTATTTAGGTATTAATTTTCTTATCATAAAGTCCACGAAGTCATAGCCTAGAAAAATAAAGGTACTCAACTTACTTCAATGTTTATTTTTTCAAATTGTTCAGATGTATTTTCCGAATCATGAGGGTCCACAACCTCGGTTATACGTTCGACACTCATTCTTATATGTTTATAAGCACTGACAATTTAAAAATATGAATTGAACTTAATAATTTTGACAATAAACAAGTCACGACACTCCCTTTGTTTTGATGTTTTGATAATGGAAACAGGTGATTAGTGATTGGCTGATTGCATCAAAATGCGTCACTGCCACAAGTTGTTGGTTGGTGCCACTGTGTTTTTATAAAATTGAAATTTGACATTGAATATGTCAAAAGAACTAAATTATTGAATGAATTATGATTAATCTCTTTTTTTTATTCTTATCACCTTTGACTAAGTCTGGGAATACAGGTAATTTGTATTTGACGCTTCTCTCGGGAGGGTTGTTGCTGTGGGTGGCTGAATTGTGTGAGGGGGATCATCAGCTGATCGATTGAGTTCAAATTTTAGAGGTTAGGTTACAATGATTTTACGAACTTGTTATTATCATAGACAAACAAATTAAAAAATAATGATCGTGCCGGGTAATAAATAATTCTATCCTATTATATTCTGAAATTTCCCCTCATCATGAAGTTCACTGAACATCTTGCAGCCCACATAACACCAGAGTGGAGAAAACAGTATGTCAATTACGAGGTACGAATCATTACATTTCGAAGAAAATTGATTCTTAATTTTTTAATATAATAATATGCTTCCTTGTACAGTATTGTATCCTCATTGCATTTATTCATCTATTATTTTTTCCGTGTTATAGGAGATGAAGTTGATGCTGTATGCAGCTGTAGAACAGTCCCCATCTGCCGAATTGGTAGAGCCCGATGTTCTTACACGATACTTTGCCAAATTCGACGAGGAATTCTTCCACTATTGCGATAAGGAGCTGGCAAAGATCAACACATTCTATTCAGGTATGTTTGAGAAGAAAAACATGGTTTATTTCAATCAATTACTTAAGTTACTTTAACTTCTTTGGGCCTCTAAAATGTCTGTTTAGTCTGGAGTCCGAATTGAAATCAATCCTGATAATTATTGAATAGGACGGATGTATTGAAGTAATGTAATTTTAATTTTGATCTTGTTTTTGTGCAGAAAAACTAGCCGAAGCGACCAGAAAGTACGGCAACCTGAAAAGTGAACTGATCGAAGCACAGGAGAATGAGTACCGTGGCAAGGAGCGTTTTCTGCAGCGGCCGAAAATTTTGCGCAAACGAGACGTACCCGCGCGCAAAATTCAAGAACTAAAACTGGCCTTCAGCGAGTTCTATCTGAGTCTGATTCTGCTGCAGAACTATCAGAATTTAAACTTCACCGGCTTCAGGAAGATATTGAAGAAACATGATAAGGTGAGTGTGCTGGGAATTATTTTGACACATGCACTATAAATAAGTACGATAAACCGAGTGATGAGTTGCTTTGCGATTTGAAGATTCCAAGTGTGAGTAGTACCTAAGTTACTTGACTCTTCTTTCCTCAGCTACTATCAATGGACATAGGTGCCCACTGGCGTTCGGAGAACGTTGAAACAGCGCACTTCTATGTGAACAAGGACATCGACCGGCTGATCGGCGAGACAGAGGCGACGGTGACGCAGGAGCTGGAGGGGGGAGACCGGCAGCGCGCCATGAAGCGACTGCGCGTGCCCCCGCTCGGAGAACAGCAGAGTCCGTGGACCACTTTCAAAGTCGGCTTGTTCTCGGGCTCGTTTGTCGTACTCTTGATTGCCGTTATACTCTCAGGTAATTAATCGTTCTGAATCAATTTGTTATATCGTACTTTATTGTGATATTACAATATATTATGTGAATAGTAACTAGTATCATTGGTTCACAAATTAGTTAGAGTACATAGTATTTGAAATTGATATTTTGTAAATGATTTGAAATATTTATAAGTTTCTCCTTAGGTCAAGCCTGATGGAATGAAAGCATTGATATGGATAGGTGTGGTCAAGATAAAGAAACATGATAAGGTGAGTGTGCTGGGAATTATTTAAACACATGCATTATAAATAAGTACGATAAGCCGAGTGATGAGTTGCTTTGATTTAAAAATACCAAGTGTGAGTAGTGCTACTTTAATTCCAAGAAGAGCTACTTTGATTGTGGTTTGCTTTACTTCACTTCGCTTACTATATATTATATACCATACGATTTATATAGATTTACTATGCGAGTAAGTGAAGTGAAGTAAACCAAGTGAAGCTACTTTGGCTTACTTCACTTCACTTACTCGCATAGTAAATCTATATAAATCGTATGGTATATAGTAAGCGAAGTGAAGTAAAGAAAAACACAATCAAAGTAGCTCTTCGAGTGAAATTAAGTAAAGCAAACCACAATCGTATGTGACCAGGCCCTAAGGGTCTCCCCACCGATAAAAAGTCATTCGATAAAAAAATCAGAACTTTTATTAACTAACTACTCACAATCCATAAAGACTCGCAGGTTCGCCGCCACTGGAACGTTTTTCAATGATAACAAGCTTTTTGAGAATGATGGGATGAATAGTTTGCTTACAATATTGTTTTAGGTCCATAATCTTGGTGGAAATTAAATTTGAAATAACAATATTACTATTCAATAGCAAACAGGTGGGTTATTATTTACTGGGAGTACGGACTATTCGCCCTTCCCGTACCCAATATCTAATATTCCCTAAGTTCACGCTTTGTGTGCTGCTCAGCATGCTACCAATGCTTAAGCATATGCAGCATGCTGTGCAGCAAACGAAAATTAACCAAGTGTGAACTTAGGGATTTATTTTAATTCGAACTCACCGTGATTGACGGTACCTAATTCTTTTTTGCCAATCTTGTGTCGACAGGCATCTTCCACGGCGGCACCCGGGATGACTGGCGAGTGGCTATCCGTCTCTACCGCGGACCTCTTCTGGTGGTCGAATTCCTCTTCCTGATGGGCGTCAACGTCTACGGCTGGCGCTCGTCGGGTGTCAACCATGTGCTCATTTTCGAGCTCGATCCGCGCAACCATCTCAGCGAACAGCACATCATGGAGACGGCCGCTATTTTCGGTGTCATCTGGACTTTGTCCGTGCTCAGCTTTTTATTTTCCTCAGCGCTAAGTGTGCCACCCTATGTCAATCCCCTCGCCCTCCTACTCATCATGGCCATGTTTCTGTTCAACCCGACCAAGACCTGCAGACATGAGGCGCGGTTCTGGGTGCTCAGAGTACTGGTGAGTTTGAATAATTTTGGCAAAACTACTTAACAAGTAACATGAAATATACATTTCAGACAAAAGAAATATTATAAAGATAGAATAGAGTGAAATGGGGCACTTTCATTATAAAGAATATGTGCATAAAAATGAAGAACTAAGAGAAAGAGGTGATCTTGAATCACATTACCAAATCGACTAGAAGTCACAAATTTTCATCTCTGGAGCAGAGGTTTTTCTTTTATCTCTTTTTTCTTTATATATTTTTTCTGGTCTAACTTGTGAACAAGATTGTCTTGATGTGAAATTCTATTGTCAATATTATTGTCACTTATTCTTGAACATTGAAAATAAATAATACAGGGTGGCGCAGAGAAACGGGAAATTTTGCAATAACATTAAAAGTTACGCGAATTACACATTATAGACAATAGAAATAAATAGAACTATAGTACATAGTAATAGAACTAAAGCTGAGGCCGCACTGCTGGGCTGTTATATGGATGGTAGATGGTTTATCTATAGCTCATACAACATCCATAATAATAGAACATGTAGAAAATTATCAAGGCCTTCTTGATAAACTGTGTCAACCATCTATCCACCTGCAGTGTGACCCTCGGTTTACGAAGATTAGAAGAATTAACTTTCAAATTATAGTAGTAAAATCATAAAAAGGAATTACGTTACTTGCCATTAAGTGTTACACTAGAGAAACTTCAATTTTTAAAGACAGTCCTTCAGATGATGACCATCAAAAAGCATGAATTCTATCACTTTTCCTCGAAAAAGTAATGGCTAATCATTCCTCGTGTTGAAACAGCACACCAAACTCCAAACTGTAACATTTTGGCTGTACAACAGTCTCATGCAAATGACACCGATCCTCAATGACTGCGTTTTCGTGAATGGAAATGGAAATGGGCTTCACCTCACATGCGAAATCTCGCCGTTCGCTGTTCGAATGGTCATCATCTAACTAAAGGATATTTTCTACAAGAATTGAAATTTACTTATTAGAACACTTAATGGCAGGTATTTTTCTGTATATTTTTATCCCTGAACTTTGAAATTTCATTTTTCTTACCCTCGTTAGTGTAAGGGCCTGGTCACATAATTTACTCTTTACTTCTATAACCAAAATAAGATACTCTGATTGAAGTAAAGGAATTTGTTGCAAGCAGAATGTGTGTAATTTCTGTAATTTTATTTATTTACGATTATTTATTCTCATAAATGATATAAATAACATCGTCGTATTATAGTTTGTATTAATTCTTATAAATTATTAGCTAGCCAGTCGATTCATTTCTGAAAATCTCTTTGCAATTTTTTTAAGTAATATTTTGAGTATTGAGTTTCGAATTGTTATTTTTACATTTTTTTATTGTCTTTCAGTTGAAAATTATCGCTTCGCCATTTTTCTACGTTGGATTTGCTGATTTCTGGTTGGCTGATCAACTCACTAGTCTGGTTCCAGTACTTCTTGATCTGCAATATTTCGTCTGCTTCTACATAACCAATGAGAGCTGGATGAAAGCAGACAGTGAGTTAGAGAACCTATCTATATATACTGACCTATAGATCCTATAGATATTATACTGATAATACAGCAATTTTAGTTCTCTATACTTTCTGGGACTGAACTGGATTCAAATCCATATTCACCTTCTCACTTACCTCTTTCATTTGTCCTTTTAATTCCAGTCTTCTATCAACAAATACAAAGAATGGAAGAAACCTGAAATTAAAATGTGAATGTTTCTGTATATATGATGTATCTACTAAGCTAAATGAGCACCTGGTTGTGGCTGACAAAATTTGAATTGGATTCTATCAAATGCGATTAATAAACAATTGAATATTACTATTCAGTCATCCTTTTTGATAACCAATGGTTGATCATTTTAAAATTAAATTATCAATTATTGATATTCTTCTCTGAATAAACGAATATGAATATTACTTCTCAGTCATCTTTTTTTATAATCAATGATTGGTAATATCAAAACTAAATGATCAAGTATCAATTTTATTGATATTTTTCTTCAACTAAGTCTTATTAATTTTGCTTCAAATTTCACCATCTGTTTGTTATTGTAGAGTGTAAAACTTGAGTTTTGTCAAATGAAGTGAGTTAATGATCTAATACACTACTATTTATAGAATTTCTGTTGATGTTTCTACTGTACTAATAAAGTAGTGGAATTGACAACATAAAATAGTTGACAACATCAAGATATTTCTACTTAAAAGTGTTTTTAAAATAGTGTTATTTACCAGTAGAAAAAAGTATGGATACACAACTCAATAATCAGATAGTGGTTTGTTTGATCTAATACCAGTTTTGATTTACTTTTTCCATTACCGATTTATATTTTTCTAATTTGATGTATCCCCTATTTTCGTTGTAGATGCCACCAAATGTGTTGACAAGGTGTACATGTTGAGGCCCATAGTAGCCTGCCTTCCCGCCTGGTTCCGATTCGCGCAGTGCCTTCGCCGCTACAGAGACACCAAAGAGGCATTTCCGCACCTGGCTAATGCTGCCAAGTATTCCACCACTTTTTTCGTCATACTCTTCTCATTTCTTCATCAGACTTATTCAAGTGAGTTTCAATTCACATAACTCATCAACTTATCCAAATTATAATTATTACCCACCTTAACAACTGATCCAAATTATTCAGTTACCCCAGAAACATTATTCCATTATCATGGTTTTTGTCAAATAATGTTCGTAGCAGGGTCTCTTGTTACTTGAAGTCTTTTAAGAATCAAATCGTTTTGATAAAACTCTTAAAGAAGATTATTTTAAATGTTAGTTTCCCTCATAATTTATTGATTTTAATTATCTCTACTTGAAATAGGTCTGCCTTTCCTATTCTTGTGTTATGGATTGGCATATCATTTTTATGCGTATTATAGTTCTCATATCTTATACATTTGTTTTCACTTGCAGTTTAATCTCCATTTTTTGTATTAGATGATTATTATGAGATAGTGTTAAATTCAATTGATTTCTACTGGTATTTTATTGACTAGTTCCGCATTAGTTGAGAATTCTATTATATTCAAAGTTCAAAGGATCTAAATTGATTTAATGAATATCCGTTCTGATATTTTTTATTACGATTACCACCAATGTGCTCTTATTCTATGCCTACTGACTTCATATTACTTGAGTTGATTTTCCCGTTTTTGCTTGAAGACTTATCAAATTTACTTTTGCATGTTGACTCTTTTCTTTGATATTACATATGATATTCTCGTTTTTGTTGATAACATCATTAATATTTGTGCCTATTTCTGTTCTCTAATAATTATATTATTACATACATTTTCTCTATTTACTCAACTAAAATGCTCTTGAAATTTATGTGGATGTTTCCATTATTGGAATGCTATTCGATTCTGCTGTTTTGTGATTCTGACATGTTAATTTTTTAGTTCAGCTTCATTTCTAAGAATTTTTCTTTATTTTGCGCTTCCCTAGTTAACGAGCTACGTCAGACTTCTCAGTCGAAATTTCACTCACGTCATATTAATATCAAATTAGGCCTACCCTACTGTAGTATTTCATCACCTTTTAGTTGCTTCATTTAGATACTTCATTAGAAGTACTTTATTGTATTATTACCTAGAATAAAATTTTATTCTCGATTAAATTTTTATCGAACTTTGTTTTTATAAATACAGAAGAAGGCGAAGACGAGAACCCCTACTTCTATCTATGGATTCTATCGTTGATAGTTAGTTCCTGCTTCGCCTATCTCTGGGACATTAAAATGGATTGGGGCCTGTTTGACAGCAAGGCAGGCGATAATAAATTCTTACGCGAGGAGATTGTCTACTCTTCTACTGTAAGTTACAATTTTTCGCAAATAAAATTATAAGATGGAATTGAAGAAAAATTTAAGTGTAATGTAAATTAGAAGTATTATATCAATTATGATCATAAGTTAAAATGAAGAATATAATTATGAATCAATATTGATACTACTTAACTTTTTGTCATAGAATCTTGATATAGTTGTACAAGGTGACCATGAGAAACATTCACATTTTGGATGGGGCGGTACTAAAAATTGGAATGTAGGAGGGATACTGGGTTGACGGCTTCAAGTTCATATAATAATGCCATTTGAGTAACAATGGATTAGTGGTCGCTGATATACAATTATTACTTAAGTTATTATGTCGGCATTATTAAGGAATATACTTACTGTAATTAGATTATATACCTGTTGCTTAACCTACATTACTTCGGAAAATGATTTGGGTTGCTATCACTGCATTCATTCCACGAAACGTTCAAGCATAAAAATACCGGGTGTTGTGAAGACCGCTTCTCAATTTTTAGCAAACGAAGTTAATGATATTTTAGGTTATTTTGTTGATTAGAGTTAATTCTTCTATATTTTACGTGTTTTGTTTCAGAGTTACTACTACTTTGCAGTTATGGAAGACTTTATTCTAAGGTTCGGATGGGTGCTATCGATGTCATTAACCGAAATGGGATACGTACATGGTGACCTCATGGTGTCCATTCTATCACCATTGGAAGTATTCAGGTAATTGTGAACTTGTTTTTCCGTCTTCAGCTACAGATCAAATCTAATATTGTTTTTGAAGAACAATTAATTGACAAAATTATTGATGTTAAGTTGATTAGACACAGGTTCTACTCATTACAATTTCAAACATTCCATCAAACTCCAAATTAACACCCTTGAGTTGAATAGCTGACTTGGTAAACTACCCACACAGTAGACATGAACAGTTCTAACGCAGCAAGCCATGATACGATTGCCTAATATGTACCTTTCTAAGTCAAAGTCTAAGTCTAAGCTTCTAATTCAAGGTTGTTTTGTTGGGTGGAATTTGATGAGAAATTAGATCATGTACGTACGGCTTCAACTGTTGACAGTGTCAGAAATGAGGTTTTTACCGAATACTTGGTAACTTGAACAAATAATTATACTACTTAATTGTAGGTTCAAAAAGCCGAAAAATGAATATACCATACCCTATTTGAAGGAGAAGGAAGAGAATGTGGCTTTGTAGTGGTTCAAAGCAGTATTGTGAGTAACATGTTTTCTTCTAGAGTTTCAGTACAGATAAAATCTATTCACATCAAGTAGAAAAATATTATATTGATGAAGAATATCCTACTTTTGACATCAATTGTTACGGAATTTGAAACACCAAATAATAGTCAGATGCGATTATAAACTGAATTATTGTTTTATTTACTAAATCCTCAACCTCAACACAGTTATTTTTCAACAGTAATAGTACATTTTTCTGTCTTCCATAATTTCATCTTTATCTGATATCTGTGTCTGTGTTGTATATTTTCCTGTGCAGTTTATTCTGCTCTCTTTGTTTCATTTATTGAATGTGAGTATTTTTCATTTTTTTGAGTTGATTTTCGGTTTTCAGAAATCACGATTGAAAAAAATTTAATTATGTACTTTAATTTTTTGTTTAAAGAGATTTTTTGTTTTGTTTTTACAGGCGATTCGTGTGGAACTTTTTTCGCTTAGAGAATGAACACTTGAATAATTGCGGCAAATTTCGAGCGGTGCGCGATATCTCAGTGGCACCAATGGATTCCAGCGATCACGCGCTAATTTTGCGTATGATGGACGAAGAGGATGGCGTCATAAATCGTCATAAGCGTAAACATCACGCAGCTGTCAAAAGGAATCGACTGTTGACATCCGGAGAAACTACTGAAGATCTTGATTAAAATAATTCCAATAGTTAATTTTTTTAAAACTAACATTTATTTGACAAGTAAAGGGCTTTGGGGCTATCGAGATTTTCGATAGTACCAAACAGTTGATTGAAATTTGATTCTATTGGATTAATATGGTGAATAACTCAAATAAACTTTCATTTTTCAAGTAGGATTGTTGGGAAAACTGAAAGATATTTTGTAAATCTACGGCAAGTAAAGGGTTTTGGGGCTGTAGAGAACTACGAAAAGATCAAGAATTTTATTGGAATTCAACTGGAATATTGAATCTTGTGAAATAATCTGGTAAATCTCTTAAATCGACATTTATTTTTAAAGTTGGATTTTTTTGGAAAACTGACAGTTTTTTGTAAATCTACGACAAATAAAGGGTTTTAGGACTGTATAGATTCTAGAATAACTAGAAGATCGACAATTTGATTGGAATTTGACTGAAGTTTTTGTTGAAAGAATCTGTCTATTAACTTGATTCATTTTTGAAGTTTCATTTTGAAAAATCTACGGTAGGCTACCATTTGGGTAATGAAATTGACTCTTTAGAAATTTCAAATTATCAATTAATTGGCTCTCTATTAATCTAGTAGTTAATTAATAAGTTTGACAGGATAACAAAATTAATGCTTTTGAAATGATCTGGCATAATTTAAAGAAGTAAATACTTTTACGTCTTCATTTAATCTTTGTCTGTAGATTTAATTTTAGATTTTAAATATAAAGTTCAGAATATTGCCTACAGAAATCAAATAGTCTAAAATTGTAATCTTGTTTAAAGTATTTTGATTTTTAGTTTGATTTTATATTTTAATGTAATACGCTAGTTGACATGTTTCCTCCTACTGAGATAGAATTTTAATCAATCCTTTTTTAGGTGTTCGTTGGTGCTTAAAATTTATTAAGGAATGTGATCAATTTTGAAATGGAATGGGATTGATTTTGCATGAATATGTATGCAATACAGCCTTCTGATGAACAATAATCAAGGTTCTCCATTATTATTCATTTGAACGAGTATTCCAAAGATATTATAATATTGTTATATCAAAAGGTATGTACCTGAATTTAGTGTATTGTGGCATATTATACTCCACCTGTAGTATTAATATTTATGTATTGACAAATGATTATTGCTTATTAGACGTTTTCGACATTGATTTTTCTAATGTAATATCACAATATTCCGCCTTAATGTAGTATGAGATCATAGCCCCCTCTAAACTACAGTAAGAAACTGTAGTTTAGAGGGGGCTATGATGAGATACATTTGATTACTCCTGCTACAGAAAAGGCTGCAAATTTTGAAATGAATGTATCTATTTTTATAACACAGGAATAGACGTAATTAAAATTGAATGATAATAATAATGATAGATGTCCATTTATGGTACATATTTAAGTAAATTAGTTCGAAATACATTCGTTCGGATTCCCTCTCAACCCTATGATGAAAAGTACAGTTAATTTCTTACTATTTATTCTTTTTAAGTTCACTAATTTTCTATTACTATTATATCGTGTTACTTTTTTCAAAACTTTATTTGTAAATTAAATTTATTTTTGCTTGTATTCAACCCTAATTTCTAGAATATTAATATTCATTCATAGACTTTTGATTTAAAATCACCATTCAAATTGATGAACATTTTAAATTGATTTATTATAATCTAACTAGTGTGTTCAAATAATTTAGTTGAACTTGATAATTTTTTGTCTCATTTACTGCATTTTTTATGTTAAGCTCTTTATAATGTGTACGATGTCAATCTTAGTTATAAAAATATTAATGTTTCCTTCTGCTAAATGTATTGAAAACTTGTCTAATCCATAGTTTTCAAATAAACAGTATTACGTGTCGGGTTACTTATTACTACAGGGAGTATACATAGATTGGCTCTTTGTACTTATTACTATCTTATTTTTACTTGAATTTTAAAAAGGCGGTATTCTCATTTTTGACGAATCTCTTACTTAATTTATCAATCTATTTATTCAAACTTATAGAAGTTTCCTACGTTATTGATGTATGTAGTAGCAATTATTGAAATAACAGTTTATTTTGTTATTGATTTTTTTCTGTATAAATAATATATGATCAATTTTTTAGTATGTGATACTTCTAGTCTTAGATAGTATTGTTTTCTAACAAGTTATTCTTATTGTTGTTCCTGTTGATGTAGAATGTTAATAAATTTGATTTTTACATTTCTTGCTTTTGATTGCTTTTTTCCAAGATTATACTCCATGGATGCTACTTTCATATTAAAATTATTAACCTCAAAAGGTATCTAATGAGACTGTGATCAGACCCAGACTCTAAAAAACGTTATTATCATTTTCTGCTGTAAGTTATCGCATAAGAAATTCAATATCACCTTGCATTGGAGGCGGAGTTTGAAGACATTAGTCAATTATATCAAGATCGTAAGAAAAATAGATTAATGGAGAGGACTTGGATCACAAGGTGAGTTTTGAGACGAATAATTTTTCATTCATATGAATAATAGTGTTTTCAAAGGCTCTATTATCTAAATCGCTGAAATTATTGGACTGGGTATCACAATAGTTTATCATGTTTTCAAATAGTCGTGTATAAAATTAAAATGTAGTAGAAAGATCGTTCAAGAAAGAAAGAGCGAAGTAAAAGTGATCAACTAAATATTTCAATAAAAATTATGGCTTTATTTTTAATAACTTCAATCACAAATATGTTAAAGTTGTCTATGCTACTTTACAAATATTTACAAAGTTTTCATATAACTAGGCCTTCCTTGAATTTCTTTACGTTTGTGTCAAAAAATATTTTTGTTGAGTAACTAAAAATTTTCATTTATAATGGAATGTTATTCATGCATCTTATTCTATCATGGATTCAAATGCGATTTGTCAGATTTAAGTAATATTGTATAAAGTCGTAAATAAGTAATCATATTTTTCATCTTCCATCATGGAAGTTATAAAATTTAAAACAGAAATTAACTAAGAGCTAAATACAATCAGTTTATATCGGTGCAACCCAATGGATAGATACATTTTTAGAAAATCCTAAGAAAAATCTATTTTATGAGTTTGGAGGAATTAATAGTTGAATGCTGACTTCGTCTGCATATTTGAATCATGAAAAACTTCAAAGTTATTCGATCATTTGAAAATCACTTTACAATTTCTCAGTTGTTATATGAATCAACCTAGAAATTAATTCGAAAAATAGTTCTTGAATTTCGATTGTCACCACCAATAAAGAACCGTATGAACTGATATAATACGCTTTAGACCTATAAACATATTCCTAGTCTACGAGTACACGTAAACTTGTTTATAATTTCTCATTTTCAATTCCATTCCCTATGTCCACACTTGGTCGATTTCGTGCATGTTGCATATGTTTAAGCATTGGCCGCATATGTTGTTCAGCACAAAAAATCGACCAAGTGAGAACATAGGGATTGGCTACGTTTTAGACAAGACGAATCACGTTGATATTAATGTTTGATATTAATGATATTCAATATGAATCACCAAATGAGTTCATTCTCAGAAATATACACTTGAGTATTCGATGAAAATGTACAGTCATTTGCTTAATAATGAGTCCATTCACTGAAATTTATGCTCTACTGTACAGTCACGTCCCTCAAGAATTGTTGGTGTTAATCCTCCTTCAAATAAACGTCTAAAGGATTGATCCCTCTTCTCCTTGGACTTTGTGTTGAACTTATCATGTTGTCTGTAATCAAAAAACATTATATTAGTTGAAACACTTTGATATTTGGCTCAGCCAAAATATGTTCAATCATAGGAGAATAAATAAAATCAATTATTTATGTAATATTGGCAATCAGGGCTCGATTTTTGGATCCTAGGAATTTCACTTCAGAAATTTAAAAAAACTTTCAAATTTTACATGCATGTGCAAAGACGGGAGAAGTATTTTGAGGATCGGAGAATGCAGGTTATGGTTGGTATGAGAGGCCGAGGAAGACCGAAATTGAGATGGAGAGACAGAATATAGAGGCTGACTTGCGGGAGAACGGATGGAGGAGAGAGAAGACGATAGACAGAGTGATGTGGTGGAGGAGGAGACTGCGAGACAGGAATGCCGACCCCATATAAAAATTTCAAATGGTAAAGATAAAGAAGAAGAAAAGATGGAATTCCACCTCAGACTTTATTGCGACTCTCAAAAACATGCAGAGCAGAGAAGATATTAATTTGTCCTAGAAACGTTTTCAAGACAAATATGAGAATCAAACAATTTTATGAAACTAATTCAGTGGAATTCATTCAAATGAATAGGGATTCTCCAGTGGATGCACTACAGACACTGTATAAACATTATAATATAGAATGCACCGTACCAAACGTGATCAATTATTTTTAATCAGCTCTTCGTACCTTAGGACTTTTTTATATAGGTACTTGATGTCAGGCGCGCGGCGTGGTCCAATTTTTTTTATTTAGCATATGCTAAAGGTAAAGAGTTGAGTCCGCTTATAGCCTACTTCCGACGCTAAGTACATTGTTTGATTCTCATTTGTCCTATAATAATGTACTATCAATTGTACTATCAATCAATGACAACTTACCTGCAGGAATGGGTTTGGTAGTTTTATTGACATGTAAGCAGCTGAGCCATTCGGTGAGGCTGACTCGTTTATCGTGATTTACATCGCAGTAGCGCGGTAATTTTTTACCGCATGGTCTCAGCTTTCGTTGTGCTGAAACCATTGTTCTGAAAGCTTTCCATTCTTTGCGCTCCAGAACCTGTTCGGAAATAGGTTAGCATCATTAGAATTTACATTGGAAAACCATGCTTTCGGCAAAATTCATGTTTTAAAAAATAACAATACATTGAACATTTTCGAATAAATTGTCATTTCCAGGATACAAAAAGATCTGATTTAATCTTGTAAGTGAGATTAAGAAATTTTGAGCCAACCGTTCTGATATTTTTGAAGGTCAAGAAGAAAAGAATACTGTATTATTACATGGAAGGTATAAATTTAATTTATATTTATATATAATAAATCGTATAATTCAATTTCGACATCAACAATTTAAAGTCTTTTAAACACCATAAATAATCCTCGATATTTCCACAGTCTTGAGTAGCCTACCAAAAACAGAATTGCTGAATAGCTCATGTATATTAATTAAATTAATAAACCTATATTACAGTATTAGAATGCAGGGGAGGCGCTTTTTCTACTTTCAAAAGGTCTGAGTTCGTTCTCCAGTTGTGACTTTTTCTTTGGTGGTGTTCACCAAACCTCCAATAGCTATGAAATTTTCTAATCAATACCCACAATTGAAGAAATCTCTTGGATAATACTCATTATTTGGAGGAATTTCAAATAATCGAGTTATTTTAATCATTGCTATTTCCTCATTATCTTTCATCTTATTCCAATTTGCAAGGAGTTTTGCTTGCATGATCTCGTCAAGATGTAATTAGAATTTTCTTACACATAGTTACTTGAATAGACTCTTTGTTTCTCATTTGACTATTATAAGAACATGGAACATGTTACAATAAGCTTTTCATAAAAAAAGGTAGGTACGGAAAATTCCAAAATAATAATTATTTCATGGTAAGCATTGCAAAACCCTACAAGAATAATATGAAGGTCACCTTATTCCGATTAGTATCCAGTGCCAAGAAATTCCAAGTGGCGATTTGAGTTTCTCCCAATAATTGATTGGGAGGTCCTGAAATATCTGTCTCGTTCCAACTCATACTGAAAAAGGAATTGCAGTTATGAAATTAATAAGTTGAATTTTATGTGGAAATATATAAAATTCTTTAGCTTAGCTGAAACACATAGGCTACAAGAGATGTAATATCTTGTTTAAGACACAGTAGATCTTGTCTGTGGCTGAACTTATTCAAGTTCTTTTTCGAAATATTCCGTACTTTAATATAACATCCACTATCACTAGTACCTACATCACTTACATACCACATCCACGAGTACTTTACGATATTGATATACATGGTTTTGAACAAAAAACCTGGATAGTCCTCCTCTTTCAAACTTTCAACAAGCTATTCTTAAAGACTTGCTCCCAATAGATGGAAATGATAGGCCTATTTTGAAAATTGATATCTTATTTCGACGATATGTTTCAAATCCCTACAGTTTTATCTTTACTTGATCATTCATTTAACGGACTGAGAATTGAATGGGATACATAGGCCTATCGGTATTCATTCAGATTTACAAATACATTTGAATAGTGTCAATCCAACATGCAAATAAAACTTACTTATCATTTTTTATACAGGATCTGTTATACAGGATATTATACTTGAGGATCTGTACATGATAATGAAAGTCTTCAATCATGAATAAATTATTCTTCAGCATTAGAAATTTGTTCATCTTTCAATTCTTAGAGTAAATTTATCGCCAAATTTTATCGAAGTGGGAAATACTCTTCCAATACTCTCACAATACTCACACGTAACTCAATCGGTAAAACTTTTATCTAACTTACTTGATTTTCTGTGCTGCGCCCGACTGCATTAAATGTTCCATCAGATCTTTGAGAAATATTTGTTTCTTGAATTCGGGACAACCTGGAAAAAAAATTTAATTAATAACTATTCGTGTCTTCAAATGTGATGAGTTTTGATGGAAAGGGTGTAAGCTAGATGTTATATTATCACTCATTTAGTTGATTCTCAATAAATTTGAGTGAATGATCTTCCAATTTAAAAAAAATATATTCGACAAATAAGTTAAGAAAAATATGTTTTCCGTTTAAAAAAATATCCTCCCTAAAATTCCAGTCATCTAATTATGCTTTAGTGGGGCGACCACACGATGACAATTATGCATGCATACAATGCCATCATGGAAATAATTATTCCATGTATTGTTTTTTTTATTTTATTTTATTTAGTATTGTGCTTTTGATTTGGAATAAAGTTGAATTGAATTGAACAATGGCATCATGGGAATTAAATTCCCATTAAATTGTATTGCAAGTGTTATCCACATGATGACAAGTATGCATGTCTACGATGACAAGTATGCAAGTATGCATGTCTACTTGTCATCGTGTGGTTGAGCCCTAAAAATAACAATAATACACGGTAGATGAGTGTAATATCGTTAGTAAAAAATATTGAATCTGAAGATAATATTAATTTTTCTTTCAATAATTAGAGAAACGAAAATACAAAGGAAGCTACATAAATAGTTCTGAGGACTTCTGCTACAGCAAATATTGACAACAGAATCAAATAGCACATTATATGATAATCGATTAATGCCATTATTGTACCGTACAAAAAATATTCTTTTCATTAATTCCTCATATATAGATTCATTGAAATTCTCTCAAAACTTATTTGAATATAATCAGAAGATAAACTTATCTTATAAACTAAACTTAATATAATCATAAACTTATCCGAACGTTATCCGAATAAAATTTACTTTTATTTTTTATAATATTAACAGTAACGGGATTTGTTTGCGTTTTCCAATATTATGAAGAAAGAATATCTCACCAAGATTGAAGAAGCCATAATGAACTTTGAATCTTCTCAATGAGATTTTTGAAAACTTATTCAAAACACAAGCACAAACAACTAGTCTGTGTCACAAGCATCTCATGGTATCATGGTATAACATGAAGCAGATAATTGTTCATGTTAAATATTTTGTCAAATAATGATTGTATATACCGGTAATTGACAACTTTCATACCTTTCATCGGCCTCGAAGGAGCTTGAACTGAGTCACATTTCGGGTGTGCATCTTTTAGTGATGTACCAGGTATTGGTTTACCGGAATCTTCATGCACACACCAGCAATAACCTGTAAGAAAATGAAAAAATTGATAAATTACAACATGAATAAAGGTGAAGATGTTACTCAACTTCAGTATAATAGTAGACTAATATCAATAGTATTGACTATTATAAACAGTGAATATAATTTGATTTATTTATGGTAGGAAAGTACTTACATTACCCGTACTATTTATATACTCATATCATTACAAGAAGTGGTACAATCTATCTCAGGATATAATAATACGCTCTTTTCCCCATTATTCCAATCATTGAGTAAGTTTGAGTATTTCTAATTACAATTTATTACGACACATCGATAATGTTAGATTGTTAGTTATGTAAAATAAGCTTGCAATAATTTCATATAGGGGAAGCCCTCCATGTGAAAAGTATCTCAACATTCTGTATATTCTAATTAGTTATGTATTCTACTACATATTGATGTACCTATTACAATTATTTCTAATTTCTAATTGTAAAAGTTACAGATGTAACCTGTATGTGCTATTTTCCTCTAAATGTGATCAATAATAATCTATAATCAATCAATATTGATTGATTCTTCCCTGCACACGTACAAAGGTACAAAAATCATCCATGCAGAGAGTATATTCGTATATTAATACTGTAAAACTGTTATATTGTAAATATGTTTCTTTTATTGTTGAATAAATGAAATTAAATTTGTATAGTAAAAGAGCAATCAAGTCATGTAATACTGTATTGAGTATACAATATTATTCTCTTAGGATTCTTATCAGGTCATTTTCTCTCTACCTTTGAGATGGCGTATTATTTATGTGATCTTATGAACTTCTGTAATTTCAATTTGTTCTACATTAATCATTTTACTTTTTCGGTTACCTGTTGATTTGTAGCATTGTACTTTCTCGTACCTTCCATCTTGCGTGCATTCGGGCACATACATTTCCTCAGTGCCTAGCTTTTGCTCATCAAGTGCCGTTCTTTGGTCGGATAGGCAATTGTTCGCTAGAAAGAAAGAATCATTCAACTATTATTTATAAAATTGAAATCAACTCTATATCAATTTAATAACAATACAACTATCCATCAAATGGATAACAGTACTTAATTGAACAAAATTCATAATTAATACCATATAATATTCTGCAGACGTCTGCTACTGCAAATATTGACAACAGAATAATAGCTAGTAAGGAAATATTGTTGTCAATATTTCAAAATCAAATCAAATCAAATATCTTTATTGAAATTTAGTAATTTCAAATACAAAATAATAAATATAGCCCACAATTTGCAGTAGCAGAAGTCTTCAGAATATTATATGGCATTAATTAGGAATTTCGTTCAATCAATTATTATGATTTAACAACAACTGAATAGTTGCAATGTCTCATTCCCTTCCATCTTAAATGGATAACATTTTGAAAATTAATAGAGAATTTTACTCTTTTGATTATTGATAAATCATAATAAAATTATTATCATCACAGAATTTATTACCGTATTTAAAATTGAGAAAAAAAATCAATTTTTACCTTCAGGTTCAGAATCTTCTTGGTTATCAGGACCATCTTCGCCCAGAAGCGAATGAGCACCAGACTCCATTAATGGCATTGCTCCTTCCTGTAACACTGCCGTTTGCAATCATTATTTACTCTATAAATAGATTAATAACTCTATTAAAAAAATACTTGATACAGACAAAGAACTTATCGCACAAAGTTATTTTATAGGATAGCAAATCTTATTCTGAATTCCTTGTCCCAGTAAAGCTTGGCTTGAGTTCTGGGTCGTCCATTTTAAAACTAGAGAAAACAAAAACATGGATTTTTGAAATCATAGATTCAAATCGAATTTAAATAGTTTATTACTCAAATTACTGTAATGAGGATATACAGAGTCCCTAATAGCGTGTTCCAACTATAGAAGATAATTATATATTCATTATTGTTCAATATTGTTATTCATTTGTTCAAATTGATTAATATTCTTCTTTCAAACATTCACCAATGCTACTGCATATGGTTTCCTCTTATAGTTTTTCATGATCCTTAATTGTTTTTACAAGAAATTATCGTCCTCCTTGTCATTTGTTTTCAAATTCATAAAAAATTTCACCTTTTCTCATCAAGTCTTTGCCTTTAATTGTTGAAAATTATTGTATCAGCCTAACCACTATTAATTTATCATCCAATTTCTGTTGGCTATAAAGTTTTCAAGAAACATTTTCAAGTATATAGAAGTTTCTCATACAAACAAAACTCAACCATCAATCAAATAATTGTTTCCGAAGTACTTCCCACGAGCTTGATAATAGTTATGCACATGCAATGCTCATAGGATGATTACAATCCTTGCATGTCGTATGACATTTCAAGTAGCCATCACATGGAAGAGTGCTTTCGAATCACTTGATTGTAAAATGCACACGAAAAAAATTGTTTTGCATGCAAATAATATGAAATCACAGTTTAAGTATCCTACAATTTTCCAATGAGCTATAATTATGGCGAAAATTATTAATCCTAAAAGTAAAAGGTAACTAAAAATTATTGAAGAAATGTTACAAGGATATCCATTAATTCTAAGATTGGGTTAATTGAAGGATTTGTAATGAAGAAAAAACTTCTGCAATTGGAGGAAGTAGTTCTGAGGACATTGAACTTACTAATATGTTATTACGCTGCCTTTTTCTCCATTATTTCTGATTATTGTCTGAGTACAGTATTAATCAAGTAATTTTTAACTTATTGTCACTGGCGGCTAGTAATGGATTGAATAAAAACTTTATTCAACAATTAATGAAAAGAAAATGTTGAAATCATGAATCTCTTGAAGACTAGAGTTACACACCACAGAGCCTACACACTAGAGCCTACACCACTTTACCTGTTGTTTCAAGGATTTTGAATTGATAATGTTCTTTATTGTGTCTAATATTTACGTTCACTTACATGGAACTGCTCTGAAACGTTATGATGAGACTTATTAGTAGGGTTTTCCCTAAAGAATGGAGAGAGTACTTTACTTTCAATCGATTTATCATAACACAATTAAATTATCGTATCGTTCACGAATAATTTAATAATTGTATACATAACAAGAGGAAAAGTAGAATAAATAAAAATAGTATGAAGGAAATTGAGAAATAAGAACTACTGATTTATAATAGAGATAGGGAGAATGTGATTGACTTACAATGGAGGTGTTGTAATTAGTTGACAACATAGTCTTTAAATTATTAAAAAATGAAAGGGTATTGTGTATGAGAGAATTGAATGTATAAATAATAGTGTTCATTAATATAGAAAAAGAAAGAGAAGAATAGAAAGAAAGAAAGGAAAAGTATTGTCTTTAAATTATGATAAATTTAATGAAATATTTTAATTAGTGAAGAAAGGCGAATTTATAAATAATCATTTTAGAAATGAAATTGTGTATGAGAAATTGTGAAATTGCCTATAGTGTGAATTATTATTGAAAAACAAGGAGAAGAGTAGGAAGGGAGAAATGAAGAGTTAACTGACTTACAAAATAAAGTAATCAGCACTCAAAAATAATTCAAAAAGAAGAGAAGAGTACAAAGAGAGGAAGGAAGAGACAAAGTAGTAAGCGCTCACCTCCTGAGAAGCCATCCTCTCCTTCAGGCCCATCTAGGCCTTCCCCCACCACACCACCCTCATCAGGTGTGACGTCATCATCAGGGGTCGCCTCGCCTGGTTCGGCTGGGTTCAGCGAAAGGAACAAACGAAAAGGAACTAAATAATAATGCAGTACTATGTTCACGGTGCACTAGATATACGAAACAAAACTACACAACACTTCAAATATATGCATGGAAAAATTGAAACAAAATGCATATGGTTCACTACTGTAGATACGATTTCAAAGATGCAAGGAAGAATTTTCCCACCCTCCCTACTCCTTTAGTGTTGAAAGATGTGTTTGAAAAGAAATATTGCTCAAAAGTAGGAGTATGTTTTTGATTATTTGAAAAAATCATAAAAATTCCCAGAGAAGCGTAGAGTGGAAGTATAGAAAATGAAATGATTCTGTGGGAGAATATGAGACTAGTTTACCTGAAGAAAGGTAGTATTCTACTTTGTTATGGAGTATTGATGATAGAAAAGATTCATTGAATAGATGAAATTTATAAAAGCTGAATGCTCCAGTGCGAAATAATGCAAGGGATTGTGGTGACAAAAAAAGTTTAAAAGTTTCGAGTAAGGATGTATAATTATTGTACTAGAAATGAATTACCAAATAACTTGAAATATAGCAAAAGGAATTTACAATATCCCCAAATTTTGTTTCATTGCCAACTATTGGCAATAAAATATTAACTATTGAACGATTCTCATTGAGCTAATAGTACTGTAATCCAAAATATACTTCCAACATCCTCAAATTTTATTCTATTGCTACCAACTACTGAACGATTCTTACTCAAATTGAGTTTCACCTACAAATCGGTCTTTCTTCTCACTCATTGCAATGATTAAGTAAGTTTTAATTACAGAACTTTCATTTCAATTCATTTTAGAAAAGCCAAAAATTTATGTATGATATGCATTAACAATGACTAAATAATATTGTCACAATAAATGAGGTGAAACTTTAGTGGATATTCTTCCTTCTTTTGCCACCATTTTTTTCACCTACCGTTGCAATAATCAAAATTTGAAGTCTATTCCGTCAACATTTTTGCAGCACTTTAATAAAATTGTGAACAAAATAATGAAGTATTCCACTGTATAATTAAAATCAGGACGAAAGTAATGACGAAATCAGTGTTCATGAACTTCTAGTCTTCGTGTTTGGAATAACGGATTAACAATGCAATTAACCTCTCTTCTATCCTCTTCTCAACTACCTCCATCTCTTTCTCCAGCTCTTCAATTCGGTTAGAAAGAGTCCTTCACTTGTCGGCCTTTCAGAGACTGATAGCCCATTTTACAAGGACAACATTGGTGTACATGCGATCTTCTTCTTTTTATCTTCGCTATCTTATTCTTGTTTTTTCTTCTCTTCTCCATTCGAAATGAAGTCCTCTTGTTTATCTTTGTTTTTATTTCTTCTTCGTCTTCATTCTCTTTTCATCGTTTTCCTTCTTTCTATCTACTTCTCGATCTATCTTCCTGTATTGTTTTTCCACATTATCACTGTTTCTCAAGTTTCGATTATCTTCACTTCTTTTTTTTCTTCTTATTTTTCTTTTTCTTTTTCTTCTTCTTATTTTTCTTCTTCTTATTTTTCTTCTTCTTCTTCTTCTTCTCCTCCTCCTCCTTCTTCTTCTTTTTCTTCTTCACCTTCTGCCTCTTTCCCTTCCTCACCTTCTTCCTCTTTCCCTTCTCCCTCTTATTTTTTTCATCTTTTTCTCCTCGCGTCTATTCCTGTTCATTTTTCTTCTCGCGTCCACTCCTTCGCTTTCTTCTTCGTTTCTCGCTTCTTCTTCATTTTCTTCTTCCCAGCAGTGTTCGATTCTTCTTTTTTCTTCTCTTTCTCTTCTCCTTCTCAATTCTCCTTTTTTTCTTCTTCAGTGCTTTAAATTCTTCTAAATCCATCTCATTCACAATTTTTTATTTTTCCTCTTCATTTTTTGGCTCTTTTCTTCTCTTCTTCCACTTCTTCATTTTCTCCTTCACCACCTCCTTTTTACTTCCCAATCCCATCCCATCTTTTTTACTTCTTCTTCAATCTACCGCTTTTCGCCTTTTTTCTCCTCTTGAAGAACTCGTCTCATCAATTTTCACACTTCTACATCATAAACAGCCTTTTAATATTCCCAATAGACATTTTTCTATCTAGACTGAACACGAATGGAAACATTCATGCATCTCAATCTCTTGATGCTAAAACCGCATCGAATTCCAACATCAGTCAAACAATAGATCAACCGACAAACCGTTTCTAACTGGGTTGAAGACGTGAGAGTAGACTTCTTTCCTTCCTTCCAACCTTTTTCATCAGTTTCTTTCATATTCTTCATCGCGAACTTCGCGAGACGTCTATCCTTGCAAAATTCATCGCAATCGAGGCCCTTGTAACCGTTATTTGAAGTAAGAAAAACGATTGGCACGTTTTCTTGGGAAATTCGTCTTCATCTTGAGAAGTATCAATTCTAGGCTATTCTGTTTCTAATTGGATGTTGTAAATAACGAGATGCAATGATTGAGAAACAGTGAAACAACTTGATAGTTCATCAAACTGTCTGTTGAAAGTTGCTTCAGTTTTGTCTGTTTCAAATTTGTTTGGCAGTACAACGGAAAGTACCGCTTGTCAATTATTAAAGTTATGTTTTCTTTTTCAAGCTTTGTCTTCAGTTAACGTCCTGCTAAGTTTGTTTTGAAATGATTCAATTATTTATTGCACTATCTGTTTCGAAAAAAAATACAAATAACTAATCAAGGTCCTAGGTGCGTGTAATATAGAAGTCTTCCTCATTCATCATAAATAATACACCCTTGCGACTTTGTCGTAACGTTTTTCCATACCGAAGAGCATAGAGCTACCTCTTATCTCAAGTAGAAGAGAAATGAATATAAGAATTTAATATATAAGAAGTAAGTACGAAGTTATGCGTTCAATGAAGCTGTTTTCAAAAAAGTTGAGTTACTATCATTTAAAACTGTTAACCAATTTATCTCTCATCATTATTATAATTTTCATCATCATGTCCAATGGAACTAATTTGGACTTCATCCTCAGCAAAGTTAATTGGTTTATTAAATTAGAAACAAAACTTGTGGAAACGAGAAGAAATCACACAAAAAGAAGAAGAGACTGTGATTTAATTGATGGAAGCAATCACCTATCTAATGATTCCCAGGTCTTATCATTACTTGTCAAGAACCTATCCATCTCTAAAACACAATCTTATTAACGGAAACTGCCAATTAAATCATTAAAACACTGAATACAATGGGCTCACTTCTCAACAAAATATGCAGCTATCAATTTCGGAATGTATCCAACTTTCTTCTCAGTGAAAGGAGATGGTTTCCTATTTTTTAGTCACTTTCTTCAATTGTAACTGTTTCGTTCGTAGTAGATTTAGAAGTGGAGTATGGCAACAATTTCTTTAATGAATTTCTTCATTAGATTAGCAGGCATATACTTCAACCTGTGATGTAGTAATAGAGAAACAGGGATTCCAAAGATTAGGTATCATCACAACCAACTCTCTCTATTTCAAGTTCTCAGTGCCTGCAAAAAGTACCTCCCCATTAGAGGATCAGATAGAATCATCTACATCATTAAATCTTTCATATTATGTAATTTTTGTAGGATTCTTGTTCTAGTGCACATATTTCTCTATTAGTTTTTGAAAATGAAATGTTCTCGAATTAGATAAGGAAGAAGAAGGAGAGAGGAAGAAGAGATGTGTCTTCTTCCTTGTCTACAGCAGAGCAACAGGATGCGGTGGATTAGAGAATCACAAAAGTCCAATTGAGACCACGAGGGATACAGCCTAATAATGATTATAAGAAGGGCCATTATTATGTTGACCAAGATAATGTGTGCGTGTGTTGGAGAAGGAGTGAGGGGAAACAGAGAGGAGAGTGAGTAAGAGAGAAAGCAAGGATGATGTGTGAAAGAATAATATGTTGGAGTTTATTCACTCCAGTGTCAAGACAAATCTGGTTGAGAATAGAATCTGTTGTGAAGGGAACGCAAATCTAGTCAACTAAAATCTAACTTCAACCAAGGACAATTAGAATACTTAATCTTTTCCTATCGTCTTTGCTTCAACTCAGATTCAAAGACAACGTGAATTGAGAGTCAACTCAAATCATACGTTAACTAAAAGTGACATCTCAAAATTTTACGTTAACTAAGCAAAAACTCAAATCAGATTTCACAGGCAGTTGAAAGATGAATAGTTAAATTGTTTAGTTTGAAGCAATGGGATACTTACTTTGGTCTTTCCCTAGCAGATTCACTAAAAATGAATTACTAGCAAGACTTCCCTATTGATGACTTACTAATATTTTGCAGATTTTATTCATAAGCTGAAACTTCTGAATCTCTTGCAAGAAGTAACATAGAATGACAAATTCTCTATTACAGAGGCCTGTATATTCATGTTGCTATTACTGAATTAAATAATTATTCAAATTTGAATCATAACAACAAAGCAAAAACTACAAGGACAATTCACATTCAAACCATATGAGCTACTCAAGATTACAAACCATGCATAAGGTCATCTATGAGATGCATCAATGAGTTTATGAGCTAGTCAAGATTACAAGGTCATTCAATCATTCACAAGGTCGTACAAAGATGACCTTGACCTGATACCAAAAGTGTCACACAAGGTATAGCACGATCCATTTAACTTGTCAGAAATCAGCTGATCAGTAATAATTAAACAGTGATTTCGACACAATAATCAAAAGGCTTAAAAGTCTTAAAGACCTTTAAAGTCTTTAAAATACCTTCCAAAGAATAAATTTTTGAACGACCTTCAATAATCTGCGAGATTCAGCATTTGTAGGTTAAGTATTGTGATATTGCTCTTTGAAACAGCTGATTTCTGACAAGTTGAAAGGATCCTGCTATAAATCATCAGATTGTAGATGAATGAATGAAATACAAAACCATTAGCTTGCCTACTCTCTCTCTAGGTCAAGGTCATCCAATAGGTAATTGTCCTTGACCTCATGACCTGAGACCACATGAGCAACTCAAGACCATAATGTCCATCATGCACAAGGTCAATTGTTAGAAGAGAGATGAACAAAATTGATCTGAAACATGAGTTTCCTTTCTAATATAATTGATATTTTTCAACAAGATTATCCAAAAGGTGGAAGGTCATCCTTGAACTGAGACCATTTGAGCTATTCAAGGCCACACATCATGCTCAAGCTCAATTTATAGATGATAGAGATGGACAAAAGTGATCTAAAACATAGATACTTAGATACTTTTCAATTAGACTGTTTTTTCACGAGATCTTCCAAAAGCTAGAAGCAAAGATATTCCAAATACAAAATGGTAGGTCCATGGTTATCCTTGACAAGATACCACATGATCTACTAAAGATCAAAATTAATCATGCATTGACCTTGAAGCTATGACAATAAGCTACTCACGGTTGAGATGCAGCGCCAGACAAGCGGTCCACTCATGACGGGCAATGCGAAGGTCACGGTCAAGGTCACACAGTTTGGCAAATGCCCTTGCGCAGCGTCTAGGACGCGCCACCCTCCGCACTACGCGGCGAACCTCGGCGTATTCGTCGCGACTCAAAAACCCTGACCGGTCACGGTCAAGCTGGCCAAACTTCCAATCAAGTACTGTTTCTTCTGATGCTTCTCCATCTGGAAATATATAAAATTTACTTGTAAGTATTCACCTTGGGGTACAGCTTATTGGAATACTAACTTTGACTCGGGACTAATGTGTATTCTACAGAAGATGTAGAATAATTGAATCATGTATTAAAAGCTACTCACCAGGGACTTCCTTTTGATAGTCGGTACTGAATATCCTCACAAGGTTCGTCACGAAAGCTGATCTGTCCACACGGCTACACTCTATAAAACAAAAGTAAATACAGTAAATCTTACAGTCACTTGTTTTAATTTTTTGTGCAGATCATTGAAGACAATTTATCCTTTATCCAAAATTGAGGTTTCCAATATGATTTTTGTTACATTTTTGTATAAGTATTTCACAAAGAATGAATTCTAATGGAAGTTTGAAGTTTATTCATTCAATTAATTTTATTCAATAGAGTTGATTTATCTAATATAATAATAATGTATATTCGAGCATGCAATCCACTATACAGGGAGTTTCAGTCACCGTATTATGACACATCATAGTCACGTACATCATACTGTGGTGTGAATCCAGAAAACAAGTCGGCTCTTTCTAGAATCAACTTCTAGCATTCAACAGGTAAGCTCTTGCTAAGCTTAAAAATTTATACAGTAGTTGAGTGAGATACAGTATTAGTACAGTATTTGAGAGCAATAAATATCTGTCGAACATAAACTATTTTGATAAGAAATCTCAGAAGGAAGTGGCTAGAAGGATGTCTGGAGGAGTAATGGATAGGCCTCTTGATTTATGTCTCACATGAATTCCTTTCCGTGGCGAAGCGTGGTATACTTAACCGGTCATCGCCGAGTATATTTCCTATAGGACATATTATATACCCGGCGATGACCGGTTAAGTATACCACGCTTCGCCACGGATTCCTTTCTAGTATTCTGTATTAACTTTTTGTGTTGGAGTTTCAAATGGTCTTCCAAGTTCTTTAAAGATATGCCTTACATTTTTTGGTTCAACCATGTTTGAAACCAAATAAATTATAACATTTAATGATTAATTTTTAAGAATACATCACATTCCACAACATTTTTAAATACATGATCATTCACTTTTAGATGGTTTGAATCAACGAAGTTTTGTTTTGAACCCCACATGTCATCAAATTTCAATTTCATCCAATGCATCATTATTGAGATGTTTACACACCTTTCATCATTTTCCTACCGCGTACTTCAGTTCCCCCTCTCCTTGTTTTTGCTGTAACAAAAAAAATTAGTGATAAACTATAATATATCAAAGTATAATTATTTGGAAAAAATTCCTTGGATACACAGTCATAACACATCCATTTCTAATTTATAATCTTCAAATTCGTAATTATTAATGAATAGTTATTCAACTAGCAACGAGTTTATTCATCTGTGTTAATTAAACAGTTGAATACAGTATAAAATAATAATTTTTTTCTCCCTTTGTCACTTTCTCCCTTCAACACATTTCAGTTGAATTAGTATCAGTTTTCAGGATAAAAAATAATTTTTTCATATCATATTCATCCATTTATTTTGATTAATTCATTCATTCGTTTTTCCAGTTATCAATTAATCTAACGAGGCTCCTTTCTAGAAGACAAGCCTAACAAGGCTTCTTTCTTATTGGAAAAAGTTAATTGGAAATCAACGATTGATATGACATTGGAGTTGAATTGTTATCAGTTTTGAAACATAAATATTTCATTTATATCATATTCCTTCAATTATTTATGTATCTATCAATCCAAGCCTAACAATGCACCTTTCTCATTACAAAAGTTAGATGAATATCGATGATTAACATTGCATTGGAGTTGATTTGGTATTAGTTTTAGGACATAGATATTTTATTTATATCATATTCCTTAATTTATTTAGTTATCTTTCAATTCAAGCAGACAAGTCTGCTTGAATCAAAGTTGCTTTCTTTTATATTGAAAAATTCATTAGGAAATGAGAGAGACTCACGTCGCCGAGCCTTGCACTTGGGCCTGCGGTTTCTTCTGGTCGTGTTGGGTATTGGTCTGCCATTGGGGGTGACACACCAGCAGTAGCCAGTCCCCGGGTGACATTGGACGGGCGCGAACCTCCCATCCGGCAGGCAAGCGGTACCCTCGCTACTCCTCGCTCGACACGGCTGTCGCTCTAAAAAATCAAACAACAGAGTGAAAAACAAGGAATTCGTACTAGAAAATCCATGTTCTTAGCTGATAAACTTGAGTTTTTGACAATATTGAAGGTATTTCAATGGGGTTGAATCTAAAAAATCAAACAATAACGTGAAAAACATGAATTTGTACTACAAAATTCAAGTTCAATGCTTATCAACTTCTGTTTTTTACGATATTAAAGGTATTTCTAAGTGATTAAATCTGGAACATCAAGCTTGGTGAAAAACTAGGAGATTTTATCCCGTGGAGTTACTGGTCTCCTAGCATTCCTGGTCTATTCAGAATATTATAGAAAATATAGAATAATATAGATATATAGATTAATACAGAATAATATAGAAAATTTATCAAACACAGAGGCTGCAGTATATGCTTACCCCTTATACTGGAAAAATAAGCAAAACAGAGATGGAAAAATGGTCAAGAGGAAAAAACAAGATGAATAAATAGCCTACATATTAATAGTATTTTGATGGTGATCAATATATTTAGAGGCAATCTGAGTCCTATTCGATCAATGAGTTCAATGGCAATAACGTAAACAAGGCCTTCAAAATGAGGCGATAGTCGAGTTAGGTCTTTTCAAATAGATTTGTAATGTAAACATTTGAAATTGATCGCCATACTCTACTTGAATGACAATCGACCACATGCAGCTATCAATTTAAGCTTCTGCTGCTATTTCGATCAAGATCTCAGTCTTTATGAGGTGATGAAGATGATCATGATTAGCAAGTGTTTATTTCATCATTCGTCAAGCAACTCTGTAGTGCGCGGTATTACAGTTGTGATGTCTCAGCGATGGAAGGAGAAGGATAGTAGGAGGTATACGATGATGATTATAGAGGAGCGAGTAGAGGAAGAAAGCGAAGAAGAAAGTGAATAAGGAGAAGGAAAAGAAGAAGAGATGGTGAAGAAGAGGAGTTGGAGAAGGAGTACGAGAGGTAGATAGGAAGATAAGAAGATGGATCTTTTCTTTTGTCTCTCGTTTAACTTATCAGAAAGGTTATCTTCCAGTTCTGCTTACTGCATTGTATTGTAATCACTCTTGAATAGTGATGAGCTGATAAGAGATTTTAAACGTTCAAGTTAAATGCTGGTGGAAATTGCTTCGAAATTCGAACTCTCGTAAGAATCTGTACTCCTGTTGATCTTTTCATGATAACCTGCCTAATTAACTCTTGTCTCTTGTTCTAGACGTCCAGGTGAAGCTGTATATCATCTGAAATGAGTTAAGAATCCAGTAGAAGTACCCTTATATTTATATACATTTACATTTAGAATGTCTGAATGCAGGTATTGGTGGGTTCACTCTACGGTCCTAGGCTGACAATCAATTATGAATTACCTCATTCATCACAACTTTTTACTATGATGAAAGTGTGTAAGAATGAAGGGGCCTGAAGCCATAAGTGTTATACTTGAAGTGTTATACTTTGAACATGGTAGAAAGCTGCAATTAGTAAAGTTGTAATTTGTAATCACAATCTTATTTTTATGAATCACAGTTTAGAAATTATTAATGTATTGTAAAAAAGTTGTTCTCGAGTGATCCTCCCCTAGCCTGCTAAGCAATAGTATCGTCAACTTCCTAAATCTTATTTCAACTATCACTGAGCCACATATTCCTACAACACAATATCAAGAGGGAAATTAAATATTAAGTAAATGAGAGTATTAATAAAGTAAATGGAATAGAGTAGAAAAAGATATGGAAGCTGTTAGAAAAATAACAGCAACTGCAACATAAGAAAAATCTGCGTATCGTTTGTAAAGCAATGCGTAGATCACCGTGCCCTTGGTAACTATAATAATATAGATGAGTGTTAAAGCGTGTGGGAGTGTCTTTCAAGGGTCTTTCAAGTATATTTCTACACCGGCTTGGGCTGCAAGGCAGAGCGAGTGAGATGGAGTGTGATGACCCATGATATTATGGAGGAGAGAAAAACGAAAAAGAAGAAGAAATAACGAAAAAGAAGAACAAGAAAAAGGGCAGGAATGTGGTCCAGCCGCCTCAGACTTTCTGACGCCAAAACAAAGCCTAGGCCCGACCAGGTGGAGTCCCTCTGAGAAACCACCCCCCCCCTCTCGGCACCCCCCGAGCCATGTTGCCAAGTCTCCCACGGGCACCGCTGATGATATTTTCACGAATGCCGCACCAGATCAAAGGAGATCTTGAGGATCCCATCGAGATAGACAGCAATATTCGAAAATGTGTTTTGATTTAGAGTTATTTCATAATATTCATGGCCTTATTAATAATTTATTGAACCAAAATCGCCGTAAGAGTATGCTCAAGGTAGGCAAAAATAGAATTTTAGATTAGAATGTGGATAACTTTGATCCTATAAATGAAGTTTCAAAAGTAAAGTACGTACTGTAAAATCACGAATCAAGCTCAAGGTGCTGAAAAGTAAAATTCTAGAGGAGAATGTCCAAAGTAGAGGAAATTATAAAGCAATACATGTAAAACCATAAATAAAGTTCCAGAGAAATCTAATTCGAGGACGTAGATTTTGAAATTGAACGACCTGCAAAATCATTTATTTTGCTCAATGTAATTCAAAGAGCTTGAGGTGAAGGAAAGTCATCTGTTGAGTATGAGTTTCAATCATAAGCCAAAAAAAGAATTATATGATTAGAAATTGCATCTTGACCTTTGGAACACTTTCAATTTCCACTTCGACAAAATCATCGACTCTTATACATTTATTTTTACTGTAGATAACAGTTTTTTACTCTCCAATGAGACCATTATTGTAAAGAGCTTGAGGCACAGAAGTTACAAATATGAAATTTAGGTACAGTACTAGAAAGTCTTGCATGATGATGATGATGTATGAGCACAGAAAAGGAGAGTTCAAAACAACTCTGAACTATCTCTGGTTTGAGCTGCTGAAAAGTATTTCAAGTCAAGATTTTCATCAAGTTTGACTTAAACTGAGAATAAATATGAATAATGTATTGGAAAAGTAGTAAACTACGTCACTTTCTTGGTCGAAACTTGTTATTCCTGAGCACTTTCAATCCTGAAGGGGTATTCACGATGCCAATCGATAATTTATTGCAATTTCGAGCTGTCCAAAAAAGACTTATCGTAAATATTCATCTAGGCTTCTAACCTCGGTAATTCATCTAAAATTGATCAAATTCACACTGTTACTCGTGTTCCATGGATACAAAACTTTCGAGTTCCTTACCATTTATTACGGTGTAGAGAATATGTTGATTCACTGATTCATAGCCACCTAAATGCAACATTATAAAGTTGAGTGAGAAGAATAGTTTTGTAGCCTATCCTATAGTGAAGTCAATGTTATATTAATATATTGGAGCTTACCATAACTTCTCACCAATCATACACTTAATATTTTGTTCAACCTATAATTTGTTCCCAGTTTTCTTCACAGTGAAGCCTATCGAAATAATTTCAAGGGCTTCTTAAAAGCTTGACGAGGAGTGGTCAGCGCAGCATTCATCAATGAACTGTTAGAAAGTGAATCACGATTCCAAGTCGAACTTGAAGTGGTCGTATCTAGTTTCCAGAGTGTGATAAAAGGCACAGGTCATGACAGCGTCGAGAAATTATTACAGTTATTTGTTTCCAAGGTCTGATCTGACATGAGAGCGATCCTAGACACTGACAAGTGCAGGAAAAATACACTGATTCGAATCTGGTTCTAACATTTCCAAGGACTTGACCATTATTGAGTGGGTGCAGTAATGGTTACAAGTGGACACAAAGGGCTTTACTCCAATAGTTTACTTTACTTTACTTTACTCTTGTTAACGGTTGCACAAAAACAAAGACGACCTTGTTGCGACCAATTTTTATTCCTTTGAGAGAAAAGCTGGAGTTTAATCGTTGGATTTCTTGACCTTTGAGGAAATAAGACACTTATTGCTCTTGTTACAATTGCTGAGTTGATGGGGAGTTTGTTGTTTTGTCAATTTATTCTTCCTTATTTATTATGTCCATTCCATTCCGTGATTTATATTCCATCTTTTAACTAGTATTCATCAATTCATGTAACTAAACAACTAGTGCAAATGAACTGAGCTCTCCAATTTACTTTAAAAAAAACTACATGGTTCTAGTATTGCAAAAAAGCTTGAAGACTCTACCGACTCTTCATTCATCTTGAGCTACGATCTTAACGCGATCAACAAAATCTGTAAAAAAATTCATAATTTTAAGTTCAATTAGTAGTTGGAATTGGTAGTAGTGTAGACTGTTTTAAAGGAGCTTGCTAGTTTTATAGATAACTCTTTACTGCTGCGGTCATAAGTTCGAGCAAGGAAATAAATGAAGGCATTTATAACCGTATATGTCAACAGTTTCAGTTTTATAACTGCATTATATTATGTGGTTCGAGTTCTCCCATGCCTGAAATGTATTACATCCCTCAACTCATTACTATGGAAAAATTTGCAGACTAGCGGGCATCGCCAGCAAAATAAAAGTAGCCTAAAAGTAAGTGAATCTTTTGTTGACTAAAAGTAAGTCAACAAAAACCGTATCTTGTGATTAATCATTTGATTTGGAAACGACTAGTGTTGGGGAAATTGTTGTTTGCACCGAGCACCGATTGCACAAGCACCGATGAGACAAAATCATCTATGTTCAGTTCTAAAGACGTATACACGTCTTGTAAATCAACATGATATAAACAATCAAATGAATTGCCCAATCCTTCCAGTCTCCAGTCCTTCTCCTCCATCTCCTCACCCAGTCTTCTCGTACAATGAATTGAACGAAATGACTTAGTTTCGAAATTAGCAAGTGAAACGTTTTTCATCACTCAATCTCAGAGTTGCTGCAGTCTCAGAGTCTCTGCAGTCGCAGCATTGCTAACAACATCACGATAGCATAACTGCAATGGTGAATGCAAGTGAAATTTTCCCCCAGGGTTTTTATCTTTGGGCTCAACCATTTGCATGCCAAGTCTGCACATTTTGATGTTTTACTCAGTTCAACTCTTGACTTTGAATTGCACATACAATTTTCTAAAGCACCAGGCCAAGTGACTACTTGTTTTAATCAAACTATATTTTTTTTATAAAGTACTCAATTCAAGTTCTAATTCGCATCAGAGATAATCCATTCAGTTAGTCTATTTCAATAGTCATATTTGGTTAGTCAACGATCGCATTCAAAAATCTTGAAACGCCTACCCTTTATGTAGTGTTAAACACTACATTGGTAGTGTTAAATACATTGGTAGTGTTAAACACTACATTGGTAGTGTTAAACACTACATTGGTAGTGTTAAACACTACATTGGTAGTGTTAAACACTACATTGGTAGTGGTAAACACTACATTGGTAGTGTTAAACACTACATAAAGGGTAGGCGTTTCAAGATTTTTGAATGCGATCGTTGACTAACAAATTATGACTATTAATATAAAATAATATAATTACCGTATTAATTTTTGTAGTGTATTCTCTATTGTTTGATTGAGAGCACTCACCTCTGCACCGCCCGCGATGCTTGACTTTGAGTTGTCTGCGGGGTGATGCGCCCCCCTTCAGTGCCCCCTTCGGTGCCCCCTGGCAGGCGGCCCTCACCAGATGACAGCGCGAGGCGTACGTCTGTCCGTTGGTGCCGCACACTGGCCTCGCTCGCGGACGATTTGCACGGCCTCTCATCTGCGCCTGCCTCGCTTCGCACTGCTCTATCCTCGCTCGGCAGTCCTGCGCAGGGAAAAGGTCATAAAAATTGTTATTCATTCTATTAATAAATAAAAATGAATGGGCATTACAGAAATAACATCAAATTGAATTAGAGGACAGTATATTAATTTAGAATTATAATTACGGTGGGACCCCGGCTTTAGCTCAAGGTACCGAGAAGGAAATTCGGTTTGAAAAAATCGCGCTTACAATGTACATTACATTCAGTGTTTGTACGTTTCAAGGGATCTGGAATGAATACGTTGAATTGGGGTTCGTTAAACCGAGGTTCCACTGTAGGAACCATTTAGTGAGGTTTAAAAATTTTCTTCGAATATTCTCGACACATTAGTTGTCCAATCCGCTGGATTTATGCATTTTAGATAGAAACCAGATTTTTCGATTTCAGTTTGAACTGACTGTGTTAAATTTTAGCTATGCGAAAGAGGTGCAAAGTACTAGCTACGTCAGTTTACTGTTTCATCGAAATGCCCTGTACTCTTAAGAGCCTTGGGACCTTATGGGTTTGCTGCAAACAAGTCACATTTTAGCGGAGCGTGGGAGGGAGGGGACAAAATGTCGTATTTTGGTTGCTTTTTTCTAGCCAACTAGCAAGAAAATAACATCGAATTGTTGGGAAATATATGTGGAATGGTTGTTGTATCTCAAAATTCTAATTTCAATCATGATAAAAACTTTTGAAGTGGTGAATGTTTGTCGTATCTCAATTCTAATTTTAATCATGATAACAACTTTTGAAGTGGTGAACTTTTCTAGTCGATGTATTCAATGTTTGTATTGATGTAATGATGTATTTTGAATTCGCAAATTTTTTATTTTCCTATTGTAATATAACACTTTTCAAGAATACCAAAAGATTGATTGAAAATTTACAGAAAGCTATAGAACATAAGAAACATTTAGTTTTAGAGAGGTAGCAGGAAATCTGACTAAATAGATGAATAGAGGATTGAACAGAGCGATGAATGAGAACTAATAACCAATCACGAACAAGATCGAAATAAAAATTTAGACACACCTCCAAGATCCGCACAACTCTCTTCTGATTGGTCAACAATTCCAACAGTGCTGTTTCCAAATTCTATCGGTAGATGGCAGAAGTTGAAGCTAAATGTTAAATATTGAATGAATGATTGCACGAATTTTCAACTTGTAACATGTATATTTCATAATAACAATTTCAATCTCATCACAAGCACATTAAAAACTTGAAATTAAGTCAAGAGCTATAAACAAGAACGTTCGTAAATTGATACTGGCTGATAATTTTAGACTGCAACTATCACTTCTACTTCCATTAGTATTCAGTTAGTGAAACTTCAAGTCTTGGTGTTGCTGGTTGCAAGGTGATAGAGTAATCAGCAATCACCTATAGATAGAGTACCTAACACATTTAAAGTTAACTACTATAGAGTAACTATCACCTCTCCAACTGTATGGCGAGAGGGGTCAGTCCATCAAACTGTCATCTTTTTACGCACTGTGAATTTCTAGCGAGATCACGCTTGCAGCATAAAACATCGACAACGAGATGGGAATGATTAAAAAGGACATTTCAATTCACATCATGAACCGCGTTTACAACATTGTATTCAAGCAGTTCTAGGCTCAAAACTAGTGTCTTTGAAAACACTAAACGAGCTGTTATGTACTAGAAATTTGAGTTCTTGCATAAACTAGAGATAAACTATAGTTTTATCTAGTCTGTGGAACTGTGGTTCTAGTAACTTGCTTGCTAGCCTGTGTTATTAATTAGAACTTTTCGAGCTAAATAACTCCAAAACTACCGAGAAAACCTCAGAAATTTTCGTCATTTTTGATAACCAATAATATTTTAGCCTATAGATTACCAAATAACTACTGCTACGTGCTACCTGCCGGCATAATTCAGAAATACATTCCGTAAGCTTCGTTTACCTATCAGAAGAGAGAGGGAGGAGCTTGAAGGCGTTTTTTTAAATTAATTATCGTGGTCCCAATGTGGAAGTTTTTTTGTGATTGGTCCGTCGCTCTCATTAATGCTTTGATCCAATATTACTTTCTCAGAAATTATTACCATTCATCACAATTCCAAAACTTTTGTCTAAGCTGCAACTGATGCTAAGACTAGGCGTACACCGGTTAGTCAAAACAAGACAAGACGAGATTAGTCACGTTTAGTCACAGTAATTCACATAGTTGCTTATGAAGCAGCACACACCTATGCAATGACTAATGGGTGTTTGTTGTTTAATAAGCAACTATGTGAAGTGTGACTAAACGTGACTAACTAATCTTGTCTTGTCTTCTAACCGGTACGCCTAACAATCATTATTTATTTGCCTTTTTCATTATAGCCTGATGTTTCTAATTTCCATTATTACACTTTCAGCCCCAGCGTGTAAAATGTTATACACTTTCAGCCCCCGCATATAAGTGGTCCCTTCCAATTTGTTGTTCATCTATACCTGTATGTTGAGATCTACGAAGCTTATTCCTCACGACCTCACGAGTAAGGAATTTTTATCCGTCTCTATTATACATTGCAAATTGGAGTAATACCATTTTAAACAAGATTGAGAATCAATTACACGGGATTGAGTTGAGTTTTGATACCGAAGACCACCAAGATGTGAGCCTGCAGCTTTCCATCTATGCAGCACATTATTCTTGCCAACGTGAGGTTCTTCCTCCTCTTTTTCTTCTGGTTTTCCTTCTTATTCTTCTTCTTCTTCTTCTTCTTCTTCTTCTTCTTCTTCTTCTTGCTTTTCTTCTTCATCTTCTAGATCTCAGGAACCCATCATGACCTTTTCATAATTATTGGTCGATTGCAGGCTAATAATTATAGGGCGTAATCCTGTTATTATCTTACTAAGGGTTGCGACTCAATATAAATAAATAGCGAACCGATTTCAAAATTACCACCTTCAATTTGAAATTTAGTACCATAGATTATCTTCTAGTCTTATTTGTAATTGTAGCCTACCTTTCCTTTTATTAGACAGGCTATGTCAGATGAGAGATTGGAAGTTTTCAATGATTGATCAAATAATAAGAATCCTAAAAAAACATGTAAATGAAAACCAATGTTCAGAAAGAAATGAATAAAGCTTCAACGTATTTAATAATAGCATCAGTAAATAAACAAAGAGCAAATTCAGTTATGGTAAAGTGAAAAGCGATGGTCAAGTATTTCAATGCAAAAACTGTATTCAGGCAATGCTTCCTCACATTTTTAATTTTAAAAAATAGTGTGAAAAATTGATACTGAGTTTTAGTTGAAGATTTTTTCCCAAAGAGTTCTAAAAAAATTATCAATCGAAAAGTGTATAAAAATATCAACGCAGATATAAATCGCAGAATAGTAATATGTCAGTGAGTCAGCCATTCTAAATCCGCCATTCTATGAAAAATGGCAGAGCACTACAACACATGTATTGCTCGCTTATGATTGGTCGAAACTGTTCGATGACAGTAGACGTTGAAACTGACATCCACCAATAGAATTCGAGATTTATCCTGATTTAATTATTTTTAATTTTATCTTTCAACGTGTAATTTGATTGAATTTTCATTAGGTTGTCAATATTGATATTATTTTAATACGAACTTATTATTCGTTGATTGAATTATCATTGATTGTTGCTCTTGCTATTTATTTTTACAATATACTTATTAAGTTAATCGTTCAGAAAATATTATCAGGTTATTAAATATTATTCGTTCTTATCTCAAGTGTATGCTTGCGTATATTTGAGCTTCACATTCACTGCTGATTACAATAGCTACATACAATACAATTGGCTGAATAAAAATTAATGGAGAAAATAACACAATAATTATAATAAATAGACCCTATTTCGTATGGAGTATTGAAACACAAACATATCGTATCGTATCTGGCCCTGGCTTTTTTAGAGTCATTCAAATCTTTAAATCCTTCCCTAGATTGATGAAAATAGAGCATCTTCATTAAAATTGATTCCTTCCAAAACTTGAGCAGAATCACGAGTGATACGCAATAAGCATATTCATTGGGTTCCATCTCTTATTACTGTATAACAAAAGTCATTCCATATCAGCCATCCTCCAAATTATTACAATACTTTTCTTTCGGTCATCTTATCCATAAATATGATTATTTATCATAGTTCTTACCAATTGTATTCTTACTGGAACATACTGATTTAACTTTTATAACTGTTTATATTTTTGTCTAATAATTATTATGAGACAGATAGATAAAATCTAGGAGATACCGGTACGCTACAAGAATGGAAAAATCCTGTTCAAGAACACTGACTGATGAACAATAAATGGAGAAGCATCAAACAGGTGTGTGGATGAGAATATCAATCACTTTCAAGTATCGCCAAGAAAAAGGTACGAGAATAAACTGAAAAAGTTGGAAGAAAAACAAAAAGATGAGCATGTTTTATTCTTTTATCGCACTTCACATTATTCAGGATGTGGCACACGTTCGTTTGAAAAAAGGAGTTGAAATAGAAGGAGAAGTCGACGAATAAGAAGATGGAGAAGTCGAAGGAAAAGATGAAAAAGAAAATGAAGAAGACGAATAAAGAGACGAAGAGGACGCAGGAGAGAAAGAAGTAAGAAGATCACAACCTCCCAGCCAAGGACGAAATCTTGTCCTGATAATATAGCGGTCTGCCCTGCTTGGTCCTGAAGAGCGAAACAATAGGAGGAGGAAGAGGATAAGGAGGAGGAGGAGGAGGAGGAGGAGGAGGAGGAGGAGGAGGAGGTGGAGGAGGAGGAGGAGGAGTGGTGGAGGTGGTGGAAGAGGGGTAGGAGGAGGAGGGTGAAGAGGAGGAGAAGGAGGAGGATCAGAATGATGAAGCCGATGAAAAGTTGTGGATAGAGAAAAAAAGAAGAGAAAAGACAAAATAATGGTGAGGGGTGGGTGAATCCACACACCTGTGTACCATCTTGCTAAATTCGGATCTATTTCAATCGGAATCTCTAACACTCCTTCCCCTCCCATTAACCACACCTTTCCTCAGAGGATACCTACAAGTCCTTGCAATTTTTTCCGTCTCTTTCTCGCTCTTCACACTACACTTGACGCTGCTGCTCTAACTGTTATTCGTTTTATAACACCTGTTCATCTCATCTCGCTTCTTCTTCTTTTTTCTCTCCTTGCTCGGCCCTTCTTCTTCTTCTCCTTCTTCTTCACGCATCTTTTATGTCCTGTTTTTTTTTCACTTAGCGGTCAGAACCGATTAGATGACTTGGGCTGCACGCCGTCTGAAATGTGTCTTTTTTATTGTAACATTGGATTTTAGTTCAATTCATTCTTGCCCGTAACAATATCATAATTTATACATAATTTGAATTATATGGTTGCTGGTCTATACACACTAGACTAACTGTAGTTCAGGTATTAAAAATGCGGATGGATTTCGAAAAATACTACTCAAGTTGAAGTTGAAGTGACATTTTGCCTATTCCAGCAACTGGACAAAACTTTACTTATCAGTACTATACTCAAGTTAAGTGTAAATAGCAATTTTATTAATAAATTAAGACCAGTCATAAGCATTGTAAGTTTTTAGAATATGAATGAACTTTTTGAAGATGCATTGAATATTTTTTCAATGAATTATTATAATAAATAATTCAATTTTAATATAATATATTTAATTATATTATAATAGGCTATATAATTTTACGGTGTTTAAATTCCATTAGCTGTGTAATTGTCATGTCCTTGCATAATCATTCTCAACTGCTATGAAGATTTTCAATTGTGTCATAAATTATTCAAAATTGACACAAATAACAAAGATAACCTTAATTATGAATCAGAATAAATAAATTATCATTATTAATAGTCAAAAAATTATAAGTATTGAACTGAAGACGTACAAAGCAAAGCAAGCACGTCTGAAGAAAAATAGTTCTTGTGAAATTTCAAAACATACATGGATGTTTGTGCTTTGAATTATGGTAAAAGTATTTGCGTTGAGAGTATTTAATAAGAAATAAAAATGTAATTGAATAAATAAAAGCACAATTATCAATAATATAAATTGCGTACAATTGAGATTGAGACTGATGTGTGATGTCTGTAGAAGTTGATAAGGAATTGAAACGTCAAAATAAAATAACATATTTATATCAGATGAACGCGTTTGGCATACTAATTCCAAGATGGCGCCTAAAATTTAGATACAATTCCTGTCTCTGGCGCCGATCTGACAGGGAAAAAAATACTTTTAGCGCCACTTAATTGTCACTAATGAAGCTTCTTCCAATATCTGTAGGTTGGCAGTTGGTTGATATATTTATATCTCATATTTATTTATGCACTGCTCTGCTTATACACATGAGTATATTTATAGTCAATTACATGTTTATTTTAAACTTTGGATTATATTGATATTATTGATAGGAAACTGGTCGAGTGGCCGAGAACTTGGGCCTATCACCAGAAGCGGGTCATGAATTATTCATAGCTAAAAACAGCACGATTAAGAGCAAATTGACTATTATCTTGAATCATGATAAACTCATTTTTACAGAGACATCTCTTGGACTTGGAAAGAATTTCGTGGTAAATAAGAGATCATGGTGAAGTATGCTTTTCATATTTTAATATATTATCAATTCCCGAACGTGCAAACTGAACTTTGATTTGGTAAGTTCGAAAATATCTCATGGTAAATGAGAAATCATGAAGAAGTAAGAAGTATCCTTTTTGTGTTGTATAAAATTATTATTAATTTCCTCTTAACATTCCTCTAACGTGCAAAACATTGAGCAAGTGACCTTCATAAAGATGATTTATTGAATTTTGTCAACAGTGTACGTTTTCTTCAACCAATTTAGTTTACAAAGAGAATAAAATAAAAGAGCCGAAGTAGTTGGAGATCTCCTGAAATTTGCGTGTTCGAAATTCAATTGAGTAAGTGAATTATTGACCAATGATAATAACTACACAATAACTAGATATCAGAATTTCAGTACCCTATTATCAGTTCCCTGATAATTCTGAGTTTAAATTTTTTTTAAGGAATTTGAATTCTTCTGAGAAGAATTTAAGAGGGTCAGATCAATTGAATGAATCATTAAAAAACCTGTTAAAAGTGGTTGAACAAAAATAAATAGCTAATAAGAATTGAGTGAATTAAATAAATTGACCAATAACCAACTAAATTTCAGGGGAGCTAAAATACAGTAGATCAAATCTATCAGGTAGGTAGTAGCTCTAGCAACTAGGCCAGGGTTAATCCGGGTCTAAATTGGAGAAAGTACCACTTCATTTCAGGCTAACTTAAATGAATTGGAAAATATGAAATATGTTTGATTTTTTATTTTTGTGTAAGCAATCGATTGACTAGCTCAAAATAGCCGTTTTCTCATTGCGATTCCATTATCAAACCAGTTCTCAATACAGTTAACTAGCCTACTAATGGGCGATTCAGAGCAGTTATAGGTGGAATTACAAAATAACCAGCATTAATTTCTTAACTTACTCATACTTGTACCAATAAAATTACAATCGCAATATGATCTAGTCATCTAGCCTAGTCCCCCTACATAATATGAGCTTATTCAATTATTATAAGACACAATAATTTAGTAAACTCATGAGATTTGAGATTGAGAGTTTGAAAATTGGATATATTATATTGGAGACATTATATATGATATAATAAGATGATATATAACTATTGGATAATAGTTCAAATGAATAAGAAATGATCGCTCTTAGAGCATTTGCTGATTGATCAGGTCAAGTCACGAACACTTTTAAAAGACTGCTCTTGGATGTGTGACTGACACAAAAATAAGGCAAGGTGGAACCTACCCGTAAAAGAGTCTTCCCACCAATAAAATATATACATATACGAATATTATATTTATTTATATATATTTTTGAAAACATTTTCTAAATAAAATTCACCTCATGAAGGTTATTAGATATTTAAGTTAGGGATCGTCGAGGATCTAATCTACTAATCTTAATATGAAGAAAAGAAAAAGCTGAAGTGAGGACTACTACTTCTACTTTATGTAGCAGTGAAATGTACAAGTTTAGAAGTAGGCCTACTCTATAATTTTGAATATTTACGCATTCTCATACCAATTATCACAGGACATAATTTTAGGCACTTTTGAGAGCCCTAACCGTAATTTGATTCGAAAATTGGGCGCTTTCAATCTCAATGTATGATTCACCATTCAGCCAAATGACATCATCAACACTGAAAAGTCAAGAGTCTATAGCCCTTCTCATTGAGAGCAATACTTGGAACATGAGTGAGCAGAGACAGAGAGAGAAGAAAGAAGAAGAAGAAGAGGAGGAGGAGGAGGAGGAGGAGGAGGAGGAGGAGGAGGAGGAGGAGGAGGAGGAGGAAGAAGAAGAGGGAGATGATGAAGAAGAAAAAATAAGAGAGAGATGAAGAAGCAGAGAAAAAAGAGTGATGAAAAGAATCACGAAAAGTGAGATGAGCCACTGGAACAAAGTAAAACGTGAACTAATAAAGTTGATTGACTGCTATGCTAGACTGTATGGCTTCATTTCAAAAGAATACGAGTGAAACAGCAGCATTCGAACAAACAGTTTAGTATTTTTTTCCCATGATATACTAGTAGTTGTAGCGTAGAGTTCATTAGTTTCAGTTTTCGTTGAACGTTTCTTGTTCCAACGAAAAATGAGTCACCAGGTGTGAGAAAAATCGTCTGCGTTGTGAAAACAAATTGATTTTTTTTTCAATTTACTGAAATGTGTCAAACAATTATAGAATATTGGTTCTATTTTATGCTAGAATTATGTTTTTTCTATGATTTGATTATTATTGGGCAAGTGTTTCGGTGTTTCAGATACGAAAAATTTGTTCAGTAGAGATTCCTGTTGGTCAAGAATATTAAAAAAAAGATATGGTGAGATTTTCATCGATGTCAAATGAATAGAGAATTGGTGATGAATGATAGGGATTTTTCAAGATTCCAGAAGTGTCATACCGAGGTTTCAAGCGCCCTGTAGTGCAAGAGGCTTCCGGCGCATACTAACATTTTCTGGAATAATTTGACTGTTTCTTGTTGTTGACATCAAATGAAGAAAAATCGTTGAATAATGCAATCAAAGAAGGAAACAATTAGGGAAAAACTGAACTAAATTTTACTACTTCATCACTTCATCACTATCATGAAATACTTGACACCCGTTTTTGGAATCCAATGTTTTCTGCGAATGAAAAATAATGATTGACGTCATGACGAATTCAGGGAATAACCATGAATCGCTGGCACTTGAAGATAAGTTGTCAAATATCTCAACACTGGGGGCTAGGCCTATAATATTATTCTCATAGGATACAGACTGCAGAAGATATTATTGAAGTCATTGTATGAATAGACCCGATATATTTGTAAACTTTTCCTATGCGTTTGAATGATGATCAAAATGATTTCATACTTCGTAGACTATTTTATAGGTTGGGTTGTTTATTCAGTTGATTTTTTCCTGCTCTGACGTGGGTCTCAATAACGAACGGGCTTTTAAGAGTGTGCACAGTATCAATAATGCCTTAAATAGGATAGTCCAGATAGAATTATTACGATTTTAACTGAAAATATGAACTTATCTCAACTTTTGTTGCTAAATAGCGAGCAGGAACTTGCCATGGAGATTACAGATGCAAATATAGAACATCTCTAGCCTAAAGATTAGAGAATAAATTTACAACAGCTTCTGGTTGCAATAAATTGCACTACTTGTGTCTTGTGCTAAAGAGATAATTCAGAAATATTTCCGGGTTTTAGAGCCCTGTGTAGAATATTAATCGTATGTGAAGCTTTACTAAGTTAGGATGTTAGAAGTACCTTCTAATTCTACTATTTGATCCAATGAACTATTAAAGTGTTTGTCAATAAAATTTATTTTGATTATATTTGTTAATGATAAAATTAATAAATTGTTAATTTATTGTTGAAAAAAATTAGTATCCACCGCTTGGTTCGATCCATCAACCACTTTCAAATAACAGAGAATATCCATTACACTAATAAAGGGTAAAATCCAACAATTCTTTGAAATAATTTTCTCGGAGCACTCTCAGCTATTCTCTGGTATTCATTGATGCCATCAACTTTCAATTGAAATTATCGATTTCAGATTTCCATTTAAACTGTACAACGTTTTTACAAGTTGAAAAGTCATTACTTCACAGCTAAAACTGAATTCTATTATTTATTTTCCTGAGAAAACTCTAGATATTCCTCCTACCTAGGTATTCCTCCTATCTCTACCCTCCTACCTTTCCTACCTCTTTGTTATCCCCTAGTTTCATGGTATAGTTATAGATTACAATATGAGGAAGTTCAACAATGAAATGCTAATTCTTTGTTACGTTTCAAGAATAGAGTTGAACGTTAACTAACGGTAAAACTAAAATAAACGTTGAACCCTTATATCCATCAACTACCAGCATAATCCTCAAGCAGACAACGTCAATGAACATTTTTATCATAGCAGCAACATTGTAAGAGCCGTAATTTATCTTGTCTTGATCATTTGTCTTGTGTGTGTGGTTGGATTCCTACAATTGAGATTGATCTCCATCGTGACGTCATAGTGGTGTATTTTTCAATGTGAACTTTAATGAATGATAGTATTTACTTCGTGAATGGGGGACTGTTTTTAATTAGAATTTAGGGTTTCATAAGTGATCGATTAATATACTAGTTATGTTTCTGACAAGGATGAAATTCTATAAGACGATCAATTGTAATGAAGAACAAAATTTAATTTACAAAAGACAATTAGAATTGAAGTTACTTTGTGTTATTTTATTACTGATACGTGCATTGACCAATTTTGTGAAGAATAAAACCGTCATAGTTCGTGATGGTATACAAAGATAAATGAAGGAAATTAGGAAATGACATGAAATCTTATAAGTATAAAGACTAACTGAAATCTAATAGAATTTTAACCTCCGTAAATTTATGCTATCTAACAAACCAGTGTGGTACCAGTGGACGGATCGTTACGTCGACGCAATATGACGTTATTTTGAAGTGGTTGAATTCAATTGAATATTCGTTCAATTGGCCAGAGGTAGATTCAGTGGGTACTCTCAATATCTCAACTGGTTTATATTTTGTTACAAGTATCATCACGTGTATGAATATTTAAATAAACAAAACTTGAAGATTCTTGAAATAAATTATTGAATAAATATGATAGTTTTTCAAATAATTTAATATAAATGGTTTTCACTGAATAATACGGAAAAACAGAAAATCTCCAGGGTGGGGACAAGCTCACGGCATTGAATTTGGTATTCTATAACTGTTTAGTCTACTAGTGAAAATGTTTCAAATTAAATTGATCAATAAAATAGAATAAATCATCACTGTAATATCACAAAAAATTGCAGCACTGAACCTTTATATCATTCCATAGATGGCACCCCTTCAGTATTTATTATTTTTCTTCAAATAAGCCACACATCTTTTTTGATAGAGATAGATTTCTTTAGCTGTAATAATTATGATAATTACAATAATTATTATCAATCTGTAATAATTATAATAAAGAGTTTATGTACTTATTGAGAGGTGAGGAAAACTCACTCAAAACTCGTTAAATTGACCGGCGTTCAATTATTTTGTTTATTCATTTACTCATACCAATTGATTATTTTTATTATAAGAACCAATAATAGGCATTGTTCTTTAATTTACTGTAATTAAATACACAAAACTTCCAAAAATAAAAAAACCAGTACATGAGAATCACATGAAGCTCACAAAACTTTCATCTGATCATGAGCTGCTGTACAAGATTACAATTCTCATGGAAAACAAGTGAAAAAACCTAGAAAATAAAATTATGTTTATAAAAACGTAATAATCATGTAGTAGCCTATACATATTTTTATGAATAAAAATTGAATTTTCTTATAAAAAAAGGAAATTGTATTTATAGTGAAAGAAAAGAGTGAATAATACCTAAACCTCGATTTTTTAATCTGATAAAACACGCAAGTGAAGAATAAGAGTGAATAACACCAACTTGAAAGATTTTCCCTTTAATTTGAAAAACAAACATAAATTTATTATGTATATTTATATGGTGTATATTATTTATTCATTAAATGATCTGTAATCTGTACAATTAAAGAACTCACCCTCACAGGTCTGCTGGTAACAATGTTCACACTGTCATTATCGGTGGTGAAATTTGATGAAGGGCTGGAGAGACCCAATTGAGCACCTGAGTCGAGCGCGATCACCGAAGACGAAACACATAAACATAAGCACCACGCGCACACACGCTGTACGGCCGATCCAAACATCTCGAGATCACCGCGACGAATGAAAGGAGACCGCGAGAACGGTGAGAAGAGAACTGGGAGGAAAAAGAGAAAAGGAAACAACGAATAGGAACAGGATCAGAGTTTGAACTGGCGCGACGCGCGCGAAGGAGCGACTTGCGAATGTGTGTCCTTTGCCAGTGCTGGCTGGAGACAGCGCGATTTGGAGTCGGCTACGCATGCGCCAACATAGTTTTTTTTGGAATTGATAAGGGAGTGAACGTGAAGGATAGTTATGAGAGATTTTTAATTGAAGTATTGGAGAATATTAGTTTTTGAGAAACCATTTTTAGTGGTTGAAAAAAAATTACTATTAATAAACTGTTCCATATAAAATTTCGTATAATTTATATTTCTTGTATCTTATTTCTTTCTTTGTATTTTCGTATAATTTTTATCTTGTATCTTTGTATAAATTTACTATTCTATTCTAATTTGTATAATCAAATGAATATTCACAAACTTATTCTTATTCTTAACGTATAATCATAATAAAGTGAATCAGACTAATTTTCGTAACTGTATGATTATAATCTGTGTAATTACAATTATTTACAAAATTATTCTTGTCACTTATCAGAGACATTATTTTTTATATACCTTCTGTCTCTTCATGAAATTGAATATCCTTGCTTTTATCCTTTCATTATGGACGGTTTAAAGTTCTACTATTTCAGATAGAAAAGATTCTTTCAGAAAATCTTGATTCTCTACAAGAAGTATTTTCGGGAGAACTTCTGAAGGAGAAAATATTCTTGAGAAGAAAACTAATTTTCTCAAAAATGATCTACATTGTAGTTGTGGGTTCAAAGATAATTCTGACAAAAATAAATAGAAAATAATTGTATGACTTCTGATTCTGAATTCTTTGCTTTCATCTATTTTTTTAGAAAAATGTTTTTCGGGAACTGCTTTTGAGTATGGGGAGGCTATGTGCTTTTCATTTAAAAATGTTGTGAAATTGGAAAAATTCGTAATATTTTATTGGAAATCAATGTGAGTTCAAAAAATAGAATCACTTCTCTTATCAGTGACATTGGGCAGGACATAAATTATTGACGTTTGAGTGTAGTTCTTGCAAAGTATGTCCTTTTTGAAGTGATGAGTTATTTTAATTCTCCACTCAAAATTTCTAGTCTGCCTTGGATTTGAAAATTATTATATATTTTTTAAATAAAACTTTGTAAATACAAGGACTAAAAAGAAATAAACTTTGCTTATTAACATAACTTAAAATACGTAATTATAACTTTACATGCGGTACTGTACATAAAATATACCCAACTATACATATAACATTTATCTTTATATAAATATAACTTTATACATACAATTGCTTTTAAAACTGCTCAACTTTTTATATTTTTTAAAATTTTGCTTTGAGAATATTTTGTAACAGGCTTCTGTTATGGCTGGATTTCACGATTCCAGTAGACGTTCAGGTTACTGGAGGCAGGTGGATCATATGATCGTCAACTCTATACAAACAAGTAGTCCAATGCACGCTGACTGGTGTGCATTAGACTACTTGTTTGTATAGAGTTGACGATCATATGATCCACCTGCCTCTAGTAACCTGAACGTCTACTGGAATCGTGAAATCCATCCGTAAGTGCTGGAAATACGTTCAGTGCAAAATTTTATTTTAGGTTGGCTATGCTGTACTTCATTCAGAGCTCTATGGAAAAATCTCTTCTTGCACACGTATTATTTCTCATACATCAAATGTTGATAAAAATAAAATTCTTGAGTCAATTCATGGAATAAATGAATTTGACATTTCTATCAAATTAAATTGACATTTAAATACAACACATTACAAATAGAGCTACGAACATAACCTTTTATCTTCTGGGGAGCAGAAGAAAGGGAAATAAGGCGTAGTACGATTATTTCGGCCATTATTCCAAGAGTGAGTATTCCAGCACCTTCTTTTACCCAAATCAACCTAAAAAACACAAAAATGTTGTATTTCCGTAAATTAACCATATCCTCCCAATATTTTTTATTTATACCGCAATAGAGGCTCTGAATTCAAATACAGCGCCAAATTTCACTCCCAGTGAATTCGGCCAAGGAGGACTCAGCACAAATTCACTCCGAGTGCATTCGGCCAATGAGAACTCAGCGAGATCGAGACTCAGGTCTCGGGTATTTGGAATTGGCGTCACTCTCCTCTAACATAGGGAACATTGGGTTTTGCAGCTCCCTTAATAACAGCTCCTTGTTCATTACCTACATCTTGGATCTTTTTTCAAAAAAAAATAAATAGGCTAAACAAAAAAAAATAGAGGCTCTGAATTCAAATACAGCGCCAAATTTCACTCCCAGTGAATTCGGCCAATGAGGACTCAGCAAAAATTCACTCCCAGCAGTGGCGGATCTAGAAATGGATTTTGGGGGGGGCTTAAAACCGATGACCGGGGGGGGGGGTGATAGGTCTCGCTTTTATTGATTTTATAAGGATTTAAACTCAAACTGCACTTGTATTGCCAAATCTCATGCCTCGTTGAAATTTCAATCTTTTTTTTTTTGCTAGGGATGATGCCCACATATTTAAGCTCTAAGCTTGTGCGTGGGTAATGGGAAGGATGATGATGATAGATGAATGGACCTACAGCTTTAGATGGGTTCCGAACCACCGGGAAGGGATTTTGAAGCTCACAAATTTTTGTATTTAGAGGAGCTGGTCACCTTTACTACGGTAGTGCTAGGCGCTGTCTCTTATCTAATCTCACCGATTAGACTAGTCTTTGCCACTGGGACCAACCGCTTCCCAAATAGATCAATAAGACATATAAACAATCAGACATATAAACACTTTAAAAATAATAATAAACAAGAAATCGAACATTATAACCATTTTATAACAAAAAATTAACATTTTTGGAAGTTATCTCTATGTACAAAATATTATTGAATATTATGTTCATTAGTTTTTCTTGAACCGAGAACCATTTTTTCTATCAATGCATCTCAAGCGATTTCTCGCAATTTCACTTGATTTTTTGCTATTCCACATGATTTCCGCGAGAATTATCAAGAAATAGCTTATGATGTATTATTAACATGAATTTTGAAGAGCTATATCTCGCAAACTGTTGGGCCGCCTTTAACAGTAATCCTGGTATGAAATTGGGGCTTATTTAAATTAATTTTAAAATGATATTAGTTGCTGTTATGAAAAAGTTATTCTTCAGGGTTAAAATTGTCTACATGCAAAAAAATTGAGCCATTTCATAGAGGTTTTTGGCGAGATGGAAGGTTATTGCCGGGATCGAATAATGGCTTATATCACATTTGAAGACGTAGAATTGGTGGAATTCGGTCATTCTTGCTAATAAATATTTATATTAAGAGCTTAAAAACTAATTTATAAATAATATATTATAATATTTATAATTTATAAATATTATAATTATATTATATAATATTTGTATGAATTTTACATTCTCATGAAAAATTTCCAGGCGTTTGGGGGGGGCTTCAGCCCCAAAGCCCCCCCCGTAGATCCGCCACTGACTCCCAGTGAATTCGGCCAATGAGAACTCAGCGAGATCGAGACTCAGGTCTCGGGTCTTTGGAATTGGCGTCACTCTTCTCTAACATAGGGAACATTGGGTTTAGCAGCTCCCTTAATAACAGCTCCTTGTTCATTACCTACATCTTGGAACTATTCAGAGGGCAGTGGGTTCAGTACTCCAAGCTGCCCGAGTGTCCAAGTCGCAAGTCCAAAGTAGTAAATGAACTGAACGTAAAACCCGTAGCTAACTTCGCCATTGTGTTGTAAGTATCTATTTTTATTTCTATTACCACTTATTCATATTATCTTTCTTCTAAATTTTCTGTATTCCCCTATTCTGCTATTCCAAATCCTCTCAATACGCAATAGAACTTAGTTTCCCTAATCAAGATGACTTCCTACGATATTGTGAAGGGTATAACCTTAGTTGGTTGGAGCTTGTAGCTATTTTAATTTCTTTTGTTGATCAAGACTTAAATTATTGAATCTCTTTTTTAATATTCCTACTCTTTCAATAGGTTTATAACTATTCAAATATTGTTTCGCATCAAATCCCCTCTTACGTCAGGATGTTTACCTCTGATTTGCGAATAATTGAGGCGGATTTGTGAAACATTTGGATTTTTTCATGAATCTTCAATATTAGCCAAGAATGATCGTTAATGTGTATTTTTTTTGTTGTAGCCTAAGTTGAATTCACCCTGGAAGAGTTTTAGTTGAAAATGCAAATTATCTTGATACTGACGAATTATATTGGGCTAATAAATATTGCACAATAATAACTGAAAAGAAAATTGCTATGATCACAGATTAAACTGCATGATTATTACTCTTGATCTTCCTTGTCCAGCTCAAGTAGAGCTTATATTTATTGCTGCATTACATATAAAATATTCTATTATATTGCTAAGTTAGCAGGTAGGTGGTAGTTGGTAGGCCTACCATATACTATTATCATGAAGATTTCTTGTAATATCAAACTTTTGTGTTATTTTCCAACTGTCTTAAAAATCTGAAGCTACATGTTATCATTTGTTTTGTTCCAGGTTCAATTTTCATAGCCTTGACCTAACACCAGATCGTATATAAAATTACCTACTCTTCAATATTATTGGAGTGAGAAATTTCTATTCAAGTCCACTTTTCAGTGATGCTTGACATTTACTTAATGTTATCTCCATAAGGATTTTATGAGGTAATTGCGGTCTTTTCAGTACATTAGTGGGATTGATTTGACATTAGTGATTGCTAGCTCATTCTAATTTTGAAATGGCTAATATTTTTTATTCAGTATAATAATTGTTTTTAATGAGTGAGTCTAGATAACTTATGCTCAATTGAAATATTTAATTCATGTTTGCTTAACAAATACATTATCATTGTATATAGGTTTATAAATTGAATTTGGAGGCCTACATTAAATAACAAATTGAAATTACCTTATATTTCAAATGTAGATTGTAATGATTGTTTCAACACTCTAGTAATCGCGCGGGATCTTTTTAGGCGACCTCAGTTTTTCTTTACAATCTATGTAATAAGAATCCATTATGTTGAACAATAGAATCTTACTTCATAATAATAACTACTCCACAGTATTTCTTAATTTTGAATATTCTTTATTTTGGCTTTTACGTACAGTATAAGAATTGAATATTATGATGTAGAATCCACATTAGGTAGCACCTCTGGCCAGAAAGTCAAACAAAAGAAAAGTCTGGTCAGAAAGTTAGGTGTGCCTCATAGCCAGGAAAATTTATAAAACGAGTGTTGTCATTGCAAGACTACTAATACACCAGTAGTAAGGCTACATAACCATACTAAACAGTTTTAGAATACATAGAGGAACATACTTACCAACATTTGCGTTATGAAGTTCTAATGCCACGATCTCACTTCATGTATGTTAGTATGTAGAGTATTCTTCCAGGACACCCTGGGTGAAATAACAACCACTTTGCCGATTCCCCGGTCTATCGACTGTGGCGAAGATACAAAAAAAACTAAAACTGAATTGCATCATTGCATCCGTACAATTTAATTTTGTATTTTGGAAATAATGTTTGTAAATAAATCAAATCAACATCTCAGTTCCAACTATTGATTTATATCAAATTTTTAAGTAATTTTTATGATCCCATTCTTTTTATTTGCAGATCAATTTAATGACCTGATAAGAGGGACCTAAATCATCATGTATTGGGTTAATAATCATGCTTCTTCCCCACATATTGAGACTGTACTTCTCAAGGAGGATCTTACACTTGAGGAGCTCTTCAATGAGGAAAGCCTTATCCAGGAATTGAAATCCCTGAACAAAAAGTTGATTGATTTGTAAGTAGAAGTGTTGTGTGCTGTATTGTTTCTGCTCAGAATAAATGTTCTATACTTTGTTCACGGAGTCGAGAGACGGCCAAAAAAAGCTGTTTGCATTTGTGTGCGTATAGAAGCGATGACTCTCAGCTGTTTTCAATAACTTTTCTGTCCAATTCCAGTTCACAATACTTTCATTCAGACTGGAATCACGCACTGCAGATAATAATAATACTGTATTATTTCAGTACAAGCTGTCCCGGCGAACTTTGTATCGCCCTCTTCCCCCCCCCCCCAAATATCCGCCCTCTTCTCCCCACAAATGTCCCCCCCATTCATGCCACCCCCCAAAAAATTTCATCCCCCTCTTTCCCACCAAATGTCACCCCTCTTCCCCCCACCCTTGGCCCCTCATGTGAACCCCCAAATGTCCCCAAAATGCCCCCCTTCATGTCACCCCCCTCTTCCCCCCCAAATGCCCCCTTTCATTTACCCCCCTCTGCTCCTATCTAGACTCGCATGCACAGGTTTATTTACATCGTCTCTCTTTTCCCTGAACAGACTATAGTTTATTCTAGAACATTTTGATCCCTTAGTAGCTTTTATTTCACATTCTTATTTCGCATCGAGGTAGTCCTGTATTGTGATTTCTCGATGATAACTAGTATTACCTCAGGCATAAGTTAATTAAAATAGGTAATATTTATCAAAGTTACTATCTTGGAGATTTTTTCTAACCATAAATTCAATCATCACAACATCATTTTAACTTGTCGAAACTCTACTTTGCACACTATTATCCTGATAAATCCAATTCATTAAGAATCTAGATTAAGCGCAAAGTACCTCTTGCTCTGCTCAAACGTATTCAATACTCTATTTAGCAGACAGGTAGAAGCAGTTCCTTCAAACTCCGAGGGATGACGTCTATTTTACATCCTTACCCCTTGAACGTATTTTTTTCATAAAATGCAAATGAAACATTTAGGACAAACAATGCACACTTAGGACCAACAAACTCTTTCAGGCGGAAACCGTATCTAAATTGGCCCAATATAACGGTCATATTGGATATCATTAGTTTCACAAAACTCTTGATATGTAAGGATATAAATGTTAACAAAGATGCACGTTTTCCAATTTTCATAGTTGAACCTTTTACTTTTTCCATGGTGATGATGAGCTGTTTGCTTGTGCATAGTTAAACTAACATATTTGATGCTGATGTCTGTTTTCTAAGTGAAAACAAACTTTCACCATGTTTCCTATCAAGGGATAATTGGTTATGTTGGTGAAGTGGATTAACCCTACTTGGGTCTCCCCACTAATAAAAGCCATACGCTAAATAATAAAATAATAATAATAATAATTTGATGCTAATACTCTAGTATCACTTGCAATACAATTAAAAGAAAAATGAACGTTTCCTCACCTGAAAGTTTAGAAATAACTCTGAAATCTAGTCGACTGGTGTCGTGTATTTGCAACTAAAGCCCGGTCTAGACGCTACGATAAGTTTGTGAAACTTATCGTTCAAACTAGTTGGAAGCAAAAGTTGGATGAGTTGCATCCCGTCTACACGCTACAACTTATCATAAAGTCATACCTCTTTCCATACGACTTGAGTTGGACCAACTCTTAATTTTGCCATCTACACGCTACGACTTTGCTTCCAACTAGTTTGAACGACTTAAGTTTGACTAGCTTATCGTAGCGTCTAGACCGGGCTTAAATATCACAGTCATATCCTAGAAATGGCTGTGCTGTGACCCAAACCAAAACAATAGCACTCAATTCCAATGCATAATATATTTTAATCAATAAGTGTTCTGTGCTGTGTTTTAGTGTTATATACTTTTCGGACTTTATAAAATCAAAAAATACTTTTTTTAAATGCTGATGTCTGTTTTCTAAGTGAAAACAAACTTTCACCATGTTCCCTATCAAGGGATAATTGGTTATGTTGGTGAAGTGGAACAACCCTACTCGGGTCTCCCCACTATTAAAAGCCATACGCTAAATAATAATAATTTCAAATTGTTCATTTCAAAACTCTTCTTTGAAATGTATTCTCTCAATTTTATTCTCTTGATTATTGCAGCCTAACCCGGCCCGACATTCTGGAAGAACTGGTGACCTATATTACAACGGAGCCGAGTGCCGACCTGGATGAACGCGAACGGTATAAGTATGCGAACCTGGCCTGCGAACTGCTCACCACCGACATTCCCCATTTGAGCGAGAAGCTGATGGGCGACGAGGAGCTGCTGCTCAAGCTCTACTCGTTCCTCGAAAGTGAGCCGCCGCTCAATCCGCTGCTCGCCTCTTTTTTCAGTCGCACTATGGGCATGTTCTTGACTCGGCGGCAGGAACAGGTAACTGTTGTTTGAATTTATAAAAAAAATAATACCTAATTCCACCACTATGTTATAACGTAAATATTTCAGTTTCACAATTGATGCCATAACAGATGTTTTTTTTCGAAATTAAATTTCTAACCTGTATCGTAATGTTTGTTTGTCAATGGCTCAACAGCCCTATGTGGGCTTAGGCCTACCAGCTGGTTGCCAGTTTCACATCCACTTGACTGAATCAGCAGCGGTGAATGATCATTAACCAGAAAAGATGTAACGTGTGGTTAGCACATTGACATCTTAACCATAAGCTAGTCTTCGCAACCCAGTTATAACAGCACTGCTGGATAACATTGTGTTAAGCAGCTCTATAGTGCAATGCAACAATCTAATATTAGTATCGTAATGAGGCACGTGATATTGGGTATCGTAATGAGGATATTTTTATAACCCGTATCGTAATATCATTATGGTACCTGTTGAACCACTGATACTAGAATACACGGTAGGATACCCACGCTTATTCCAACCTTGAATTTGAGAATAGTGTCTTCAAATAACTTTTGTATCATGATTGTTTTTACGTTCAGAAACACCGATCCTTCTAATTAACATTATATGATAAGATTTGAGTTAAAAATTGTTCTTTAGATTTGTAAAACTGTTCGTTGTAAACTGTAATATTGTTCTAAGGAAACTGATAATTATCATGTAAATGTTGATCAATTCATCAAAGTTTTTTCAACTTCTTGTAATTGAGAGCCTATTAAATAACAGGATTAACGAGCGTTGTAATATTTTGTTTACAGAACTGGTACTCATACCAGTTGACGTGTTTGAAAGTGCTGGAATTCCTTAGGAACAAGGAAACATGCATTCCTCTATTAATAAAACACCTCGGTACTCTGGCTGTGATGGATCTGACTCTGAAGCTTGCAACTCAAGTCGAGGATGACGAGATGAGGGTTCGCATCATTGATGTAAGTTGCTTATAATTATTACATGAAAATTTTTTCAGTGCTATTTGTCATTTATGTATAAATTGGTTTCAGTGTTCATGAGAATTAGTTGACTCGTATTTCTCACTTGAATGTCTAAGGAGCGATTGCATAAAAGCCATTCAAATTTAACCGTCATATGATGACGTCATTTTCAATGGGCTCCATGAGGTTTTATCGCTTTGGTTTTGTTAGATTACATCATTTTACGGTGATTAAATTCAATTGCCTTCCGTGTAACTGTCCGTAAATGTTATTGCTAACTGAGCAACTAACTCCATGACCCCTCGATTTCTTGAGGTGTATTGTGAATGTCCACAGATGATTACTGATTGATTTAATTTATTGGAATTGGATTGTATTTTGCAGCTCATATAAAAAAACTTGATTACTGTCAACTAGTAATCAATAGAAGCGAAACCTCTAATAGTGCTATCAAATATACAAAGAGAAAATTGTATTTATTGTTGTGATAAGTTATTTAAAGTCTGAAAATGTATTAGTTGAACCTCATCTTTCAGTCGTAGAGCCACTTTGACACTACAGGCTAATTAGTTGGCCAACTGTAGCGTATAGCCCACTTTATTGGGAAGATTACATTATTAATCAAATGTTAGGAATTATAATAATAGTTTTTATTTAATATCAGATTTCCATAATCCATGCGAACGTTATTACCAAACTATGACCAACTTTACATCCAGTCATTAATCACCTGAAAAAAACTGCATTATGCATGCTAACTTCTAACTGGCTGTAGAATGGAAGAGGTTTCTTTCCAATAAATCGAATTTTCATTCCAATTTTGTATATTTGGTATTCTTCAATTTTCACATTTTGTTGGGATTTGAAGTAGCCTATTATTTGTTGCTTTCTAGTTACTACATATGAATATATGAATCATTGTTTCATTGAATTGATTGAAATTCATATTTCAGCAAAAATTTTCTCTAATATTTGAAAATGTTAATTTTATTTTTCGAATGTAATTTCCTTTCCAGTGGTTACTTTTCTCTGTTTCAATTTGTCAAATAGGAGAAATGGCTATAATAGAGTTTATTGAATATTGATGTTCGTGTGTAATCTCTGGATTGTAATCTCTTGTTTTTCAAGATTCTCTTTTGATTTGTAATTGTAACTTGATTGTATTTGTTTTGCAGTGGTTAGATAAGCAGAAACTAATTGAGTTGGTCGTTGAGCTGCTGGACCCGTCAGTAGACAGCGACCGTCACTCGAGTGCCTCCCAATTACTGTGTGATATTATTATGGGCTCTCGTGATGCTCTCATGAACTCCGACTCCAAGTGTGAACCTAATATTATATTAAAAACTATTGAATCGTGAGTATTATTTTGATTCCTATCGATTAGTCATGTTTCAATTGTAAACATAGAGCTGAGCTAGCAATAAGCATTGTTTAATAATTATTGAGTGCGGGAAAAGTCAGTCTGAGTCTCCTTGCCAAGCTGTAAACAAGCGAGAAAAATTGATTTTTTAAAAAGAATTTATTTACGTATATTAAAGAGTCTTACTGTGTTTCCAATTATAAAGAGAGTATTGCTTAAACCCTGTTCAATCATGTGACCTATTTGTTGATCATGATTTTTCACTGTGGTTTCAAACGTTAACATAATATTTTTTAACCTATTGAATCGCGAAGGCGGATTTCACCATGCCAGTGGAAAAGTGTCGTATAGATCCTGTGGTAATATACTATTTCAGTTACCATTACTATTTCAAAATTATTATTAACAAGCTGTCCCGGCGAACTTCGTATCGCACTCTTCCCCCCCCCACAAATGTCCCCCCTCTTCTCCCCACAAATGTCCCCCCTTCATGCCACCCCTCAAAAAATGTCATCCCCCAAATGACCCCCGTTCATTCCCCCCCAAATGTCACCCCCACATATCCCTCTTCATGTCAACCCCCTCTTTCCCATCAAATATGTCACTCCCCTCTTCCCACCAATTATTTTTTTTTTTTAATTTCTTCTGTTTTGTATTTTTTTTCATTTATTTATTTCTTTTTAATTTTTTTAATCTCCTCTATTTTTTTTCATTTAACTTATTTTATTTCTTTTTAATTTAAAAAAAAATTAAATTAATTTTTTATTTTTTTCCGTTTTTCAATTTTATCATTTGAAACAATAAAACATGTATGATACGAACGATAATTCATTCTTAATTGATGATTCTAGCGTAAAAAAATAATTAGAGTAGAAAACCTAGTACAAAAAGAAATGGTTCGGAGCGGGATTTGAACCCAGAACCTCATGTTTTCAACGCAGATGCTCTAGCACTACGCTACCGAAGCCTAGGGTCTGCGAGCAGATTTTCCCATCTCAAATACATGATCATCTTTCCGTAGCCGCTTGACCGGCAAGTTTGAACTTAAGTCTGTGAAATATTTGATAGGTTAGGTCACTAATTTACTAATTATTTATTAATTATAAAGAGATTTTCTTATATTTTAATGCATATTATGTTAACCAGTGCTTTAAAAATTCAAACGAATCCAAAATCATCTAAATCGGTTCAGCCGTTCTCGAGTTATAAGCGAGCGTACAGACACCAACTCTCTTCTTTTAATATAGATTTGGTATTTTGTTCTAAATATGTCTGCCATAGTAGAAATTATTAATGATGAGGATTTTTATGAACCCAATTTAGTCTTACGTGATAATAGTCATTATTATAGATAGATCATAACGAAACTATAATCTACTCTTGCTATTTCAGGCCAAAGACTGTCGTTAAACTATTAGATTTGATACTTAAAGGTGAAAAATGCGAAAGTAGTATTGTTGGAGGAATTATGGTGCTTTTAACTCTCCTGGAGCCGACCAACTCAAGGTAACTGTGATGTATTTTTTCAAATCATAGTCTTTATATTCTATCTATTTCTTAAGATTGGTTTTATAATGAATAAGAGAGAAAATAGCGATTGTATAACAATAATAATTAATAGGCTACTTAATATTCAATTTTACAACTTATAGTAATGTTAGGTGTTTTTTACTTGAAGGGTTTTTAAAATCAGTATAGTAAGGAGTTTGATCAAAAGCAATGTAAGGTCAATATAATTTTGGAAATATTTCAAGGGTAATTTTCCAACTTCAAGGTCGATAATCACTCATTATTTTCTGATTTATCACTTTATTATTCACGGTTTATTGGCTGTTTCTCGAGGCACATTCCCAAATTTGATGAAAGTAAACTGAATCAATGATCAGGTGTAAGCAAACCAACCATTAATGAATATTATTATAGATTAGGTTCCTGGGCTTCGCTTAGTTGCAAATACAGTGGCTAGAGAAGACTCTTCTATAATCACTGTAGTTGCAAACTGTCTAGGAAAATGGGTTATATATGAATTAAATAAATGTTTATTTCTCAGTAAATACAATACAAGGCAATATATTCAAAGTACAATATTCATCGCTATACGCGCATTTACAGAGAAACTAGGCACTCCCGAGAATTTGGCACAAAAACATCACACATATTCGCAGATAGTTAATTTCTAATTTCACAACCTGATTGTGCATAATAATTACATGATCGAATTTGATTTTGCAGAGAAGTGTGCAAGAACTTCGACACAATGTCGATGTACGGATCAAGTATTGCAACCAATGATGGTGGCAGAGGAGATGAAGACACAAATAATGCATGCAACTCGTCCACGCCTACTTCGTCCGAAGTTACCCTAATTGAAGCAATAATTCCCTATCTTCCCACGTTGCACGATCTCCTTATCAATCCCCCCAAGGTTAGTACATCAAAGTAATTTTCTTATTCTAACCTAAAAAATTGAAAAATTCTATTGGTGGAAAGTTTGATAGTCTTGTTTTCAGCTTTTACATTAAAAGGGGAATTTTTGTCTGGAGCCTGTTTCAAAAAATTTAGAATTCTTGTAATAAAGGGAAAAGATATAGAATTGAAAAAATTCTGTTGTGTTTGATGGAAAATTTGATAGTTTTTGTTTTTAGCTCCTACATTGGAAGGGGAATTTCTGGCGTGGATCCTGTTTCAAAAATTATTTAGAAGTCTTTTAATAAAGGGAAAAGATTGACCTACACACTTGTTGATGTATAGTACGCTGTTCTATTCTAGAGTGTATCCGTCTTCTTCCTGTTTGACAGGACTTTTAGTGAAACTATGAAACTTACAAATTCTTAGTTATTCCATTATCAACTTTTGGACACAAGGGCTCAACATTCCAATCATTCATGAAAATAAAGTTCAGTCATTCCAATCATTCACGAATAAAGGAATAAAGTATACTATATCTAAATACTTTATACTTTAATATAACTATAAATTATTGTTTTAAAAATATTTCAGAAACCATCACCCATAATAGCTTTGATTTCAGTCTTAGCCAGTAAATTTATGAAGATAATTTTTAATAATTCTTGTTTTTTGTGCATTTCAGAAACCATCACTAAAAATGACTTGCGGAGTTGTTGATCCTCCTTTTGGTAAAACTAGACTTCATGTAGCCAAATTATTAGTAGCTCTAATTGCGACCCATAATCCCAACATCAACCAATCATTTAGTGAGCTTGGTACTATTGGGGTTCTATTGGTAAGCACTCCATAACTATTTTCATAAAATTGTAGTGTTAGTAGTTCCATGTATTGTCTTATGTTTTCGATTTACACGATAACTTATTCTACACTTGATTATTGATTTTTCTTCAATACGTATACCTCAGTATCTCAATGACGTAATATTATCTATTTTAAACTCCTGTTGCTTCTTTTCTAATCAATTCTTCATTCCATTCATGGAGTTCAATCCATTGAAAATAACTGATTATTTGTTGAACTTGATTAGACTGTTTTAGCAAAGTTTTTTCCAAGTGATAATCGTTGGTTAATCGGAAATGTTGAGATTATGAGACATGAAAGACAGCAGAAAATACTTGAGTTCTTTCAAACGTGTTGGAACAGTTTTGTTTTATTTGGATTGCTTCGTTGTGATATCAACAAAAAACATATAAAAGGCTTGGTGTGAATCTATTTCAATATATCATAGGATTCATGTGATTTGGCGGATGGCATTAGATATATAAAAGGCTTGGTGTGAATCTATTCAATATATCATAGGATTCATGTGATTTGGCGGATGGCATTAGATAGCTTCATAGAGAGATATTATTTTTTGCCATGGGTCATCAGCAACGTCAAGAAATAATATCTCTCTATCTATCTAATGCCATCCGCCAAATTAAATGAATCTTATTAAATCAATTTATTTGTGAGTCACTCGCTTACAAAGTGAACAATATAATATACTTCATTGTGATGTTTTGTTATATTCATTGCTAAACAATACCTATTATTATTAGCGTATGCCATAACTGGTGGGGAGTCCCATAAGGAAGTTCCACCGGCAAAATAACCTCAATGTTCCTCGATGGGAAATTGTTGTAGTTCTTGGTAAGATCCACTGAAATTTACATTTTTGAAAGTTCTTCTGATTTAGAATATTCCAAAACACAAAAAATATCACCAAAATCACTAATAACTTACAATAATACCTATGAACCTACAAGTGTTTTTCAGTTTGAATATGTATTTATATGGTTTTAAACATTGCAAAGTAAATGATACTATCATTTAATAATTTCAAAAGATTTGAAAGTATATACTTTGTGATATAGTCATTTAATAACGGAAATCATAATTTATATTATTGCTGATTCAAAATTAGATATGTACTTCGTTTTCAATGTTGATTTCATTTCTTCTTTTCATTTACTATTGCTTTGGTTTTTCAGGACCTATTTTTCAAGTATACCTGGAACAATTTTCTGCATACGCAGGTCGAAAAGTGCCTATCATTTGCAATTAGTTGTGATTTACTGAACTGCGAAGAAATTAGTAAAGAAAACGTTTTACTTCATGATGTGAGTATCATTTTAATTTGTCAGATTTCGTTATTCTAGTGTTTTGAATTCGAAAAGCTAATGAAATAAGGTACAGTAGATCAATCATCAACTTGTTCCACTAATTCAATACCTGTAATATTACATTATATTCATTTATATTTCAAAATATTCATTGGAATTTTGTTGTATTTCATATTCTTATTTTATACAACAACAAATATTATCTGACTCACAAATATTTTGTGTTGTGTGCACTTCATTTTTGCAATTCGTCGTATTTGTTATATCTCTTCTGTTGAAACTGTATTTCTAAAACTACTACAAATGCAAGTACAACAATTTGTTGTATTATCTACGAATATTTTATTCTTCATTCAACCAATATTTTCTGTCTTACAAATGTTATTGTGTTTCAGGTATTTGTTACTTGCAATTTGTTACAAAGAATAGTTGATACGTGGAATGAAAATGATAATGAACAGTAAGTACACTTCAAACTGGTGTAGTTTTAGGATACTTCAGAAAAACCTGTTACATTGACAGATTTGATACCGATTTCAAAACTATGAATTTCAATTTTTGTATCTATTAGATTTTCTTGTTGTATTTATCATTCCAATCATGCCAAGCTTTCACCATATTTATCAAAATTGAATAATTCACTGCTGTAAATTATTTTTTACGTACCAGATTCAATTAATTGAAAGCATATTTGACTCTATATTCCATTAAGGTCAAGCTTCCATCATACTTTATCTAGGCTAGATTTTATTGTTGTAAATAATTTTTAACGTACCAGTGTGAAATTACAACATGTTAATTTGAATAGTTATCGTAGTCATTGAAAAATAGAACTTCATTTATGAATTCGTCATAGTTTTATCCAATTTTCGTTGATTTTTTTGCCAGAAAACAACCGGGAGGCTGTCGGAGAGGCTACATGGGACATTTATTCAGAATAGCAATGAACATTGAGAGCCAGCGTGACCGGCTCAAGGACTTTCTTAAGCGATGGGTGTCCGAGGAGTGTCTTCAGTCGTGGGACGACTTTGTCGCTAATACGCTCACGCCTCTTGATAAGATACAGTCCACGTGTTTGGTGAGTAGGCCTATTCTACCATATTAATAAATTCAATAGTTGGCCAGGCATGATGACTTTCAGCTCATTCTGTTGTGATGGGACATGTGATCAAACTTTAGGTTGTTGCTAAGAATTGTATTTACATTTATGCGAGAAATTCAAGTTTGAATTTTATTCACAGCTAAGGGAAGAATTCAAGGTCGCCTTACTGTGACGAATAAAAATGAACAAAGTGTACTTACATCGAGTTTAACTGTATCAAGATTATACCTTTATATATTTTTGTAGAATCTTTACATGGTGCGCATATTATCTTTGTATCATGAAATTTTGGTACTACTTTTAATCGTACTTTGATGTTATTCACTCAAAAGAAGCCAAAGGCCATTTCTTCACAATTAATTCTTCAATGACTTTACACTGCCACTAGGGCTGGTTCTAATTTCCCTGCAAACATTGTGTGTTTACTATCCACCTATCTCTTGGATTATATGAATAATGAAATGTATAATAAAAAATAATTCTTTATAATTAACAAATTTATTTACTCATATTTTGGTATTTCATAACATATCATGAGAACATTCTCATATAATCTGATCTACATGAAAAATATGTATAAATTTTCTTGTACTCGCTTGCTCCCTATTAAACTCTTGAAGACGCTTTTAACTTGGAGTACATGTTAGACTATTTTGACTTACTATTGTTGCTTTGTAGATCTCGTATAATTATGCATTTTTTCCTGTATTTTGTTAGGTTTCTAAGTTTTTTCTAATGTTTGTAAAATTTTAACAATTTCTTCTTTTTTCAGGGAGGTGGAGAACATCCCGGCCGAGCTAGTACACAAGATAACAAAGACTATTCTGATACTCTCATTTCGCAGTATGCTAATGCTCAACAGGTTAGTTTCTATCTTAATTTAATCATGTACTTCTTCATCAAATGTCTGCTGGTATGCAACTCACCTAAAATAGTCGGTAGTCGTAAATAGTTGTGGTAATTAATCCACCATATACTTTAAAACGAGAGATGGAACACCTAAAAGATCGACTTACCAGAAAGACTTACTTGAAGAAAGCCAAAACTGTTATTTCTAAATATTTGTACTTCTACTTGATGTTTTGTCTAAGCTACCTTTGTAAGTAAATAAGTCTGTTGTTCCAGTTTTGAAACAATTCAAGTTGATGATTTTATCAATGGAATCAATATCAATAAAGCCTGGTTTTCATTAGTAGCATAGCCTCCTCTAATACATGGCCGCGGCGAGAGGTAAATGGCAACGTCGCAGCATCGTCTTACTGAGCCAACACTTCAGCATACAGTTTGCATTGTGCGTTCATGCAAATCGGTCGTTTTGTCAGTTTTGACAGCGGCTTTGACGTCATTGTTTTGTAGTGTGAAGTGTTATAAATAAGTGAAATGCCTGACAAGTGTGTTGTACCGGGATGTACCAACAATTACGAAAATGCCGTGAAAAAAGGAGGGTTATGAGCAGATATTTAGATTTCCCAAAGATGAAAAACTTCGTAGTGAGTGGATACGGGCCATTTCTCGCTCAAATTGGTTCCTCTTCAAAGAGCTTATGTTTGTATTAAACATTTTCATGAGACGAATTTAGTCTGGATTGAAAAATTTAAAAACAGTGATGGTGAATGGTGCGAATTTAAAAGAGATAAACCTCTTGCGCCGTCCCAAAATTGTTTCCCAATTTGCCAGCATATCTTAGTAATAACTGTCCAGCCCAAAAACGATCAGATCCTGAAGAAAGAAGACTTAATTATGAAAGAAAACTGATGAAGGAAGAAGAGGATAAGATCTGTGACTGTACTTTTTTTCAGAAGTTCTATCAGCTAAAATTAAAAGTACTGGTATTAAGTTTTCCTCATTCAAAACTGAAACCAGCTGCATTGTCTATTCATTAGATCCAAGTAATATTCCTATAGTTAGTTTCAGCATTAGAATATGAATAATGATTTAAGTGTGGAGACCCATATTAATGGAGGATTAATTCCAAACAAAACTCTTGTGCATATAAGGAAAATAATTCATCGATACTTTGTGATTTTTTAATTAAGCCACTGGAGTCAGTTATTTCATTTAATTAATTTCTGTAGAGATTATAGAAAATCAAGCAGAGACAGAGACAGTCTTCCTGGCATCATTCTTGAAAACATTGAGTTGTTGATAAACAATTTGGAAGAAGGTAATGAACTTGTACCGGTAGCAACCACCAAAACAGTGAAACATTTGCGTGACCAAATCCAGTCTTCTTCTTCTTCTTCTTCTTCCTTTGCTTCTTCTTCTTCTTCTAAAAAAGCCAAAATACAATAATGACAGTTTTGACAGCTTTTTTTATATACATGCAATCAGTTAAATGCTATAAGCTATAAGACTAAATGGCATATTACTTATACCTCATTCTAGATACTTGCAAAAACTATGTGCTTCATTTCATATTTCACCAAATAACAATAATAGTAATTTTTTAAAAGACATTGTGAAAGATCTCGAAGGTGATAAAAAAAGCTCTTCAAATTGATCAGATTCATGTAAAGGAAACTTGATTACAAAACTGGCTGTATTTTTGTTGTTGCTAATAATGATATTTCTCAACCTGCCAAAACTATACTTACATTCTTAATCAGTTCATGTTTTGGAAACTTTAAAGAATGTATTATGTATTTTTCTTCCCGTCACAGTATTGTTTACTCCGATCAGATTGATAGGCAATCTAATTAGAATAAAAAAACCAAGAACTCTATGACAGAGTTATCTGGTTGAGTCTATCGGTCGGACGGTGAGCAGTGGGGATTGCGACGTTGTCACAATGAAGGCCGGGGCCATGTATTAGAGGAGGCTATGTTAGTAGAGTTAGTGGTAGAGTAACTAGCATACTAACTCTACCGTACTAACTCTACTCTACTTACTTGGTACTTAAAAACAAGTACTCTACCATCACTCTACTATGAACGTTTTCATTGGGAGAGTTCACAAGATAGTTAGTACTCGCCCAGGGAACTCTACCACTAACTCTACTAATGAAAACCAGGCTTAATGGATAGTAGTTTTTAGATTCTAACCTTGTACATCGTTCAAGCTTTGTGACAATAATTGTCTGTTGTTGCAGTTGTACAACGATTATTTGAAGCAATCAATGGCCGAGCGTTTGCCTGATACATTTGGCTACGATGAAGCCGAGTTCAATGAGCCAGATGAATCGTTGAAGTAAGTGGTCTATATTATTAAAATACTGGTAAGCTAGATTTTTCAAAAAAATTATTGAGTCCTAATTTGAAGTGAATCTATTTTTAATTCTCCATATTGCACGATAGATTTGAACAATGAAATTAGTTTGTCCTAAGCAGTTTTCATATTTCTTTCAATAATATTCTTGATAGAGTGTGCAATTAGGCGAGGTGGAACCTACCCGTAAGGGTCTCCCCACCGATAAAAAGCCATACGATAAAAAAAGATAATAATAATAATATTCTTGAAGCTCATGGAAATCAAAAGAATGCTCCTTCAGATATTGTATAAGATATTTGACGGACTTTTCAAGTATTGGAAAATATTTTAAGGATTTTGGATCGATATGAAGGTTTTTGAAGAAACTTGGCAACTTTTTTTAATAAAAAAATATTTGAACTAATTAAATATTGAATATAATTCATTTTAGTAAAAAATAAGTGTCGCAACCCCCAAATTCATTAAAATCTTGAGATACCGGTTTTGGTTGTTACACCATTATCGAGTAAACCGGAGTACCAGAGATTGATTATTATCAATCAATCATTATAGAGGGACAACCGAAAACGGATATTTTAATAAATTGGTGGTCGTGCCAATTTCTTGTCTTTATTCAATACGTCGACTTGTATTATACAATACATTCAATTCAATTCAACTTTATTGCAAATAAAAAGCACAATACATAATAAAATAAAAAACAATACATGGAATAATTATTTCCCCGCATGGACTATTGATCCGTGCGCGGGGAAACAGTTCATAATCTAGAATGTTTATGTCGACAGTTATTTACAATAATAAAGTTACAAAAAAGACAAATGCTTAAAAAAGTATTGTATTGTCATTTGATGTAACTTCATTATCGGAATACATTGTATTCCCTATCTTATACGTGCTACGCCTATACGGAATTTAATCTATTCAAGTGTAGTTACTTTTCCATTGTACTATCATGCACTCTACTCTACCGTGTACGATTTTATTGGGTGTGTTAACAAGGCAGTCATACTTGTCCAGTAAACTAATTATAACTAATTATACTAAGAATAACCCGGCTATATGGATAACTACCACAATATCACCTTTACTGCTACACAAAAAGTATAGGAACAAACCCCATTAATTTTTATCACTATCAAATTGAAGTGAATCGATTCACCAGTAATTATTATTATTTTGCTAGTGATATATCTCCATTTTACTGGGTAAGAGGGTAACATTGGCTGATGTAGCAAAATGATACCCTTTTTATTTCGGAATATTTAAGAAGTTTCTTACTATTGATGTTGTGCACAATATGACAGCCTTCTGCATTAAATTCTGAACCCAAACAGACAGTCTCAATTTCTGCATCCTCTCAGGTAGTTCTTTTGGTATTACACCTGTAGCTGATATTATCAATGGCATAATTGTCACTCTCTCCTGCCTCCACATATCCTTTATTTCCTCTGCCAAAGGCAGATATTTGAGCAGTTTCTCTTCACTGTATTGCTTCATGTTATGGGTGTTTGGTATGCCTATATCTATTAAAAATGTGTTCTGTTTCTGTTTATCTATTAATATGATGTCTGGTCTATTGTTAGGTATTGTTTTGTCTGTAAGAACTGATCGATCCCAATACAATTTATGAGTTGCATTCTCTAGAACTGCACTGGGAGTATATTGATAATATGGAACAACTGGATTTGGCAACAGGTTGTGTTGACTTGCCAAGCTTGATGAACAATCCTTGCCACCTGGTTGTGCCTATGGAGGTAGTCCGTTGCTACCAGAGCCTGACATGCACTTGTCACATGTTGGATTGTCTCAGATGCCTGGTGACATCTTCGACAGGCATCGGTTTCCATGCTCTCCTTTATTATGTACTTGGTAGTTCTTGGTAGCAACACACTGGTCCTGGATGGCCAACATGAAACCCTCTGTCTCAGCAAAGATGCCTCCCCAGCTAAGCCAAGCATTAGATGCTTCCTGGCTTATGAAAGGGTTACACAGATCATGAGCATGGCGACCATGCAACGGCTTTTCCAACCACTTCTGTTGTGTGGTGGCTATGTTGTTCCCACCAAGCCTTAGATCTGTAACTTCAGAGTGGCAAAGGTCAAGTGGTGTGTATGCGTCATCAGCTGCCACAACAACCTGGTGCAAGGGTGAGTTGTGAGTAAGAAAGTAATTCCTAAGAGATTGCTTCTGCCCCTGACAGAGCCTGTGGATATCAGCCAGGCCTCTACCACCTTTACTTCTTGGCAGTATCAAGCGCTCTACCGCCGATTTTGGGTGATGCACCCTAAACTTGGTCAGCAGCTTGCGGGTGGATCGAGCTAAGCTTTCTAACTCTGTCGCAGACCATTTCACAACACCAAATGTATACGTGAGGACCGGGATTGCATATGTGTTGATGGCCTTAAATGTGCTTTTTCCATCAATCCTAGTTCTCAACACTGCACTTACTCTTTTCAAGTAAGTGTCAGTGACCACTTCCCGTATATCTTTGTGATTCAGTCTTTTAGTCTGGACAAGACCCAAGTATTTATACGCATCATTCTCACCCATGCAATCAAATGCCTCCCCAGATTCCAAAACAAAACTTGTGGGCTGTACTTTCCCCCGCACAATACTCAATGTCTTGCATTTACTGAGGCCAAAGGACATTTGAATATCAGCAGAAAACATCTCTGTAAGTGCCAATAGGTGCTTAAGCTGTCGTTCACTGGCTGCATACAATTTTATATCATCCATGTAAAGGAGATGTGACAATGTGCACTGCAAGTTGGCTGAACCTTTAAGACTATATCCATAGCCAGATTCTTTTAGAATGAAGGATAGGGGATTAAGTGATAGACAGAACCACAGGGGGCTAAGACTATCTCCCTGGAAAATTCCCCTCCTTATTGGGATGCAAGAACTTTTAATCCTCCCTCCAGAGTGCTCAACTTGCAATACAGTTGACCAAGATGACATGAGGTGCCGCAATAGTGAGACCGTCCCTGGGTGAACTCTGTACATACTAAGCACTGCAAGAAGCCAGGAGTGTGGCACAGAGTCAAAAGCCTTTTTATAATCAATGAAGGCTGTGTGAATATTTCGTTGCTTCTGCACAGCTTGCTCCATGACCACCGCATCTATTATCAATTGCTCCTTACACCCTTGTGAGCCCCTTATGCATCCTTTCTGCTCTTGTGCTAATAAGTTATTCTCTTGCAGATGGCTATATATTTTTTCTGTGATGCAGGCAGTGAGAATCTTATAAAGAGTGCAAAGACATGTAATTGGGCGGTATTTAGATGGGTCTTCTGAGTTTTTCTCTTTAGGGAGCAAGTATGTCACACCTCTTGAGAGATATGGGGGCACTTTCTCTGGGCTTTCCAAGAAAACTGTGAAACACCTAGCAATGCTCTCATGAAAAGTGGTGAATCTCTTTATCCAGAAGTTTTGGACCCCATCTGGGCCAGGCGCCTTCCAGTTCTGGGTATTGTTCACAGCTTTTGTGACATCTCCAGCTGTTATCACCATAGCTGCCATTTGTGGGACATGTAACAGAGACTCCTCCACACCACTCAACCAAGTAGCATCACCTTTGTGATTCACCTCTTCAGACCATATACCTCCCCAGAATCTCTCAATCTCCTTCACTGGTGGAACAACAGCACAGTCCTCTCCATCTGCCCTCTGTAAGCTCCTATAGAAAAGCTTCTCACTCCTTCTGAACAGAGAATTATTTCTATTAATATTATTATATAATATATTTCTCTTAATATTATTATTACTATTATTATTATCCTTATTCTTATTATCATTATTACTATTATTACCATTCTTCTTACTATTATCATTATTATTATTATTATTTACCAGTAATGATTGTGGATATTTTTGTTGCAGTCCGTCGGTGGACCAGATGAGTTCGCCGTTCGAAATGCAGGGGCGGGGCGGAGGCGGTGAGGACAGCGAGCAGGATCGTAGGGAGGCGCTGTTTGAACAGTTCTGCGCGCAGAAGGTGCACACGCTGGATGATGATGAAGAGGAGGGGGGAGAGGAGGGAGATAGTGATGACGACGGCGGTGACGCGGCTAGGGATGAGGACGGCAATGCTCAATGGTAACTTTATTTATTTATTCATTCATTTATTTGTTGATTTAGTCTAGCATTCATTTAA